>BTSY01000001.1:30769416-31281916 GCA_036245785.1 Pristionchus fissidentatus | reverse complement strand
CCTATCCCGATTGAGTCTCTCTCTCTCTCTCTCTCTAGTTTTGACTCGTGCCCCGGGATGTATGGGCACAATGTGTAGTAGAGGATGAGAGAAGGGGCATCATCAATGGGTATAGTCCTCGATAGGAGAGAGAGAGAAAGAGAGAGCGGCGAAATTGGACTTTGCACCTCTCTCCTGAGGGGGAGCAAACTTCGCATTTCAAAAGCGTCGTAGCCGCTACTCCTTACCTGTGCCCTGGGGAGGGCGCGCAAACTCTCTCTCTCTCTCTCTCTCTCCCCTGGGGGTGACCACTACGCCCCACTTCTTCCCCTCCCATATGCTTCGATCGAAACGGGAGCCTGCTGGGCAAACATTGGGCGCGGGCCGAAAAGTTCTCACGCGGTTCAATGGTACCCACTAGTATGGTTCATGGCCCAATGGCCCCGCCCCGGGCCCCATTTCGTTGCGAATGGTTCACGGGGATCAACAAACTACCCCTACAATATATCAAGGCGCCTAATTGGATAAAGATCAGACGAGTTTCGCAGCGGAACCACTTGGTTGTGGGGAAAAACAGGGAAGTTGTAGACTTGGTTTTCATGGGACCAAAGACCCGAGATCAAAGTTCGGAGAGCAAAGATCAAACTACACGGACTCGAAGCAGAAGACATCCTGGTCGGCAGCAGACATCGACGGCGATGTGTGAGGAGGAGAGAGGGGAGGGCGAGAAGAGGAAGCTTCTGCAGCGAGATCAACGATTAGTAAAAGTGTTTTTGATAAACTATAAACTACAACTGCTAGTCAACAATTGAAAGTCGATAATTTGTTATGACCACTGGAAGATCAACGATCAATGAATACTCAACGCTACAAGCATCAGTGGGATAACTGGCTGCGCGATAATAGGTTGCGATAACAACAACAATAGAGATCCGATCAGGTATTGCATATTCGGGTAGGCGCTTCTAGATGAGGGAGAGCAAAAATCGCGAAAATGGGCGAAGCAAGCAAGGCGCAATGCATCAACAACACCTCTCTCTCAGTCTCACGTAAGAGATCGGAAAGATCAGCAAACTAGAAACGATGATAGTGCGAAATCGGCAGAACAAACAACCCATCCGCCCCTCCCAAGGCGAAATTTGGAGGGGTGGTACGATCGAATCGTACCAGTGTCTCGGGCACCACCGGGACCGGGATGCCGTAGGACCCCGTGACCCTGGGCGCCGCGGGGCATGACTTACTACTACTATTTCCTTGCAGGGGTGAAAAAAACTGGCTTGTCACGTGCACATAAACACACACCCATTACTGTAAGGTAAGGGCGCAGGAGGGGTTGGTGTTGGCTCAAGAGTCGAAGACGGGTGGTGGCGGTGGAACAGGAAGGGGCGAGGGAGGGGAGGGAGGGAGAGGGAGAGGGAGAGGGGCAGAGGGAGGGGCAGAGGCAGGGAGAGGGAGGGGAGGGGAGGAGGAAGGGGAGGAGAGGAGGAGACAGAAGAGGGGCAGAGAGAGCGTCACATGAGGAGGAGCAGTAGTTGAGAGAACGAGGAGAGTAGGAGAGATCGATCGAGTTTGTGTTGAACAGAAGGCTTTGAGAATTTTCTCCCCTCCTCCTTCCCCCAATTTTCAAGTACCAGAAATACTGGAGAATGGGTTTGGAAAAGTGGCAAAGCGAGAAAGAGCGAGAGTGAGGACAGATGCGCGCTCAAAATACCACGACCCATCGATTTGGAGAAAGAGGGGGGGGGCTCAAGAGGTCGTTTCTCCCCTGGGGCCCAGCGCCAGGCCTTCCCCCCCCCCTCCACCCTTACTTGCTCTCTCCTCCACAAAGGGAGAGCGAGGGCGCAACACAACACCCGCTCTCCCTCTGCGTCTCTAACCGCCTCCGCGAGCCGCCCGCTCTCTCATCCCCCAGTGCGTGCGCACAGTCCCGCTCGGTCTCGGTTGCGCGAGCGCACTCTGCCCTCTCTGGCCGCTCTCGCCCCTCCACCCATCTGCATCAGCTGATGCACGCGCGCACACGAAGATGGAAAGCGCCGGGGGTTCCTCTGCGTCTCTGCCTCCTCGACTCCTCCCAGTATAGTGACCACAACACCCTAATGAAAGTGACCAGTCCATTCTCGCATGACTTCTTCGTCTGGCTTCTCTGGACGCTCTCACCTCCACTCCTCTCTCTCTTGTAAACATTGTGCAGTAGGAGGGAGACTTGTCAACGACAGCGGGGGAGAAAGAGAAGAAGGAAGAGTAAATTGGAAGACCAAAGATCTGCGGAGGCACACAATGAAACAATGGAGGTTGTCTAGACGGACACAAAGGAACCATGTACCAGATGAGTAGATTCAATTTCACTGGAATAAATAGGGTAACATCAGTGAAGTACTGCATGAACATTTAAGTACTGCATGAACACAAGTTATTGGTATAGGTTGCAAAAAAGGCATCCGACGATTTCCCCCCAGCGCCCCGGCCTCTCGTGGATGGTCTCATAAGAAGATGCAAGGAAGTGACGGTTGACAAAGTGTTATAACGAATCAAATATGGGGGGTACCATACGTAAGATATCATGCGGCACGAGCGTATTGGAGGGAGGGGCGAGACATATCGATGATTCGTCCTTGTTTCCGTGTGCTCGGGAGCAAGTCACAAAGTCGGCAGTGCGATGGCTTGCTTACTCAGTTTCTTGCAGCGCCCAGCGATGACAATGACAATAATATCAATTGCTCACCCAGGCGGAACCAGCGGGTTCACATTCGGTCTCTCTCTCTCTCTCTCTCTCTCTCCCCCCATTGGCCCTCGATATAGGCCGGGTCCATTTTAGACTCGATTTAGGGTGCTAGAGAGGCGTGAGAGATGGATGGGAGATTACTAATGAAGCGACACATACGATTTCGGTGTGAGAAGGATCTCTGGAGTGCTCAATCTCTCATACATTAGGGTAAAAATATGCCAAGAGGAGATAGTTATATGAATGCATCTAACAAAATCATTTTGGCTATATTGATTCCTCGAGGGTGGGGGGGGCTCTTCGTTTACAAAGAGAGCACATCGATCTCTGCTTACTTTAGGACACTCAGAGAAAAATGTATGTCATATATGGCTCCTGAACTGCGCTTGTATGTTATATATAACATACTGTATGTCATATATGACATACAAACGCAGTTCAGGAGCCATATATGACATACATTTTTCTCTGTGGAGTCTAGGGCACTTTGTATACGCGTGAGAAACCTCCCATGCTTCTGAGTTTCAGCCCCTCTCTCAACTTAGTCTCATTCCCACGCGTACGTAGTTGGAGCAGACCAAAAATTGACTGCAGAGATAATCACGGGGCCATAAATGGGAGGGGGGGATAATCGGGCGCTCATCCCGAGTCTTCTGCTCGATAACTCTCTCTCTCTCTCTCTCTCTCTCTCCTTCGCGGTTTACAATGCAACCATTGTGTGGTAGTCAAGTCGCAGCGATTGGGTGCACTACAGTGTAGGTAGCACATCGTCCCAGAGGCTTTTAATTTTTACAGAAAGGAGAGAGAGAGAGTTATTCGAGAAGGATTTTTTCTCATTTTCCACACACTTTCGGCTTGAATACTGTTCGAGGTTTTAGAATTATGTGGTACTCACAAAGAAAAAACTCTAGGAGTTTGAAACTCCATATGCCCAGAGCGAGGGTTTGAAACTCTAATTTTCGAGAGAGTGCACGAAATCGAGAGACGCGCTCTCTCAGTTTCGCACGCTCTCTAACATTAGAGTTTGAAACCCTCGCTCTGGGCATATCAAGATTAGAGTTTTTTCTTTGTGAGTAGTTTGAAAAGCAGTTCATAAGCTGAAGAGTCATATAATCGCCATCACTCACATCACCCATGGAGAATAAAGTGTTAGGATAAATAATCCATTCGGTGTTGCTGAACCATAGCAGGAAGGGGAGTTTATTTACCCAATTTGAATGCAAACTTTTGCGAGCAATGATTGTCGACTGAAAGTTAGCGAGAGACGGAGTAAAAAAGCTTGAGTGTGTGTGAAGTTTGATCGAAATGCGATGCGGGCGAGCGAAAACTGGATACAAAGAAAGAACGCGCACCTACTTTGTATGTTTGTACTCGAAGAGAGAGAGAGAGAGAGAGAGAGAGTGAGAGAGAGAGAAAGTAGAAGAAGAGAAGTAAGAGCTCAAAAATAAAGGCACGTATTGAAAAGGAGGAATAGGAGGTGGGTGTGTGCTAACTCTTGCTACCTACACCGAAACGTCACTTACAAGAAAAAGAGCGGAGCAGGGAACCTTGGCTTAGCGCAATGGAAATACGCAAACTGTCACTGACAGATAGGGCGCGTTCGCCGGCTGGTGCACTTACTTCTTCGAACTACTCTCTCTCTCTCTCTCTCTCTCTCTCTCCTTCTCTCTCCCTCTTAGGGTACAAGCACCTTATGACTACAATAAGAAGAGCGTAAAGGCGAGGAAAAAGGCTCGTGCAGATCTCATTAAACAACGGGGTTAAAGTACGCTGCGGAACTGCTGAATTTTATGGTACATTTATTGTCGTTGATAGACCAGAAAAAAAATGTGACCGGAGAAGAGATGCGAGTGTTTGTGAAATGACCAAAATAAATGCACCATTACGAACTGGAGAATAATATTTCCAGGATTTGTTGGGTTGGGCTTTGCGACGTTCTTTTCGGGTTTCGAAACAGCAGTTGGCAAAACGTACCGTCACCAATCAAGAGTGTGCCGTTCTGTGTGCGAGGGTGCTTGTTGTTATCATCACTAACGCGCTTAGCACATGATTCCAAACCTGCAGACCAGGGTTAGAGCGAGAGTGTGTGCAAAAGTGAGAGAGTCCCTCTCGATTCCGCACGCTCTCTCACTCCAGAAGCCTTTCTGTAAGGTTGACCCGCCTGTGGAATGATGTGTTAGTGGACTGGGATCGAATGGAAGCGGTGACCCCACATAATGCCGACCGTCCAGAATGGGGTATGGGACTAGAGAGTGCGTCGAAGTGAGAGAGAGATAGATAGAGAGAGAGACCCTTATTCTTCCTTGACTGGCCTGTGGACTGATGTTTTCGCTCTCTCGATTTTGATCTAAGATCGATTATTCGACCAGATAGAAAATGAGCAACAACATGAAGGGAAAACTCGTCGGGAACTTTTGAGAAACACGCACGCTAATTGCATGAGCGATAGTGTGTCTTGCGAACAACAGAGAGAGAGAGAGAGAGAGAGGCGAAAGAGTGATTTACTACCTCGGGGAGTGCTACTCCTTACTACCCGAGTAGTAGAAATACCTACTACTTCCTGTAGCACACATTCACTCGGTAATGGCGCGCTTTTATGACACCATTAGTGGGGCTCTAAGGCTAAGTCTAAGTCCAAGTATATCTCTAATGCAAATCTCTAATGCATCTCTTGAAGCATTAGCCTAAGCATATCTTTAATTCTAAGTCTAAGTGTCTCTAAGCCGCCCCGAATTCGGCCCGAAGTCTTCCTCTCGAGCAAATGTGATTATCTTCAGTGCTGAAGAAAGAGGGAATCTTGTTGTCAAAAGCACCCTCGTTTTCTTTCGCGTTTGTTGGAGTAGTAGCGTGAAATGGAGAAGTCCAACGACCAGGGAGAGAGAGAGAGAGAGAGAAACATCCGATTACACTCTCTCCCTCCCGCATATGGATTGTAGCGATGTTTTGGCGAGCACAACTCCGTTGAAGCCGCACTAATAATACGCTGCGGGCGGTCATGATCAAAAGCATACTGCAAATGTGAGGCCGGCATGTCATTTCCACCCTCCTTTCCTCTCTCTCTCTCTCTCTCTCTCCCTCTCATAAATGTACGAGAATAGACGACGGTGCCACTATCGGACAGCGCGGGAGGAGCGTACCTAGTACGGGGAGAGGAGTGATGAGGGAGGAGAGAGGGGAGGAAGGAGGTAGTGGTAGAGATAGAGGGGAGGTGGGAGGAAATGAAGGAAGGGAGGAAGGGGTAGAGGAGGGAGGGAAGTGGGAGGAGGTGGGCAGGCAAAAACCGGGAACGGCACCGCTTGTTCTGATCACATGAGACGATGGATGGAGGTGCAGAGGGAGGAGAAAAAGCTGATGAAGAAGGGTTCAGAGTGTTTGTTACAGCGAGAGTCGGACAAAGTTCTCTGGTGCAAGATGGGTTTGACAAATAGAAGTCCACCAGGAGCAACGTTGGTGCCCGCATAATTCCACAGGCTGGTCAACCTTACAGAAAGACCTTTGGAGGGAGAGAGCGTGCGAATTCGAGAGGGACTCTCTCACTTTTGCACACTCTCTCGCTCGAAACCTGGTCTGTAATCATGTGTGCCGGTATCTAGCTAGCGAGTTTCTGAAACCCCCTCTTATTTCCAGTGACTTTCACTTACAGGTAAGTGAACATTTTCACTTGGTGTCCTGATCCTAGTGACTTTTCTTTTCTGAAGAGGGAATTCTTAGTTATCTTCGTGAGGAAATAATCTAGTTAGAATGCTGAATCATAGTAATTCGAGTACATGAAGGGTTGGATCAGATTTTATTGGGTCAGGCGCGTTTCGGGCACCATCAGTAACAAATTACCTCAAACTTGGGTAGATGATTCAGTATTCTAACTAGTTGATTTTTTTTCTCAGAGTGCTCACTCGGCTGGAGACATGCAAGGGAAGTAGGAAACTTGGCGCTGTGTGTGTGGCTTGAATTCATCAAAAAAAGGAAGGAGGACGTGCAGCAGCCATGTTTCTCTCCCCCCCTCTCTCTCTCTCTCTCTCTCTCTCTGTCTCTCTCAGTCTCTTCCCTCCAGTGCCTTCTTCGTGCATTTCCTCTGCATTTCTTGAGAGACTCGGGCTCTTTTCTGCTCCCTCGGTCTACTGACGTCAGAGAGAGGTTAGAGAGTGTGGTGATTGGAGAGAGGCAGAGAAAGAAAGAAAAAAAGCTCCATCATGTGAGCTGCGAATCATATGGAGAAAGCGAAAGATGAAAAATGCGAAAAGTCAAATCGAAAATCGGGGCGCGAAAAAAGTTATGAATGTATGTGTGTTTGCATGCAGAAAGGCTTGAAAGGGAGGGGGGAGAAATATGCAAAAAATACCGTGAATTCAGGAAAATTCATGGTGAATTGGATTCTGATAGTGCAAACAAGAAATGTGACCTTTTTTCAGAGAAAGGTAGAGTTTGAAATTCAGGTAAATAATTAAATTAGCACTCTTCATTTCACACACTCTCTCGCCAATCGACCGGTATGTGAAATGAGAGTATGTGAAATGAATAGTGCTAATTCAATTATTTACCCGAACTTCAAACTCTAGAGAAAGGGAGACTGCAAGAGGGAATTTTCAATACCGAACCGGCGTCACTCGTTTCTGGAGCCACAAACTACGCACAGTTTTCTCCTATGACGAGCAGAAAATAGCGGTGAGAGGGGAGAAAAAGAGAGAAGAGGGGAGGGGAAGGAAGGGCGCGTGACCTATCAAACGGGTAGCAGTAAACAAGCTCATAAATTGGGGGAGCCGCTTTTTATGCGGCGGTGTGTGATGGTGGTCAAAGCACAACACATGATTCCAAACCGACAGACAGGGGTGAGGGCGAGAGAGTGTACTATCAGGCTGTTGCAAAAGTCCTGTCGTTTTTTGAGCGTCCACTTTCGCGGGCTATCTCTGCTCTGTTTCTTTTTGTAATGTGCCTTCCTGTTTACTGTAGAAATGGGTCTATACCTTCTCTCTAAAGCATGGTTATGATTGGTCCCTTCTAGTTTTCCGAGGGAGAAATACGAATTCTTTTATTAACGTTCTTCACCACTTTTTGGAGGTAATTTTGTTCGTCTTCCTGTCTGGCTCAGAGTCAGTCAGATTTGAACGCCATGTGGATATGAGTCATCTGCCATAAGCAACCTCTTTGCACACTATGAAAAGTTGGACTCTCGATAGCGAGAATATGGACTTTTCTCAGGCCGAAGAGGACCGATCCGGAAAATCCTCCATCTGTATTTTAACACTCTGTGCACCGAGCAAGAAGCAGATCCCTATCAAAGCATGTGCAAACTGGGCGACACACTAGGGGGCGACTTTACCACCATACATTGGGGAGTTCTCGAAATTGGATAGAAGAAAAATATGGGACGGTTGATTTATTACGAATTCTCGGATCTAGTCATTTTTCTGAGGGTGGATATGTCTTTGATTTTCCTAATTTTCAACAGGGCCTTCAAGTGTCTGGACTAGATGGTGACTGGGGGTTATGCATGGGTAAAGTGTGAAAACTTTTTACCCAAACACAATTGGGTTGATGCAGATTAGAGGGCAGACGATGTTCCCAAACACAGTTTTCGGTAGTCAAAAAATGATGTTGTGAAATTCGTGGAGCACCCGGGGCGCTCAGTACTGGGAGCTCCTACTCGAAGGCACCACTATCATGGCACAGGTGTGCACCATTGATATATAATAAGTCAAGATCAAAGTCGATAAGAGACGCGAATAGTGGGCAAATGTTTACTTCCAACACTGCATCGCTGAATCCCTTACTGCGAGGGCGACCAATTCTGAACTGGCGGCGTATGGAAGCGCCATCCTAATCCATCCTTCTTAGTCGTCAGACATTACCCTCTAAGAAAATAACTTGTTCTCCACCATCACCAACTTCCTCAGAGAACAGCACTTCAAGATCCGAGTTGATATCGTAAACGAGTTGACCGGCTCCTTCAAATTATAGACCCCGGCGTTCTATGAGGGTGGTATCCATAAGTTGCGCGAATTATAGAGGACTACTAGTGGTGTGAACGTAGACTATTCCTAAGTTCATTGGTTCATCTTTGAAGAAGGTAGGGATAAAGATGTTCTTACCCCGAAACGCGACAAGACTTTTGCAACAGCCTAGTAAAATGAGAGAGTCCCTCTCGATTTCACATGCTCTCTCTCACTCTAAAGCCCTTTCTGTAAGGTTGACCGGCCTGTGGAATGATGTGACAATTGACTACGGATCTGGACGAGAGCACATAATTCCCCGCCTCCAGAAAGGGGTCAGGCGCCACATCATTTAACAGGTCGGCCAACACTACACCAATGGGTTTGGAGTGGGAAGTCGTGTGAAACTAACCCCTTTCTAGAGGTTTGGAATTATTTTGTTGCCGCGGTACGCTCTTTGAATTGTGCACGTAGGCTGTACACAGAGCGGGAAGTCTCCAACTTTCCTTACTCTGGAGACATTGTCTCCAGCTAAGAGAGCAAGCAAAATCTAGAGATCACCTCTCACTATCTCTCGCCCGCTCTCCCGAGTCTGCATGCTCTCTCAGCTGGAAATAATGTCTGGAAACAAAAACAACAATGGAAACACCCAGAATGAATACACTTACTATTGAATGTATCCTACACTGAGATAGGACACCGAGTGTATGATATACTTACAAATCTCTCGTTTTCGCACGCTCTCTCGACGCGCGAATACACTCAATATTGAGTGTATCATACACTGGGTGTCCTAACTCAGTGTATTCATTCTCTGTGCAGAGTAAGGAAAGTTGAAGACTTCCCGCTCTGAGTATTATGAGTGCCAAGCCAATCAGCTCTCGAAAAAAATAATAAATTAGCAGACCGGAGATTGAAAAAATAGAAAATGTTGTCGTTCCTAGGGTAGAGCGGCAGGCAAGGAGAGAGGCAGCACTCCCCTTTCCACTATTTTCCGCATTCCTCTCTCTCTCTCTCTCTCGCTCTCTCTCTCTCGCTCTCTCCTCTCTCTTTCCTCCCCTTGTAGAGTCCACAGTCTGGCAGAGGAAAAACACATGGGCCGAGCAACTGAAGTTTAACTACAAAAGGCACAAATCGGATTTACTTTTGTTTATCGCGATGGACTGAGCATGCTGCATACGTTGACATCCCGGAATAAACGGAATTCGGTGGCTTATTTATTGTTCGTTTGTCAAGAAAGGACACTATTGGCATGGCAAAAGGTTAACCAAAGAAAGGTGTCAGGGGGCTGTTTAATCTGTTTAGAAGTTGGCCATCTTTTCGTTTTTCTTTTTCGTCAGTTTTTGACTTAATCTTAATTCCTTTGCATTAGTTCGATAAAGCACGATGAAAAAGTAAGTATGCCAACGAAATCAACATAAAATATAATGTAAGCGGCTAGCAAATTCGTGTTAAAGATGGCCGAAAACTAGAAGTTGGCCATCTTCTGTTTGCGCGGGCTAGACAGTGACGAGAGAGCACGGGGATCGAGGAGAGGGAAAGTATGCATGTGTTGTTTACTTTTATTGCGAAACTCTGCGCTCTCACTTGTTTACGTGCTCTCTCGCCACTGTCTATCCCGCGAAACAGAAGATGGCCAACTTCTAATTTAAAGTTGGCCATCTTCTAGTTTTCGGTCATCTTTAACACGAATTTGCTAGTCGCTTACATTATATTTTATGTTTATTTCTTTGACATTCTTACTTTTTCATCGTGCTTTATCGAGCTAATGCAAAGAAATTAAGATTAAGTAAAAAATTGACGAAAAAGAAAAAAAGAAAAGATGGCCAACTTCTAACAGATTATACAGCCCCCAGACAAAAGAAATGGGAGAACACGCCATACCCGACCGCTTATGAAAGCCCGAATGATAATTGTGATTAGATAGAGGGAGTGTAGCATGGGGAGTGTCAGCTATAGTCGCCATTCGAACGTCGACGAAAAGCCACCCGATTAGTTATCAGGGCGAGTTCTTATCACTACTATTATCAGAGTGCGAGACGACGGTCTCCTCTCTTCACACACTCTCTGCGCCTTTCGGGTGATGAGAGAGTGTGCGAAATGGAGAGACCGATTTCCCCCCATTTGACAGTTTTCATCACTCGTCCTGTCGAAATTCATTATCGGGGCAAACAAAACATGTCGAGGAGAGGAGAGAATCGTACACGACAGATGGGACCACGACGATTGATCTACACACTGATTTACCCCTATTGCAACCTCCCCCTCCCCTTCCCAAACGATACTTCCCATAGAGAGTCTTTATTTACTGTACATCGTTCGTGTAATCACACATTATTCCGTTGCGCCTTCGGGCGTCGATAAAATATAGATATATACACACAGATTGTGAAAGGACAACAAACAAAATAGTAATAACGGAAATAATACGACATTTACGATGTTGAAGGTGAATCAATTGAGAAGATTGATAGTAGGCAAAATATGATTGATCACCGTCTATTAGGGTTCTCTTATTGGAAGAGAATTCCAATAGAATTCAATTGGAATTCCATTTCCCTCTCATTCTCCGTTATCTCTCACCACCCTCGCGGTCTGAGTTCCTTTGTTCCCCTTATTGGAACTCCGGAATCAGTTCGAATAAGAGAACCCTACCGTCTATACTAGAGATGATCAGTCGAAAAATGTCTTTGTCTGAAATAATGTCGAACAAAGGTTCCGTTCTCCCTCTCATTCCGGCTTTTCGACTGACCACCTCTAGTCTATACCATGGAACATCATCTGATTTTGATTATTTTTTTATTGCGATTTTTTTTATTGTTTTCAATCCAAATTTCACATGACAGCGGATAAAATATATTTATATTATTATAATGTAAAATATATGTATATTATTAAAGTTATATATAATGTAGATAAAAATAAAAGTAAAAAGTTCAACCGACATAGCCATCACATTACTTTTCTATGGATTTTTCTAACTTTAGCATCATTGCTGAAACATATTCGAAGCGAAATGAACTAATGTAGGACACTGTTCGATTAAAGTGCAAGTTAAATGAAGTAAATATGAATAAATATTAAATAATGCTTCATCAATGTTAGAATAGAAGACTTCCAAATCGGCCATGAGCATACACATGATTCCAAACATCCAGACCAGGGTTAGAGCGAGAGAGTGTGCAAAAGTGAGAGGGTCTCTCTCACTCTAAAGGCCTTTCTGTAAGGTTGACCGGCCTGTGGAATGATATGCATAGTAAGTCAGAAGAAATCAAATAAGCGCCCGACATCGGACAAAATGACTATACAAAAAGAAAGAGAAGAATCACAAGACTTATTCAATAAAGACCCAATAAAAGTCAATAAAAGCCTCCGCATCATTCTCTATCATGCAATCTCCCCCACTTCAGTGTGAAGGTTGACATTTTAATTCCAATGCACAGGGTGTCGCGCCTCCAGAAAGTGGTCACGAGCTAGCGAGTGTCTGAAAAGGTACAAGCCGCCCCTACCCCTCCTGATCTCTTTCTGGAAGTTATCCCTGGAAGGGTGTGATACCACGGTCTCTTCATTTCTCACAATCTCTCATCGACGTGATTCCACACATTGCAGTTTAAGTTGGCAATAGCAGGGATGAAACTGCTCCTCGCCCTTCTTCTCTTCACCATCAGTTCAACAGTAGCGCATTCATGCGAATGTCTCGATGATGTCTACACTGATGACTATGTGGGCTGTCCGATTGACAGCTTCTGCAGGTTATTTAAATAATTCACTTGTAGAATTATGAGGTAACATACAATTTATTGTTTCGCTTCGAAGCTTTGCTTTCTGCTCAGTAGTATTAGACGAGTGTTGGATGAAAACATGATGTTGGATGTTTGATGCGCTTTCAGCTAATTTCTTGTTGGAAAACCATCATCCATTTCCTTTTTTTGTCGCCTAATTCGAGCCTCGAAGCCGAAACAAAAATCCGAGCAGCAATTACTAAAATGATTTTTTTTTCAGCAGCTCTCTCATCCCCACGGAGTGCGGCCGAATGTGCCATCCGACGGGAGAGTTCCACGTCATGGTCAGAGATCATTTATATATATATATATATATATATATATATATATATGGAAAACGCGGTTACAAATGGAAAGAGGATTTGAATTTATCATTTGAATTTGGCTTCAGTTTCGCGTAGACTAGCTTTTGATTTTGTGCAATTATCATTATTGAAATTCACAAAACATGCAACGAGCAGCACTGTCAGAACTTTAATTTTTTTTAATACTGTGAGGTTCCCATTATAGAAAAAAATGCCCGTGTCAACAAAAAATAATGTGGTGTTAGTTTTCGGAAAAAAGGAAATGGAAAAAGGATTTGAATTCCCGCAATTTCTTATCTCTGTTCTCCGTGGAGCAATCGACTCAAAACTTCGTTTATAGGAGAAAAAGGGTCGAAAAATGATATATTCGAAGTTTTGAGTCGATTGCTCCACGGAGAACTGAGATAAGAAATTGCGGGAATTCAAATCTTGGCCTTTTTCCATTTCCTTTTTTCCGAAAACTAACATCACATAAAAAGGAAACTTTGAGCCCTACTTCGTCGAGGCTGCTGCCAACTACGGTCCTAATCCCTGTGCCGGGCCGAACTTTGACTACAACAATGACGGCATCTTCTTCTGTGTCTACAATGACGAGAGCGCAGGTCACATGATTCCAAACCTACAGAGCAGGGTTAGAGGGAGAGAACGTGCAAAAGTGAGAGAGTCCCTCTCGATTTCACACGCTCTCTCACTCCAAATGCCTTTCTGTAAAGTTAACCGGCCTGTGGAATGATGTGGATTTGGTTTTCGTGAAACGGCCTTTTGTTCACCATAACGGTGAAAAATTGATAAGTATCCCCCTTCCTCAACTTTCTATGATCTTTTTTGAAATACTTTCTATGATCTTTTTTGAAATGAAAATTGATCAAAGTAATTCAGTGCTCACTAATTATACGCACTGCCACATAACGCGTGCGAGGACTGCGACTTCTCACAGGTTACTTAATTACATTGTTTTGCCTATTTAAAAAATTGTACATACTAAAATGCTTAAATGAAATAATCAACGAATTTGTTTGCGAGTAATAGAAACATTTAAATGTACATCTGATGCGACGAGAGGAAGAACTTTGATTCTCACAGAATACACTTCGTTTTCGTTTTCCAGCTTCGATTCATGACTTACTACGATGCTCGACTGCCAGACAGTGATCCTTCGTCGAGAAGCCACTTCAATCTGGTCACGTGCAAGTACGGATTCCTACAATTGCTGGTAGCTACACTTTATCATTTATCCAGAATGAAAACTATCAACATGGAAAAAAACAAAAACCTAGCCAGAATGAAGCACAGAAAATCTTTGATTTGATATGCCTTAGTGTCACTGCTATAATGTAGAGATGAACAAGTTTTTAAAAAACCTCTATAATACCTAGACCATCGTCGCTGCTTTGTTCTACGTATGAGTATCTGGACTTGAAACTAGCGGGGTTGTATTGAGGTTAAATGCACTACGCTCTATGCGTACACTACGCTCTATGCATAGTTCTGGGTGTGGGTTCGGTCCAGGGAGAGCTCGGTAGCCGGCTCCGAGATCGGTCCAGGGGGAGCTCGATGGCCGGCTCCAAGTTCGGTCCAGGGGGAGCTCGATAGCCGGCTCCAGATTTCATTGAAGCTCGACTTATGTTGGGGAGTGTTAATCTTTTTTTTCTTTTTTTTTCAGAACTTTTAGAACAATTTCAGAGACGTTTCCTCTGATCCCCTACGCTCTCTAAATAATTTTGGAAGTTTTTGAAATTTTCGATTTTTGACGTTAAAACGTGTTAGAACACGTTTAAACACGTTTCTGACATCGCAAAATACTCTTCCTGTGATCCCCTACGCTCTCTAAATAATTTTGGAAGTTTTTGAAATTTTCGATTTTTGACGTTAAAACGTGTTAGAACACTTTTAAACACGTTTCTGACATCGCAAAATACTCTTCCTGTGATCCCCTACGCTCTCTGAATCATTTTGGAACTTTTCAAAATTTTCGATTTTTTTACTTTAGAACGTGTTAGAACACGTTTAGACACGTCTCTGACATCGCAAAACACTTTTCCTGTGATCTCCTATGCTCTCTGAATCATTTTGGAACTTTTCGAAATTTTCGATTTTTCACATTAGAACGTGTTAGAACACGTTTAGACACGTTTTTGACATCGCAAAACACTTTTCCTGTGATCCCCTACGCTTTCTGAATCATTTTGGAACTTTTCTAATTTTTCGATTTTTCACGATAAAACTCGGCAAAACAGGTGAAAACGTGTTTCACGGAACTCGAAAACGTGTTAGAACGGTTTCTGACACTCGCGAAAAATGCGGCAAAAGGTTTGCCCGCGGCGGGGGTCGAACCTGCGTCGGTCGGATTGCTAGTCCAGCGCGTAACCCACTTGGCCATGGATTCGGTGATTTAAATTTTGTAAAATTTTAAAGCAATTCTGGTCTATTCTCATATGCAAAAGGTTCTGAGAAGATTTATAGCGAAAATTTATAGCGAAAAGACGAAAATTTTGCGAACGGAAGGAATCACAAAAAAAACAGACAGACAGACAGACAGACAGACAGACGTTAGCATTTTCTAATATATAGTAAATGAAATTATGTTCAGTTCGCCGATGGAACCATCGCTGAGAAAAGGGAAGACATCTGGCTGCACAAGGAGAACTGTAGAATGGAGGTTGATGGGAAGGAGATCGCCGCCATCTCGTGTCTTCGTGAGTCACAATGTTCGGATTGTCAGGGAAGCGGCCACGTAGTGTGTTTCCCTAATTGGGAAAAGGCGCCGAACAGCGGCTCTTGGGCGCCTTTTCTCAATTAGGGAAAGACACTCGTTGCTCGTTTTCCTTACATTCCTTGAGGCACCAGAAGATTGTGGAGTGCAGTGACACATTTCTGCCATATTGAACAGCAAATCATGACAGGACTTGGTACACTTATTTGCATTGCTTTTGTCTTCCTGAGAATATTCGTAATTGCCTGCTTCTGCCGAAGCGCCACTTTTAACTATTGGAAGACCATACCATCCGCGATTACGAAAATGTACTACAGTTAAAATTTCAGGAAGTTACAATGAGTTTGAGCGTAGATATTGTGAAAAATAGAAAAGGTGATATAATATTGGCCACCGCTGTAGTGGGTAAGAACATCGATCCTCTGCCCCGACCCCAGCGGAAATGATCCAACGATACTGAGTAGAATTATCCTGACACCTGAAACCACATCCTCACCAGTTATCGCGTGATGTGATGAAGGAAATGTAGAAGGAGAAAGTGGGCGGAGTCTGTGGTGACTACTGACATTTCAGACACGACAACCGAAATGGATGTGACTCTCGCTTCGATGGGCGGTGATCGGCTCCTTCGAGGACACTGCAGGAACGGGCAGTGCTGGGTGTACTGTGAGGATGCGGCGAGGACACTCAGCTATGTGCCGGTTAGTATTCGTCACACCTCGCAATTAGAGTTCGCTTATTGGAAGAGAATTCCAATAGAAATCCATTTGAATTCCTTTGCCCTCTCATTCTGCGTTATCTCTCACCACCCTCGCGTTCTGAGTTCCTTTGTTCTCCTTATTGGAATTCCGGAATCACTTCCGATAAGAGAATCCTACTCGCAATGCATCTGAACATCCTCGCTGGAAGTATGGAATGAAAAGAACAAACAATAGGAAGAAGCACAGTGGCTATTTCACATGATTCCAAACCTACAGACAAGGGTTAGGACGAGAGAGTATGCAAAAGTGAGAGAGTGCCTCTCGATTTCACACGCTCTCTCACTCCAAAGGCCTTTCTGTAAGGTTGACCGGCCTGTGGAATGATGAGTATTTGCCTGTGTTTGCATGAGGTATAATACATTTCGTGAGAGTGCTTTTACTTAACTACTTTTGCTTTGTGACCTTTATCCCATTTTCCTGGGTGTACTTGCGATTGTGTGCCTCGACATGAAGTTTTTTTACTCAGTGGGGTTGGATGCCTCGCAAGACAGCGGCGTTTCTCAACTGCCAGGGCCAGCTGTGCTACGACCGAGGACAGATGGCATTCTTCGTGGAATGCCTCTGAAAAGACACACAATATGCAGCACACATTTTGCAGCGCATCTTCTCGAGATATCGAAATTCTCCATAGGAATTGATTGATAAATTGATGTTCGGTTAACATTGGGTTAATTTATTGTTAGACAACGCAATCACAAAACAATCAAAAAACGAAGATACTGAGCTGAATTCATGTGTAAATCAGAGAACAAAGGGATGCGAGAGAACAACGCATTTACAGACCAAATAGTGTCATCTGTAATCAAAAAACTCGATTACTAGCACCTATCAGAAACGCTAAAAAAATAACAATTAAGCTATTTTGCTTCGTGCAGAATCAATTAATACTGTGAAATGAATACATAATCGTATGCACATTAACTCATTTATCATAATTCCCTCATCTCCTTCCATTCTCCCTCCACTCTTCCCTCTCTTCTCCGCGCCGTGCGGTCGAGTGCGCGCGCGGTACAAGATGGCAGTCGACGAGGAGAAGGTGGGAAGTACCGTACCCAGCCTACAGTACCCCTGACCTACCGCCATGCCTACCGTAATCTTGCCAAACCTTACATTACCGTACCCAGCCTACCGTAACACGTATTGTTTCCGTGCCTATTGTCAACTACAGGAAACAGTTATCTTTGTTTTACCGTACTCACAACCGTAGCCAAGATACCTCCCGCCATCCCTTTCCTACCTTACCCATAAATACCGTACTCCCGCTACCCTCCTACCGTACTCTTGATACCGTACTCACAGCTCATCGCGAACGCCATCCACCACGCGCTGCGCAAGCCGGCCAAGATACCAGCAGAGTACATCGACAAGCTCACCCACGATATGGCCATTGGCGATGGAGAGTCGGTAAAGGTATACGGTATCCCCATCACTGCCAATCGACAACTGATTTTTCAAGATCAATCTCTCGCTCAAACATGGACTGGTGATCGACATCGATGACGACAGCCAGCTAAGCTCTTTCCTAAGGTGAGATACAGTACTCTATCAGTTTGCGATCGATACATCGAAGCGCACAGTACCCTCTTAGTTAGCGATTAACTTACTCACTTCTCGATCGGTATATCTGGCAGCCTACAGTACCCAATCAGTTTGCAATTTCACTTTGCAGCATCGGTGACGTGCTGCTCACAGTGAACGACAAGGTCGTGAGCAAACCCGACTTCAAGCTGCAGGACCAGTTCAAGGACAAGGCCGCAAAGGTAAACTGTAGCACCACTCAGTTCTCGATTCGGGCTACCGTAACCTTACCTGATCGTTTCAGACGCTCACCTTCACTTATATTCGATTCAAGGCCTTCCTGCAGGAGGAGGTATGCAGGCTACAGTAATTGGCAAACAATAATGGTTACGGTATCCAGATCGATCACCGATTATTTTGCAGCCCAAAATCGATGATGCGGACCGGCGCGACAACTTCGCTTATCGTTTCGGCGTGATCTACCTGTACCAGTCGATGCACTTCGGCCTGGTGTTCCAGGGACACGAGGGACGGGTGAGAAGCATACTGTAGTCTGTACTACCGTAATCAGGGGTACCTTAATCCGCAGAACCGTAGTCCATCCGCAGAACCTTAGCCTACAGTTTCCTCTGTTCACCTATGGTGCGCACAACTCTTCTGCAATCGTTTCATTTGTTGTTCACTTCTTTCGTATCTACCGTACTCTCTGCGATCTACCGTAATCCCTGGCGCTTATTCGATGCTACCGTAATCCCCCCTGCAGGTGCTGGTTGCGGGCGCGGTGCCGAAGAGCATGGGCGGGCTGGTCGCGAGCGTCGGCGACTTCGTCCTGTACGTTGCCGGCAGGCGCATGAGGGATGCGGACAAGGTATTACGGTAGGATACGGTACGATTATTTATTACTGTAAAAATCAATGAAATCCCTGATTTTTAGACGGTAGCTGAAATCTCCTCGGAACTGGAGAGCAAGGGTTTCGTCAAGGTGGTGATGGAGCGCGCGAACGCCAGCCTCGACAAGGCCAAGATCGAGTTCGCCATCGGGGTACGGTAACTAGGATACGGTATATCGGGTACGGTAACTCGAGGTTATGGTATGTCTGGTACCGTAACTCGAAAGCAGCTACTAGGATACGGTACCCGGATTACGGTAGTCAATCGTTCGATGCGCGCAGGAGATGCGCGATCCACCCGTGCCCGCCGACTGCGCGGACTACGTGAAGAAGGCGCTGGCCGCCGTCAAAAAGTCCGAAAACAAGTCGATACTACGGTAGGTTACCGTCCGGGAATTTGTTTACTTTTCCGGTCCAAGCAAACCGGACTAACCCGGGGTGGGACCCTCATTCATCATCTCACTGTCAACTTTCGTGTTCCGGTAAAGTAAACTGCTCCTACCGTATCCCGTCGCCTACTGTAACCTATCGTAATCATCTACCGTATCTCAGACCGGCGCGAGCGTCGGACAACAATTCCACTGTCGCCTTCCACGATAACATCTCCACCGAGAGCGTCATCCCGTCGGATATTCAGGACGATGCGTTGAACAAGGTTATCGATCAATATTACAGTAATCAAACAATTGATTGATCGGCACTGGTTTACTTTGACCAAGAACCCCGAGCGATTGCTATAGCGAGATCTATAGATTCACAAAGTGAGATGATGTGAGGATCACACTGCATCGGTTCACTGGTCCGGAAGAGGGCACTACAGTATACTGCTGAAGCACGGAACAGGTCAATAAATATGCGACCATATACATATAATGATCGCAAATAACATTGTTCTTGGATTTTTCCGGGGCCATTCTATGTCTATGATCGAATATGTATTGGCCTGTGACGGGCTTCAGCAGTAGTGCCCGGAAGAGTGCACAAGTGTCGATTGATCGATATTACCGTAATCCTTTAGTTGACGTGGCACAATATGCTTGCATTGATCGCTTAATAGTACCGTAATCATCATACCGAATACCGTACCCTCAGACGCCAGCCCGCGTGCCGCCCAACTTCAACCCACAACAGCAGCAGCCGCCAACCGACAACGAAGTGAGCATTACGGTAGTCGATGGGATGGCACCGATCGAGAACTGACTATAAAAAAATATTTAAAATCATATTTAATTTAGAAAGTAGCGTCTGTGATGGCGGCGCCTGAACCAGAGAAGAAAACCTCCGGCAATCGGTAAATCGATAATTGCATACCGTATCCCTTCCACCGTATTTTGCAGGAAGGAGAAGGGCTCGAAGAAGAAGTCCGAAAAGGGCAAAGAGTACGGTATTCTCGGGAATGTCATCGATTTCTGACTACAGGATCACCTAATCGATCAACAAAATGTACCGTACCACTACAGTATCCTTTCTCAGGCGCAGACGCAAATCGGCGGCCGAGGACGTGCCCGCCAAGCCGAAGGGAACCAGCAAAAAGGCAGCCAGCAAGAAGGTACGGTATCCACCAGAACTACCGTATTCCTACCGTATCGATTTTGCAGACCCGGAAAACGGACGAATCGAAGACGGGCGGCGAATCGGAGGTACGATGACACGGGGCGAGAGATACGGTAATTGATCGCAATCGATAACTGTTTTATTTCAGAACACCGGGAAGTGAGGAGATCTCGAAGAGAAGGAGTAAACGAAACGAAATGACAAATGCACTCAATATTACTCGCGTCTACGGTGACCATCGAGATAAACGAATAGTTGGCGAGTGTGCACATGATTCCAAACCCACAGACCAGGGTTAGAGCGAGAGAGTGTACAAAAGTGAGAGAGTCCCTCTCGATTTCACACGCTCTCTCACTCAAAAGGCCTTTCTGGATGGTTGAACGGCTTGTGCAAGGATGTGTGTTGTGATGATTGCTAAAATACTTTTGCGCTTTTGTCGAATTGTCACATTTTAAGAGAAAATATAATGAACACGCACGGTGAAAGAGAAGATAATTGTTAACAAATGCAACAACATCAACAACTACAAAAAGTTGATTTGTCATCCTGTATCGTAAATATGATTTAAAAGTTGTATGAGTTGCACCTTCCTTCTATCAAAGTTATGGGACGTGCAAAATAAGAGGCGAGAAAGATTATGCATAACATACACACATCGCCTTCCGGGTATGCATGAAACCGTCTCTCTCTCTCTCTCTCTCTCTCTCTCTCTTTCTCTCTCTCTTTCTCTCTCTCTCTCTCTCTCTCTCTCTCTCTCTCTCTTTCTCTCTCTCTCTCTGCCGGACGGTCAGCCGGATATCACCATTTCCTGGTCGCAATTTTCCTCCAAAATTTATCATTTGCGGCATTGTGCGCAATATACATTAATGAATAATACAAAGTGAGAGGCGTCACACATGATTCCAAACCAACAGACGAGGGTTAGAGCGAGAGAGTGTGCAAAAGTGAGAGGGTCTCTCTCGATTTCACACACTCTCTCATTCCAAAGGCCTTTCTGTAAGGTTGACCGGCCTGTGGAATGATGTGGTCACTGTGCCGACACAACCCTAACATCCTTCCTTGGGCAGCTCCAGAAGCAGGGGGTAGCAGAACTTGAACCTAGGGGGCTTGCTCGTTTCACTCTCCTTTCACGCCAAAAACCCACATGATTCCAAAGCGACAGACAGGGGTCAGGGCGAGATAGCGAGGGTCTCTCTCGATTTTGCATGCTCTCTCACTCGAAAGTCCTCTTTGTAGGGTTGACTGGCCCGTGCACCCAGAATGAATATACTTACTATTGAGTATATTTTATACTGAGATGTGACACCGAGTGTATGATATACTTACAAATCTCTCGTTTTCGCACGCTCTCTCGACTCGCGAATATACTCAATATTGAGTATATCATATACTCGGTGTCTCATATTAGTATATTCATTCTTTGTGTGGAATGATGTGAACCGCTCTGGACGTTGGGAATCATGCGCCCGCTTCCTCTCTCCGTTTCTTGCATTTGTAATGCATATATCCGAAACACATTGTCAGCCCACAGCAGCAAGATGCATCGGGTAAGGATTTCCTAAAGAGATAGCCGTGCGAGAGGTTAATTGAAGTGGTAAACCACCAGAAAGGGACAGCAGTGAGAGAGTACGTGAAAGCGAGAGGGTCTCTACTCTCAAAGAAAAAACACTAATGTTAGAGAGTGTGTGAAAATGAGAGAGCGCGTCTCTCGTTTTCGCGTACTCTCTCGAAAATTAGAGTTTCAAACTCTCCGTCTCGACATGTGAGTAGCGCGCTCTCTCGCTTCCGATCCCTGTATCGAGGTTGCAGAATAACGTCAATTACATGAGCTGTCCAGAGAGAAAACAGGCGCCGAAATAATGCTGTGCAAATTTCATGGGGTGCAAGGTGCACAACAGTTTTATGCACCCATTCATAACTTTTCCCAAGTGAATCCACAACTTCCAAACTTGATACAGGGATTGCAAGGCACGTTTGGAACATTTTCCTTTTTGATTGTAAAGATTTCGTTCAGTTTGAGCCGAGGTACACGAGTTTTCCACCCTCAGAGGGTGGAATTCCACCCATGAAATTTGCGCAGCATCAGAAACCAGCAGGCTTTGATATGTTACCAAGAATGGCCCTTCCGTAGAACCAGCCAATTTTTGGTGTTTTGTGTGTTGTTTTGACTGTTGGCAGCATGAGTGAACGCTGGGCACGAAACACGCGCGCTAGGTATTCACGGGGATTCAGTAGCGACGAGAGAGAGAGAGAGAGAGAGAGAGAGATAGAGAGAGAGCGCAGGTAGAGCAGAGAGCGGACGAGGGGAAGAAGAGAAACGTAGTAGAGAGATAGAGAGGAGAGACAGGCCCGAAATATATCCTCTCTTTTCTCTCCCTCTCTCTCGGTCTCTATTTCTCTCTCTCTTTTTCCTCTGAATGCGCTCAAAGCGGTCTAGTTGTCGAGCGCGCGCTCAATTTCGCCTATTTATTAGTGCTTCTTTCAAGCTTTGCTTCCTGTTTTTCGACAAAGTTGGCTGTTTTCTGTTGTGTATTGAGTTTGTGCAGCGAAAGAAGAAAAGAGGCGTCAATTCCGCCTTATTTCGACCCGCTTAAACCGTCTCTCTCTCTCTCTCGCTTAAATCGTCAAAAAAGACTATTGAAAGTCAGAAAACAAACGTTTGCGAGGCGCTTTTTCCCAAACTACGCATATTTTTTCATTAAATATATAGTTTATATCGACTTTAAACGTTGCCGCATGCTCATCCACTCAGCACTTCAACTTATCCGTGCCTTGGATCTCTCTCTCTCTCTCTCTCCCCTCATTCATCTGACTTATTCACAATCTCTTCCCTTTTCTCCCACCACGATTAGAAAGCTCCCTTCCCCCGCGACGAGATCTATGATATCCAACAAGTGTTATGCTTACGCAGATTGTGTATAGTTTACTTACATCCAAAGTGTAAAAAGACTAGAATTTCCATTTCGCACTCTCTTTCCACTTCCATTTCACACATTTGTCACAAGACTGGCACGGACAACGTATGTTACACATCATTCCACAGGCCGGTCAACCTTCCAGAAAGGCCTTTGGAGTGAGAGAGCGTGTTAAATCGAGAGGGACTCTCTCACTTTCGCACACTCTCTCGCGCTAACCCTGGTCTGTAGGTTTGGAATCATGTGGTTACAGTACCATACAAAAGTTTAGCATCAATTTTCAATTCGTCACAACTTCTTTTAAAATTGAAAATTCTTCACAACTTTAAAAAAAAAATTATTTCGCAATAGTCCATGCTGATCGCTCTGCACGGTTCCATTTTCGACATTCTGTTTGCAGAGGTGCGGTACTGTAACTGAAGAGATCTACTGTAACTGCAACTGTAAGTACTGTAACTGTGGTACTGTAACTGAAGGGTACTGTAGCTGGATTAAGAAATAATGCGATTAATTATTATTTTTAAAAAAACGAACGAGAATTGCACTATTTCGCACAACCAGTCGATTTGGGGCGAAAGCTAAATTAATTGTGGTTCGGAGACTTTTAAATAATAGCTATATTATATTTTCAGCACTATTACAATTTTGAAATGATTCGTTCATGAAATGCTGTGTGAAATCTCTTTCAATACCTCGGCGTGTCTCTCGCTTGGTCATGCTCTCTCGCCAGCGGAATGTGTCTCTTAGCCGCGGAACGTTTTAATATTTGGGACGGCTGTTTGTGAATTTGTAATACTTGTCGCTTTTTTTGCGCGATTCCTTAATCTCCGACGCTTTCTCCCCGCATTTTCTCAAATAACTTCCTTCTTTCATTTCCATTTGTGATTTCAACACTCAAAACGACGTGTTCTTGAGAAACTCACACCCATGAGTAAATGAAAACACGGCATATTACAATTTTAAAACTACTGGTGGTGTACTCTCTTTCTATACCTCGACGTGTCTCTCACGTTGCCATGCTCTCTCGCGGCCGTATCTGTTGTTTAGTACGCATTATCAACGGAACATTTTATTATTTCGGACGAGTGCTCGTAAATTTGTAATACGACGTCATCGATGACAATAGTTCCGAGAATCCAGAAAGGGGTCACGAGATCTATCTTTCACATACTCTCAAATTCCCGACCCCTTTCTGGAGGTGTGCAGGCAAACTTGAAATGATGCGGCGTGCTAAACACAGTAATTTAAGGCTTACAAGCGCGCAATTCAAGAGAGTGGGTCACTGTGAGGAAGCCACTAGTCGACGTGTACTACCTGCTTGAAATATAGATATATGAGTACGAATATCTCGTCATATCGCAAATTGTCATTACACGGAGGAGAGAGAGAGAGCGAAATGAGGTGATAGTCTAGACAAAAAGAAAATTACTTCTAGATAGTTTGAATGATGCACTAAAGACACTAAAGATAGGGATATAGATACATAAAACAGTTTAATAAAGCATAAATAGATAAATAAGCACGATAGATAGTGAAGAACATCGCACAAACATCACGTTTTTCTCTTTCCGTCTCTCTCTTCTCTCTCTCTCTTCTCTCTCTCTCTCTCGCTCTCTGATGCCCTCTCATCTCTCTCCACATAGACTCGCGCGCTCAGTCTCGTAATGCGAAGCCCCCTACTCTCTCACACAGCTTCCACTTGGCGCCGAGCCAAGAATGTCTGACCCTCTCCTTTTCCAATGCTCTCTCGTCGTCTTTCTCGTCTGACCCTCTCCTTTCCACGCACTCTCTCACCATATCTCTGACTGCTTCTCTTGTTTCGGATGCATTCTTCACGCATACATCGCACGCGACCAGCGACGGATCCCGGTCACGCGCGATTTCAATATTATAAACAACCAGAAAGGGGTTTAGAGCGAGAGAGCGTGTAAAATTGAGAGCGACTCTCTCACTTTTACGCACTCTCTCATTCCATACCCCCCTTTTGCAGGGTTGACGGGCCTGTTGAACGATGTGTTTAGGGATTGAGCATTCCTTCTGAAACATGCTATTATTGTACCTCGTACAGCCTCCGAAAGAGCATCGGCGAGATCAAATTAGAGAAAGCGAGAGCCACCGAGAGAGTGCGCGAAACGAGAGAGTCAGACAGCGAAACGGGTTCCTGGCATGGTGCCAATACTATGATGTGCTTTGACCTTTGTGGATGTGTTGTTATGTATTTCAATATTTTATTTCGAAATACATTTATTTTAAACTGCGGCTAGCAACGCTGTCAATATCGTCTAGTGGATCGATCGCGCTTCGTAGTGCATGTGAAACATATCTGAGACTCCCGAACGATATTTTTTTCTATTTCCTCTTTTTCCATTCTAATCATTCCAGAGTTGGTCAAACGATGCAGAAAGGCTTTCAGAGCGAAAGAGCGTGGAAAATTGAGAGAGACTCTCTCTCACTTTCGCACACTCTCTCGTCGGTGGCCCCTTCCCGGAGTTGGTGGTATTCCTCGCCTTTCATCAGCCGCCCTATCCATGAAAGAGACGACAAGAGACTCGCGACTTCCGCGCTCTCTCTCTCTCTCTCTCTCTCTCTCTCTCTCAATTCAGTCACTTGGCGAGAAATTGACTAGGGCCGCTTCCCGGTTTAGTTGCGCATCATGCCAAGCATCCAGAATGAGGTCACCAGTGCAACGTTTTACAATACAATACAATACAATGTTTATCACGTCAGACGGTAACGTTTTACTGAGTAATTTTTAGAAAATCTTTTAAATTCTTTGAATGCTCATAAAATTTCTTCATGATTTTTCTCGTCCGAGATAGACACTTTGATTGACTATCGAACCCAGGCTCATTTGGTTTTTTTACCCGTTTGTTGATATTTGCCATAACTCGCTTTTCCAACAATCATTTTCATTAATCATTTGAGGTATTGCTCATCTTGAAAAGCTGCAGTGCCCCTTTCCTCCTCTGACCCCACTCCGTCAGTTGTTGACGTAGGGAAGGAGAGAGAGAGAGAGAGAGAGAGAGAGAAGAGGAAGAGTCATTTGCAACACCTGCCCGCTCCAGCTCTCAGCCACTCCCGATAATGCCCGGCCACCGTTCTATTGCGCCGGCTATTGCGAGGCTATTGCTCCGTTATTTTAGATATTTTATATCTTTTTGTGATATTTTGGATCTTTTTAAACTTTCGCGTTTCAATTTTTGATGCAAACCCAAAAACGACTCCATTTGCTCATTTACGTATTTTCACAAATTTCGCAATGAAAACATGCGAAATGAGAATAATCTGATTTTTTAATTTTTCCCAATCTCTAAACGATTTCGCAGATTTCGAAATTGGCATGACTTCGAATCTCTCCCGCGCACTCTCTCTCTTTCCGCGATCATTTAGTCCTCGTCATGACTACTCACCCAAATTGGATTACTTTCTCTCTCTCTCTCTCTCTCTCTCTTTTTTTTTCTCTCTCTCTTCTCTCTCTCTTTCTCCCCACTATTTCTCTGTTTCTGAGCCCTATTTCTCTCCCCACACTCTCAAATGAATCCACCTTCGCATCTTGTTTCCAGCCCCACGTGCTTCACTTGCGCCAAAAAGGGAACAACAGCGAGAGAGCATGGAAAAACAAGAGAGCGAACGGGCGACGCCTTTGTTTTTTTTCCTTTTTTACGGTTTTATTGTCGAAAGAAGGCTTGGAACCTTTCGTTTCCTTCCTTGTTCGAAATCTAATGAACCCCCCCAGAGATGTTCATTAAGCAGTGTTTATGAGAAAGAAATGCTGGAAAATGGAATTTGCAAAATTCGCTAACGCATTTCCTATGTTCAGCCGAAATAGAACGCAATGCCCCCAATTTTCCATGAACTTCAGTCCTTGAAACTTTGTGCTGAGTGGCCTATTATTTCCCCCATCTCACATTGCACTACTTTTCATTCTGAATTCCCATTTCTCACTCTTTCTCTCTTCAAGACTTCTCTCTCTCTCTCTCTCTCTCCAACATAACCAACTGTGCCGCTGCCGAATTTTTACAGCGCGCCTCTGCCGTCGAGGAGAGGGTGAGTGAGGGGAGGTGTAGGATGAAGAGAGATGGATCGGAGAGAAGATTCGGCGAGAGAGAGAGGGAGAGTGAGAGAGAGAGAGAGAGAGAGAGAGGGAGAGAGATCTGAGGATAGAAAGATGAGGAGGGACACAAGGAGGTGTATCTGTTGTATCTCTGACCGTCGTCAGGTTCCCTTTAGAAAGCGCTAATCCATTGGCAAAAAGAAACGCCGGAACTCTCTCTCTTTTCTCTATCTCTCTGTTCTTTTCCCACCACTTGAAAAGGCGCTGTCGTTTATTGATTTCCGCATATTTATCGATTCAATTTTTCTTAATCTTTTTAAATTTTAAACATTTTTTTCTTATTGATTCGTTGTTTATTTTACGATTGTTGAAAATCGATAGGGGCACTCTTTCGTTGATTTTCTAGGATATTTCGGTGACTTTCGATGGGTTCACATTTGAAATAATTGGAATCGAATAAATCACTCTGTTCTCGATTTCTCTCACTGTTTCGTGCGCGTTGAGGTCTTGCAATCAATCAATCAGTTATTTATCATGCCAAAGATTTGATTCACTTGTAGAATTATGCAATATTATGAAGAAATTTACGATGTCACCGCTAGGTGACAAAGACAATGTGCGAGTGAGAAAAGTGCAGTAAGCGAAAGATGTAAAGGTCTGCATTTTTCACATGATTCCAAACCGACAGACAGGGGTCAGGGCGAGAGAGTGTACTAAAGTGAGAGAGTCCCTCTCGATTTCACACGCTCTCTCACTCTAAAGCCCTTTCTGTAAGGTTGACCGGCCTCTGGAATGATGTGTTTTTCGATTGAATTATAGATATTTCTATGAGCACTACAAACTCTTTGCTCTCCCTCCCCAATATCACAAGCGAACAAAAAACGTGGAGTGCAACATGTTGCATCGCTATTTTCTTATGCTGACCCCTTTCTGGAGACTGAGGGCGCGAGTCTATGTGGAGAGAGATGAGAGGGCATCAGAGAGACAGAGAGAGAGAGAGAGAAAAGTTATTTACATAGTTATTCAATATATCTTTGGTTACGTATGAGCATTCCGAACGTTGACATTCGTTGTAGCTCGGAAGATATTTAGCTTAGATATAACGAAATGGCATACATCGATAAAACGATAGCTCTATCCGTTGGCGAGATATTTAGCGTGACGGACGGACACACAGACACACAGACAGACAGACAGACAGACGTTCTTAAATAATAGTCTTTAGGAATGTAGCTAACGAAGGTTGGTGGGAATATACTGGGCTCACATTTTTCAACGATAGCTGCGTTCGGAGAATAATGCCAAAACTGAATTCATTACATGCTATTTCCGCATTTTCTACCTGCTTTCTTAATTCACATGATTCCAAACCTACAGACCAGGGTTAGGACGAGAGAGTATGCAAAAGTGAGAGAGTCCCTCTCGATTTCACACGCTCTCTCACTCCAAAGGCCTTTCTGGAAGGTTGACCGGGCGGTGGAATGATGTGAATTTGTATAGACCATAGATAATGAATCCTTGAAAAAAAGAAAACCTTTCAAACTATCGCTTAGAATACTTTTTTTTCAATTTTGAATTACATAGAGTCCGAAATATAACTAGGATTGGTTTCATTCTCCTCGAATTGGGACTGATTTAATTTCAAAAATATCACTTGCAAAAATTGAGTAGAGCAATAAATTATTCAAACAACGATATTCGTTTTATTTTCGGGTGATTACTCCAAAATCTATATTCGTTATATTTTTTAAAAAGATCTGCAATATCTCTTTTCTGCAATATCTCTCAATATTTCCACCCCATCTCTCTCATCTCCTCTTGCATAATAATCTACGTTGTTTGTCGTGTTTCCCTACCGTTGATTGTGATGTTTTCCTCATCATCTCTTCTATTCTCAGTTAGCTCGATGGCCAAGGTAAAACATAATACCCAAAACATAATACTTAATACTTTACATGCCTAATACTTACTATTTACTTTATTGGCCTTATTCCTGATCTCGTTAGTGACTTAACATTTTTATCTCCTATCCCTTTCGAGTTTCATCTCACCTATTTTCGCTGTTGGTCTGTTATTTATCTCAACTGATACTGCATAATCATCAATTTGCGCGGATTTTACCTTGTAAATATGTATTAAAATTTATTTTGCTTTCCGGTCGAAATGATTGCTGGTGCGTGTTGATGTTGTTTAACGCTATTTGTTGCCAGATCCAGTGAAACTGTTGCGCGAATGCGAAATGTTTCTCGGTCTCTCTCTTTCACACACTCTCTCGCCACTGACCCCTTTCTCGAGGTGATGAATAATGAAAAAAGTCATTTGCAGATCGATCGATGCACTAGATAAATAAGCATATCACCCTCCTCGACTATAACCACACCCTCTTCTCGCTATGGCGGAGAAGGTAATTTTTCGTAATTTATAAAACATTTTATATTATTTTTTTTGAATACTTGTATATTTCTGAAAGTGTATTTGAGCTGGATTGTAAGGGTGTTAGTGATGTTATTTTTTATTATTTATAAAAATTATTCTCTCTCTGTCCCCGAACTCCAGAGCAACAGATCTCATTTATAACAGTGATTTATTTTAAAATAAAATAAATAATTAAATGTATTATATTTACAGGAAGAAGCCTCGGGAGGCGAGCAAGATGACGTTTCCTTCCTGCGAACGGTGAGTTTTAATTAAAAAATAAATATTTAAATTAAAGTGTATCTATGACTTATCATTCAATGACAATTATAATACATGACGATTACATTACGGTAAATTTCATTTTTGGGAAAATACTTATCATGATAATGATAATGGTAACATCGTAGTTACGGAAATGGGTTAAATTATTTCAATTTATTTTGTTAACAACGGATGTACAAATTAATAATGGTTCGTCCTGCTGAGTTTGGTTTAAAAGCGCGCGTGAAACTCATTCAGACGGCGAAGCAATGTGATTAGCAATGAGTCTTATGTGGTGTTAGTTTTCGGAAAAAGGGAATGGAAAAAGGCTAAGATTTGAATTCCCGCAATTTCTTATCTCAGTTCTCCGTGGATCAATCGACTCAAAATTTTTATAGGCGTTAAAGAAGGACGAATGTTCGCGACTCCCGACTGGAAATTTTCTTAGCGAACAAGCGGGTACTGTAAGCAAAGGTTGAAGATAATCATCGCAAACTGAGTTCGCCGCTAAACGCAGTAACACTTTTGGTGATTCCATCTGTCCTCCCCTTCCCTAATCCCTCGTTTGCATGCACTCTCTTCCCTCCCCCTCCCTCTTCCCTGTGGGGGACAAGGGAAGGGAGGGAAGAGAGTGCATGCAAATTCGACGGGAGAGAGAAAGTTGACCGATAGATTTGGTTACTCGCGCACGTGTGAGAACGCCCCCTTTACCGTATTCGACATTTGACCCTGATTGTCCCTTAGCGACGGTAGTTTCTTTGCGCGCCGATATCTCGGTTCGGAGAAAAGATAGAGGTCTCAAATTTTGGATTTCTGTTATCGTTCACAGGAGAAATCGAGTAATACCATCAATTTGAGATTCTATTTTTGAGGTTACTCCTTCTTTAAAGGGTCGAAAAATGTTATATTCGAATTTTTGAGTCGATTGCTCCACGGAGAGCTGAGATAAGAAATTGCGGGAATTCAAATCTTGGCCTTTTTCCATTTCCTTTTTCCGAAAACTAACACCACCTTACGCAGAGTAAAGTGATAGCATTCTTGGCGAACTCAATCGGAGACGGTGGTTTGGAGAATGTATCTTATCACAACCCTATAAAACCTCCAGAGGCCGTTTGAATGGCTTTTGAAAAATGATTTTCCAGAACATCTTGTAATGTTCTTTCCTTTAGTGGTAGCCATTTTCCGCTCCCACGCAAGCGACTTTTTTTCCAAAAAAAATATTTTCCAAAAGTAAAACGCATCGGACAGGGATCAGAGAGTCTCTAATCTCTTGGATTTTGGCTCGTGGGGAATGTCCTCTTACTGTTCTTTTACCGCAGTGCGAAGATCGTACAATCTGTCAACAGATCCCTGATATCCTTCACTATCTCTCTCTCTCTCTCTCTCTCTCTCTCTCTCTGTCTGTCTCTCTCTCTCAGTTTCTCTCTCTCTGTCTCCCTCTCCCCTCCTGTAGTGTGTTAACCGTTCTCACTCGAGCGATACGATCGATAGCTGCTTCTAGTTGTTTTATTTATCACTGTCACCGAGGAATACTTTTTTTGTAGGGATTTTGCATCCACAGACTACATCCGCATTTTCTTTTTCTTGCTGCATCCTCCTGCACATCATTCGACAGGCCGGTCAACCTTACAGAAAGGGCTTTTGAGTGAGAGAGCGTGTGAAATCGAGAGACACTCTCTCACTTTTGTGCACTCTCTCACCCTGACCCTTGTCTGTCGGTTTGGAATCATGTGTCCTGGTTCCAGACGCGCAGAATCTGCGCGTTTGGCCGCAAATCATGACCAGCTTGGAGAGTAGAGTAGAGTGCGAAATGTGAGACCACGCTCTCTTCATTTAGCACACTCTCTCGTCTATCGACCGGTCGAAAGAGTGTGCGAAATGAAGAGACCGTCGTCTCACATTTCGCACACTATTGGATAGATACCAGACCATTTCCCTGCGCGTCGTTATTTATTTGTTTGTTCATTTTTGTATTTGTCGATTACACAACAATCAGGGGAAGCACTTGAAAGAGAGAGCAACAGACGTCCTTCCTCTCTTTTGTGTACTATAGGCACTGTCTATCCACCTACTCTCCCACTTCCTTACTCCATAGAGCAACCGCCATGATTCCGCCTACCACGTCCCTATTAGACTTTGAAAGGTACAACTACCCGCATAAGAGGGAAATTACACCCTCACCCTCTTCATTCCCCGCACTCTCTCTCTTCAAAAAAGCGGTCAATTTCCCTGTTATGCGGGTAGTTGTATAGTTACCTTTCAAAGTCTAGTCCCTATCGTTACATTTATAAAATGATACGATCATACCAAAAAAGCCAAGACACTAACTTCCGTTGTTTACCAGACATGGTAAACACAGGTGCCATTTTGACATTATTTGACACGTTTGATCGCGTCATTTGGACATCGAATAGAGTGTTTTATCTGAACTTGTAGACACCCCAACCTTTTTCCTACTTTATCATTCTACAGGCAGGACAGCCCCACAGAAAGGGCTTTGGAGAGAGTGAGAGCGTTTTCATTCGAGAGGGACTCTCTCACTTTTGTACACTCTCTCGCCCTGACCACCCCTTGCGATCCGGCGAGTGTGTCAACTTTGATCACACCCCTTCGAAGTTTCCGAATTGTTCCCACGCCGCTTCCTTGCAATAGCACCCTTTGATCCTGGAAACTTTCCAGCCCAGTTGTAACTCCCCCCCCCCACAGACATCAACATGATTCCACGCCTCCAGAAAGGGGTTAGGCCTGAGAGAGTGTTTGAAAGTTAGAGGAAGTCTCAAAATTTCACACGCATTCTCGCTCCCGACCCCTTTATGGAGGTTGGGAATCATGTGGTATCTTTTTCCGTCGAGTCTTTGCCGCCCATAAACTCCGATGACAAAAGAAGTCGTCTTTGATGTCTACTACGAGAAGGAGAGTGCATTTTCATAACTCGTCTCGGGGGGATTCACTCCTTCCTTCCTCCTCCTCCGCTCTCTCTCTCTCGCTCTCTCTCTTCCTCTTTTCTGCTATCTCTCATGCATTTGCTCCCTACCCCTGCAACAACTTTCATGGCTTGCGCGCGCACGCATTTGCTATGCTGCGCCACCACGTGATCCGAAGTTCCAGTAAGGGGTAGGGCGAGAGAGTGTGGTAAAGTGAGAGAGCGCACTTTAGAGACTCCTGACCCCTTTCTGGAGGTTTATTGGTCTTTGCAAGATGCGTCGCGACTTCTGCCTCCCCCACTTCCGCTTTTTTTCCAGATTCAATTTGCATAACGTTAAGGAAGGAAAGGGTCGTACAGTCCATTGAATTTTCCTATTTCTTCATTCATTTTTTTCTGTATCCTCTTTGATGTTGCTCTTTACGGAAACACACTGCCGTCAGGTATTACATTTATGCAATAATACGATCAAACACAATACCAGAATGTTTCAATGTTAGATTTTTTGATGTTATCGTATCATTTTATAAATGTGATAATTTTTCTGCTTTTACTCTTATTCCGATTTTTTTGTATTTGCTCTGTAGAATTCGGTTTGATATAGCACAAAAAGACTTTTTTAAACCCTTTTTACCCTTTTTAGACCCTTTTCAAGACCCTTTTTAAAAAAACCCTTTTTAGACCCTTTTTAGACTCACTTTTTGTGTGCCTCCTTCCTGCCACCCTCGCAGCACTAAAATGATTCAAAACTCTCTGGAGATTCCTGTTTTTACCCGCGCGTGCCTTTCCTGCCTTTTCTGTTGTTCCAGTTGGGAGAGAGAGAGAGGGAGAGAGAGAGAGAGATCTTCCTCCCACCCCAAATATCTCCATCTGAGACTATATCCCATTGTCTCTCTCCCCCCCCCCCCCGCTGATCTACAGATCCCCGTTATCTCTCGCGAGCTATCATAGTCAGTTTGCGATCGAGTCTGTGCCTTTCACCGTAATTCCTTCTTCTACCACCTTCTAGCCAGCGTCTAGAAGGCATATCATCGCCTCGTCCAATAAGATTATCGAATTCTGAATTCAAATCAATTATCGATTGGTGCTGATCGCCAATCGATAAATGGACGAGGACCAGGAGCACTTTGACGAGGAGAGCGGCCTGCAATATGTGACGCGGGTACAGTTTTAATCGGGCGTTGAAACTTGAATCCACCTGGTTAGCCCCCTGTATTCGAGTTTTTGGTTTCATTAATTTCATCGGGCGGATTGTTTTGTTTGGAACACACTGTTTTTTTTGTGAAAATGAGCGCGTATTTTATAATATTGTACATTTCGGAGAACAGTAGTGTCCGAGAGTACGCGTATTCGCTTTTTTCCGCGGCGCGCTGTAAACTCGAGTGTATGTTTCTTCCCGTCTCTCTCTCTCTCTCTCTCTCTCTCTCCAAAGATCTTCGTCTCTCTCTCTATCCTCTGATCTCCTCCTCTCCCTCGTCTCGTGTCATTATTTGCCGAGACCCCTCGTCCACTAGTAGATATCGATTCCCGATGCGAATGATACAGAACCAGGGCACAATTATTGATCGGTCACAGATTGGAAATCAAGAAATTCAGGGAAAGTTCGCGGGAAAGTTCAAATTTGGATGTCGGAAAGTGTCCGCGTCTGGGACCCAATAACGCCTTTCGCACACTCAATGAAACACGATCCGCTTTCCGCCATTTTCCACGTCAGACATATCCCACGTTTCTATTGCGTTCTTCCGTTTCAGTCTGCGATCGGGGGTTCGTTGATAACTAAACCTCCAGAAAGGGGTCAGTGCCAGAGAGTTTATGAAAATGAGAGAACTCCTCTCGATGTTGCACGCTCTCCCACTATTGACCCCTTTCTGGAAGTGTTGATTCTCCATGGAATTAGGGTGTTCAATGAAATGTAGCCAAGAAGAAGCGGCACTGAATCGTCTTTTGCAATGAAAAGAGGGGAAATGGGCGAGTCCCGCCAAAGCCCCCATTTCAATACAATCAAGCCCAGATGTTGGGCTGAAAAATGCTCGCGGCTCTGGGGTCAAGACGCAATCCATGATTTCGAATTGAAAAATCAACAATTCAGTCTGAATAATTAGTAAAATAAGCATGGAAAACTATAGTTCATGTAAAAATCAATAAATATATTTGAGGAAAAATCGATAAATCAATAATTGCAGGGCGATATCGTAGCGTTGTCGTGCGTCGCCTCACACAACAGGGATGGCGTGCTGGGATCAGAGCGAGTTTGTCTCTGCACGGAGGGATTCGGCAACAGAATGTGCACGCTCGAGGGAATTAGTGATCGGGTAATTTTATTTAAAAAATATATTTTAAAATAATAGTAATATTTCTATTCGCACAATTGGAATTTTCTCGACTCGAGCTTTGATATCTCAATGCTGAAACGTATTTCAATCACCAATGCGAAACGAAAACTGAAAAAAAATGATTAAGGGAGTAGTAGCATAATGCTAGGAGCTAGGGATGCAAGTTCGGTTTTCGTATTACGACTCTCTGAGCGAGAGATCGGTAATACGGCTGATAAAGGGGAGAGAACGAGAGAAAAAGAGACGCCGTAAACCGACGCCGAACGGGCAGTAGGAGTAACACTAATAAAATATAAATTAAATAATGCAAATCAGGACATTCCTCCCGATATCTCCGTCTGCATGCTGTACATCGACAATGCGCTGTCGATGCGCGCACTGCAGGAGATGATGAGTGCGGAGAACGAGGTTAATTGGTTAATTGACTAATTATATAGTTACTTTTAATTAAGTTTGATAGATGATATGAGTATTTTTGTGTGAAAAAGATTCCTTCAATGTACAATACGTTCTGAATGAAGGAGTTGGTTTGAAAGAATGAAGAAACCACGTTTCACAGGTTCACATCATTCCACACGCCTTTCAACCTTACAGAAAAGCCTTTTGAGTGAGAGAGCGTGTGAAATCGAGAGGGACTCTCTCACTTTTGCACACTCTCTCGCCCTAATCATGTGAATATAACTTGAAAGTTGGCTATGGTGTATCCACGAATGGAAATCAACAAAATAATCAAGAGTAACCGGTATAGTCTTTTGCTCGATTGTGATTATGGCTCAACCTATAAATAAAAAAATAAACAGTAAACATTATGAATTTGTTTTTAAGTTGAACGCCTCGGGCGCGGGCGGTCACAAAACTCTTCTCTACGGTCACGCGGTGCAGTTGAAACACGTCCAGAGCGAAATGGTATAATAACAATAATTAATGTATATAAATACCACTTTTAACATGATGAACAAAATAGTACGCTTTCAAACTTTAAACGTCTCTTGGGTCTTGTCGGAAATCTAGTTATTTAGAGGATCAAATTCGTACAAGAAATAGTTCGAGAGACCTTCCCAGCCTGAACTGAAGCGCACTGCTTCATTCTCTAGCCACACCGACGAGTCCAGATTTAAAATAAAATCAAGGTTCGATAATCAATAATTTACAGTACCTCGCCTGTCTCTCCTCGTGCTCCTCCAACGACAAACTCGCGTTTGATGTGGGAGTGCAAGAAACGAACGAGGGTGAGAAACGCTTCTAATTTAATGATATAATAGCATTCTAAAATACTCAATTAATGAAATGTATAGGTTGTCACATTCAGATTTGAGATATGAGAAAGTTCACTGCGTCAGCAAATTGCCAGAAAATTATTACTTTCATGTTTTTTTTTCTGAGTGCAGAACGTTGCTCTTTATAGGAGAGGCTTGCTGGTGGACGATCCATCCCGCGTCCAAGCAGAGATCCGAAGGAGAGAAGGTATTTATTACTTTGCACTTTTGACACAAATACAAATACAAATTTATCAGTGTCGCTTTAGGGGCGCTGATCAAGATGGGGGTTTCGTATAGGTTTCAGACGTGGTCGATGGTCTTCTTTAGAATGATTCATTTTGTCCAATATTGAGCGTCGAGATCGGTCTTCTTTCCATATCACAGACCCAGAATTATTGGCTTGAGAAAGAATAGTGATCTCGCGAGCTTGACGTTGAAGATTTTGCGTTGTAATAAAGAAAGATGGAGCCTTCTTTCTTGAATCTGCGTCAACCAAACTCAAATCATCAATCTCAGAAGGAGATTCATCGAGTCTAGAAACTGAGGGACCAACCATCTTATGTAGTCATACCCATCACACGGTGACCAGTCCGGTTTGGATGGGGATTCCGATCTTGTTGAGTAGTTGAGTAGTCGGCATAGACGAGGGAAATTGAGGGAAACTCCCCCTCTCCATCAGAGAGAAATGGAGAGGGACCGCTCGCGACGACTGACACAAAACAAACTGTGTATTTTTGACCGCTTCTTATCTGGCTCTCATATTTCATGCAGTTTACAACTAAAAAATAACTCCGTTGATAATAGACATCTTTATCACTTTAATTATTAATAAGAGATAATCAAATCGATAGAAAATCAAAGAAATCAATGTCACCACTGCAGGTTCGCGTCGGCGATGACGTCATTCTCGTCTCAGTAGCAACTGAACGATACCTTGTGAGTGTTAATCACATTGATAATTAGTATTTTTAATTACTCATGGGCTAATTAATATTGTTAATTAATCCCAAGCGGAAGAGGACTACTTGTTCTTGCACTTGAATCAAATATGTTTCAAATATGAGCCTTAACATTTTGATGCGTGACAGGTTTAGTGAATACCGCACTGTAGGTACGTGCAAATTTTAAAAAAAAACAACTATGATAGAAAAACATAGAAGAATCAAGCTCGGATACCATAACTAAGTTCAATCAAGTGTATTAATGAGTAAAATCACGAACATGCTTGCGTATTCCGTCCGAATGAAAGGGGTCATGGGTGAGAGCGAAAATGCAAGAGGTAGACTCTATCACTTGCAATCGCCTTATCCCTTACTGGAGGCGCTGATTTTACAGCCCAAAGATAATTTTGTGGCACGTGCGATTTTGCAGCACAATGATCATTTTGCAGCACATGGCGTACAGCCGCGGCTACATGGTCATCGCCTCCTTCCACCAAACTCTGTGGAACGTCGGCAGCGTGTCATCAGGCAGCACCCGAACGAGAAATATGGGTACGGTATATCGATTGTATTTCTTGGGTACGGTGCCGATTGTTTTATGGTTATCGATTTGTTTCCAACAGACCCTAAAATCATCCTAAATGCAATTTCCGCGATGTGCAATGCTGACTGCCGAAGTAGAAAAAGAGGATTTAGATTGTAGACAAATCGATAAATGGTGGAAAGTACCGCATGATCAGGCTATCTCTTCGGGAATGATGTTGTCCGATTCTTCCACGGCAATGATGAGTGTCTGACGATTCCGGAGAACTGGAGTGAGCACCCTCAGCACAAGTGAATTCACATTTATATATATATATATATATATATTATTATAATTATATTATTATTTATTTATATATATTTATATATATTATTATATAGATTACTAAAAAAAGGAAACTAAAGCATAAATGCGAACAACTTCATCTTCAACGGTGAACTTGATATTCCTAATAATTTAACTGCACCCGAGCGCAACAGGATTTGAAATTTGGCATGAAATAAGGGGAAGACGTGGGGTATTTATGGGCGAGATGTCGACTAGATAAACAGATAAACAGTGTACACGCATCGTCCCCTGTTGCGTCGATGAGACTTTGAAGTTGTCACGGGCCAGCAGAGACTTATGGAGATGTAGGCTAATTTTGCTGTGAATAGAATATGTGCGAAAGTGAGAGATCGCTGTTTCACACATTCTCTTTAACTATTGACGTTTCACACACATTCTATTTCGCTATTGCTTCCTTCTGAAATAATGAAAACGCTTTTCCTTCCGAGATCTGACGTAGATCTGACGAGAGACGTAGATCTGTGCAGCAACCGGCCTTACCGGTCAGCCCCGGCAGAGTAGTCGCTTGTCGACGTAAAGTCCTCTTGATTCCGGTAGCAACTTTACCTTTTCCTTCCAGTATGGTCATCTACGAGGGCGGATCTGCCGTCACCCAGGCTCGATCACTGTGGCGCATCGAACCGATTCGAACCAAGTGGCACGGGGCGATGATGGGATGGGAGCAGGTAATAAATGTCTCCTGAAAGTTCACGGAGTTTCCAAAATAAGTTCCCGCTTACGTCGTATTGTGTGATTATAGTAGTTAATTCATTTTCGTTATTCATAATTAAATTGCATTTTATTAAAATTTATATATTTTCATTTCTATTTGAGGTATTCCGCGTGCGTCACATCACATCCGGTCGATATCTGGGCGTCGTCGAAAACGCCGTCCAACTCTACCACAAGGACAAGGCGGACTACGACCTAACCGCTTTTGTCATGTGCCAGAATAAGGTTGGATAAATTTGTAAAAAAATAATAATGTTTATCATGAATGTAAGGTTAGGATATCGCATAATCGGTAACTAAACGAGGCATGACTTATTACTATGTCACAACAAGGCAACATAGGGAGGAAGTGGCACAATTAGAAAAAAGAAAAAAAATACAATGTATAAACACTATTATTATACCTTTTTAAAAAAGCGCGATTAGTATTGAATTTAGCGTATGCATTTTGCGTTTAAATATAGGTATGACCCATACCTTATGCCGTATGCCATACCGTTTGGGCGGGAGTGAATCTCTACTGGTAGTAAACACACACTCCACGCGTTGACTTGTTTTTGAAATATTGTTCTATTTTACAACTGCAATATGACTAAGGAGAAACGAAATCAGCATTAACGTGTTCTAATTTGCTCATTCACATTTGATGCGGCCCTGAAACATACCTGAGCCGTGATCCTCATGATTCCATTTATAGAACGAATTTATAGAATTTATGGAATGACAGATATGAAATATATTTTTTTAAATGTTGAACTTGGTCGTAATAACGCAGCTCACAATCAGAGCGATTTTTATGAACATATCGTTTTTAAAGGGACCTGGTACTGCAAATGAAGTAAATTTCAGATTAAAGAGAATTTTCTTCCAATTAGAATGCAAAAAACCGCATATTTTTACGATTTTTTTGAAATTAGTTATGAATTTTCAAAGGTCTCATTTTTGGCTGAAATGACCCGGCACTACTGTGTTTAGCCGCTAAACACAGTAGCGCCGGGTCAATTTGGCCTGAAACGGGATCTTTGAAAATTCATAACTAATTTCAAAAAAATAGTAAAAATATGCGGTTTTTTGCGTTCGAATCGGAATAAAATTCTCTTTAATCTGAAATTCACTTCAATTGCAGTACCCGGTCCCTTTAATATTTATTGATTTATTTATTACATACTAATGGCAGGATCCCAAGAAGCAGATGCTCGACGAGAAGGAGGAGGAGGGAATGGGCACGGCCTCCATCGTGTACGGAGAGACAAACGCGTTCCTGCAGGTAACCATTATTCAAATTCAAATCTGTATTCATCCAGATGGCTAGGTCACATGATTCCAAACATACAGACGAGGGTTAGAGCGAGAGAGTGTGCAAAAGTGAGAGACTCGATTTCACACGCTCTCTCACTCCAAAGGCCTTTCTGTAAGGTAGAACGACCTGTGGAATGATGTGAGGTGTTTCTTATGGTTTGTGTCGTTGATTGTCGGTATAGAAGTCGACAATGAATACACCATTATTTTTTAAATATTTTTTTAGATTAATACTAATGCATTTTCAGCACGTCAAGACGCAACTCTGGCTCTCCTACCAGACGAACGAAGTTACGAAGAAAGGACTGGGAAAGGTAAGCGAATATAGTAATTAGAAATATGCTAATAAGATTTTAATTAATTAATTAACAAATAATTGACATATTTACAGGTAGAAGAGAAGAAGGCTGTGGCTCTCAAGGACGGCCACATGGACGACTGCTACACGTTCTTCATGGCGCTCGAGCAGGAGAGCAAATCGGCCAGAGTGAGGCACACCGCACCTTTTCTGCTAATTACCATGATTGTTTCGCTTTAAGTGGAGCTCCAAGTTGAATAAAACAAACTTGATAATCAACTTGATGTCAGAGAGGCAGAAAGGGAGTATTTCTAACTGTGGAATTCACGTTTGAATTGTTATCGATTTATCGATTGCAGGTGATCCGCAAGTGCTCCTCTGTACTCAATCGCTTCCTGAAAGGCATCGAAGCATTGCAAATCGAGGGCAATCAATCGGCCATCTGGCAGAAAGTCGACCTCAAAGAGGTGCGAAATAATCGCTGAAATTAAACTTACGAAAACATGCGGATATCCTATTGCATTTTCTTGAAAGAAAATATGGTAACACTACGAAAAGACAAGTTCGTGTTGTTTCGCCACACTGACTTGGACTTGACTTGGGTGGTGGCTACGCATCTTATGCGAAGTTACAAGTGTGCTTTTCTCAGGTGTTGAAACTCATGGAGGACTTGATAGAATTCTTCGCCCAGCCATCCGATGATCAGGGTTAGTTAAAAGTGCACTTAATACTTAATTTAACACTTAATAACTTAAAATGTATTTGATCAATTCATAAATGTGGGGATACAATTTGAAACATTTTGTTGCAGACTTTGAGGAGAAGCAGAATCACCTACGAACACTGAGATCTCGGCAGGACCTCTTCCAGGTACGTATAGTATAGCACTAATATATTTATCTAATTAATAATTAAACTAATTAATGTTAATACATAATTAAAATTAAAGGAAGAGGGCGTGCTCAACATGATCCTCGACACGATCGATAAGTTCTCGCAGATGGAGGCATTGCCCGATTTCGCCGGCATTATCGGAGAGGAGAATCACGTAAGAGACATTTTAATTGAGATTTATAAATCGTGTGTAACTAAATTGTCGAACACAAGACAAGAAAAGAAAAGCAATCCCACAATATATTGCTATTGATGACGAAAACGATGACTGTTTTCTGTATATTTCACAAAAAAAATTAAATTGTTAAAAAAATTGTTTATTTTGCTTCATATTCCAGGACAAGTGGGAGCAGATATCGACTTATCTCTACCTGCTCGTTGCCGCTATGATCAAGGCTAGTTACTAACAAAATGCTTGCACAATACATCGTTTCACTTTTCCAAAATTCTCACAACATGTGATCTAGAAAATGGAGATTCATCAATAATCACAAATAACGTGAAATGTTTAAAACAATGGTAATATATTTATTCATTTATTTTAAATATCGATTTTTAGGGCAATCACTACAACTGCGCGCAGTTCGCAGCCGCTGCTCGTCTCGATTGGCTCTTTGGTCGTCTGTCGAATCCCCAATCCGCCGAGGGAATTCTCGACGTGTTGTACTGCGTGCTCACAGAGTATGCTTTAAGAATTTTGTTTTAATTGCCCATTATCATGAGGTTTTTCCCTAAACAAATTTACAATTTTACGATATTTAATCGGTACTTTACATGAATGTGTTTCACGTGATTGCTAAATTAGTCAAGTGCATGGCTGTTTAGTGTAGTTGACATATCTATTCTAAAAAACTAAAAACTAATAACACGTAAATAGTTTATTCGTTTATTCAATTCAATTCAATTCAATTATTTATCATGTCAGGCAATAGTGCTCAGATGAGGATGGGCCGGAATTCTTCGTTAGTTGCATTCCACCATTGGGGCCCGATTGCTCGTTTCAGGTCATCTCTCCATCGGGTATTGGGGTGGCCTTGGGGGCGTTTCCAGTTGTAGGGGGTCCACATCGTAGTTGCCCGCGTCCAATGGTTGATTTCCATTCGCCTTATCTTCAAGGCCCATTTCGCTTTCCGTTTAAGTGCCTCCTTATTCCAGTCTCGAATTTGGGTGATTTCTCGTAATCGTTCATTCCTCATTCGATCCAGAAGGGTGACTCCAATCATCCGACGTTCCATCTTCCTCAGGGTGACATCGAGGCGCTCTTTGTCACTCGATCTCAAAGCCCATATTCGTTTATATGAGAGGTTATCTGAATTGGTCGACACATTCTTGGCACAGGGCTAAATTTACAATGCAATACTAACCATGCTATAAATTGATGCGCCATGTGAGGAGTACGAATACACTAAACAGAAAGTTCAAAAACGCGTTTACGCCTCAGGCGATGAAACCGCGCGATTATGACGTCATTATCTATTTTCGTCAATTCGAACCGAATCAATTTGTACTGTGTATTAATGGATTCCGCGTCAAAATTCAACTATTTTTGGTTGCGGAACTTTTTTGATTGGAGCCGATGCTAGCGAGTTATTCAGTGAAATGTGTTTCATTTAAATTTCATTAAAAAATTTCATGTAAAAAAAAATAAAATTTTATTTGATAATTTTAATCGTTGAATTATTGTATAAAATATATCATAAAAGGAAAATAAAACTTGCCCTGGAAGGAAGTCAAATCACGAAAAGTGTGGTGAAAACTCGAATAAAGTCAGTCCTCGATTGCTATGCAATACCGTAATTACTTAAATTCTTTCACATTTCCTCGGTTTAACTTTGTTATCTTTATATTTTACAGATTTCTTCTATTACATAGAGCACATCGGAGTTCATAAGGAGAAAAATTAGATAATTTTAATAGTTTTAATAATTAAATAATTTTCGATAATGATAAAACCGTATGATGCGAGTACTTACCGTACTTACGCTGTCAACAACTGACTTTATTCGAGTTTTCACCACACTTTTCTTGATTTGACTTCCTTCCAGGGCAAAGTTTTATTTTCCTTTTAAGATATATTTTATACAATAATTCAACGATTAAAATTATCAAATAAAATTTTATTTTTTACGAGAAACTTTTTAATGAAATTTAAATGAAACACATTTCACTGAATAACTCGCTAGCATCGGCTCCAATCAAAAAAGTTCCGTAACCAAAAAATAGTTCTATTTTGACGAGGAATCCATTAATACACAGTACAAATTGATTCGGTTCGAATTGGCGAAAATAGATAATGACGTCATAATCACACGGTTTCATCGCCTGAGGCGTAGACGCGTTTTTTTTAACTTTTTGTTTAGTGTATTCGTACTCCTCACATGACGCATTAATTTATAGCATGGTTAATATCGCATTGTAAATTTAGCCCTGTGCCAAGTTTCTGAACAAATATGTCGACCCACTGAGATAACCTCTCATATCTAATAAAATTGTGTTCAGATCGCCCGAGGCGCTCAACATGATCAACGAGGGCCACATTCGATCCGTTATTGCGCTTCTTGAGAAGGTATTTGAAGATGAGAAAATCAGAAAATTGATTTAATTAAAATACAGAATAAGAAGTTTTGAGAATACACAAAGTTGGATCAGGACGGCCACTTTCTTGTAAATGGAATGCATCTCACATCATTCCACAGGCCGGTCAACCTTACGGAAAGGGCTTTGGAGTGAGAGAGCGTGTGAAATCGAGAGGGACTCTCTCACTTTTCCACACTCTCTTGCCCTAACCCTGTTCTGTCGGTTTGGAATCATGTGATCTCATTTCTCCTAGCATTCACTTTCATGTCCTGATCCTAGTGGCTTTTTCGTTCCATTTTCATCTTGCCACATCATACCACAGGCCGGTCAACCATCCAGAAAGGCCTTTGGAGTGAGAGAGCGTGTGAAATCGAGAGGGACTCTCTCACTTTTGCATACTCTCTCGTCCTAACCCTGGTCTGTAGGTTTGGAACCATGTGTTTGAGGTCGGCCGCGACCCGAAAGTGCTTGATGTGCTCTCTTCTCTCTGCGAGGGCAATGGAATGGCGGTGCGATCGTCGCAGAATCTGATCACACAGCATCTTCTACCGAGGAAAGACCTGCTACTGCAGACGAAGATGAAGGACCACGTGTCGAGGTGAGCCGTCGTTTATGCGATCATTAATAACAATCGAATACGTGTAACGCAAAAGAGAAAATGCGACTGTTGTAACCAACTCTCCCAAAATAATCGTTTGATCGTTCTGCATTGAACGGCCAGCGATGAAATTGGCTGGCTTCGGTCAGTGTCATTACTAATTATGGCCTATTTCAATGGAAACCCGGCTGAATTAACATGCAAAATAAGCTGATGACGTCAGTTAGAAAAAAATTACAGCGTTATGCCGAACGTTCTTGTCGGTGTTGTCGAGGGTTCCTCGCTCTTCCGCAAGTGGTACTTCGAGGCTGAAGTCGAGCACGTAGAGACGATGACCAAGGTGCGAACAACTTCATCCTCAACGGTGAACTTGGTATTCCTAATAATTTAACTGCACCCGAGGCGCAACAGGATTTGAAATTTGACAAGTAATAAGGGGAAGATGGGGTCTCTGTGTTAGTTCATGCAAGTTTCACTCTTTGTATAAGAGGGCGCAAGTAGAATGAATAGCAACAAAAGTAGAGATAAAATCGTTTTCAGGAAGAGCCGTACCTGCGAGTTGGATGGGCCAACTCGGTTGGATTCAAGCCCTTCCCGGGATCGGGCGATCGATGGGGATGCAATGGTGTGGGAGACGATTACTACTCGTACGGATTCGATGGAATGAATGCGTACTACGCGGGCAAGGCTATGAAGGTCAATTATTGTTCCCAATATGACTTTAAAAATTGTTTTGTTGTATACGTTGATCATGAACAGCATCCGCATTACGGCTCGGATTCCTTAAAATCTAAAAAAAGAGTGGATGGCTCTACCTGACACAATGTCCGTTATGGTACCCAGCATGACAAGTGAAAAGCACAACTATTAACGCAATTCACGCATTTTTCCAGAACACAGTGAGAATTTCGTCTCATTTCAGATCGCCAATCGCTCTCTTCGTAAGGGCGACATTGTCGGATGCGCCCTCGACCTCACCGTGCCCGAGATTCGATTCACATTGAATGGACAGCAGGTAATCAATAATCAATCAATAATGGATCATGAAAAATATTGTATAGTGGGTGGCAAACCTGACAACTACGATCTGGTGTAACATGTAGAATAAGATAATAAATAAATATTTTGGGAAAAAATGAAACTGAAATTTAGCTGGCTGCCGTCTTCATCAAATTCAACACCGACGGCTACTTCTTCCCCGTGATGTCATTGTCCGCAAAAGTAATAAGCAATATTTGAAATGTTTAATTTAATTTTTTCCCGAAAAATATACCATCCAACCATTTAACATTTTCAGCGATGCTCTACTTAAAATGATCACGATATGCAAATCTTGTTTATTTAGGTCTCGTGTCGATTTGTGTTTGGTGGGACTGAGGGGAGACTGCGACACGGCCCGCCACAGGGTTTCTCCGCCATCTTCGAAGCTGCCACTGGTGTGTTAATCATATTCATTTAAAAAAAAAACTGGACAAAATAGAACTCGCATAATCTCTCCCACAGAATACGAGGCGAAGTTAAGAGTAGATACCTGCTTTCAAAAATTTTGATATGCAAATTTTGGACGAGTCAATACATACATACATACATATTTATCCTGACATCAAGGCAAGGGCCTGCAGGAGGTATCATTCGGGGGTGGTCGGGATCTTCGAATTCGAGGCAATTGGGTCAAGGAAATGAATCTTGCTCAAGGACGACTCAATAAAATAAATAAATAGTAAACATACATTCTTATTTTAATTTTCTAGACAAAATTGACATCTACGAGTGTCTCTCATTCGGCGATGTGTCAAAGACAATCTACGGAGGACCGCAGCGAATCATCTCGTGAGTTCCCTTATTGCAAACCCTCCAGAAAGGGGACAGAAACATGAAAGTCCTCTTGCTTTCATACAAACTCACAAGCATTCGCTATGGCCTCACTATGTGCACAACGAGTCAGCAATATTCACCCAAATCGACATCTATTGTAGAAAAATTTCCATAGCTTTCTTTTGTTTCGGGCTCGGCGAAAGTGGGCGGAGCCTGTTTTCTCTAAAATACATATATTTTGCAGCCACGTTGATCCCTTTGTGCCGGTTCCCGTCGACATTTCCTCCGTTTCCCTTCCTCATTTCGCGATGGAAGCTCACACGAAATTCGCCGAGAACATGCACGAGGTAAGAAAACTTGAGCAATGATCCCCTCTCTCTCTCTCTCTCTCTCTCTCTCTCGCTGTCTGATCGATGAGAGTGTAGATGGAGAGTCTGATAATTGCTCGAAAACTTCTTTACTTTAGTACAATTGTTTTGTGAATTTTTATTCGCAACAACGGGAAAAAGTCGCGCATTTCAGAATTTTTTCAATATATCTTGTGTATGTTTCACCATGCAGTCTTAGGAACTAGTGCTGGAATATATTTAATGAATTTCGGAGTTACTTTCAAGTAAACTATTAAAATATATGTACTAGACTAGCGGTCTGACAGACAGAGCCTTTGAAATAATAGTAAGTAGTAGGGTTGCTCGTTCGGCGTCGGTTTCGGTAATACGGCGTCTCTTTTTTTCTGGTTCTCTCCCCTTTATCAGCCGTATTACCGATCTCTCGCTGAGAGGGTCGTAATACGAAAACCGAACTTGCATCCCTAGTAAGTAGTAACAAATTGATTCACAGATGTGGGCGCTGCGCAAGATCGACATGGGGTGGAGCTTTGGCGAGGTTTGTTTGGTTTTCTTTTAAAGTGTTCAATTAATCAAGTCATAAATTACTTCTCCAAAACTTTAGCGGTCCCTTATTAGAATGCGCGGTTTAGGTCCGAAACGAGCATGGAAAGAAGCATCCCTGCTTCACTCCCTTCGATAGACTGCCCGAGTCTGAGCGACGATACAACCTGAATCTCGCCCTGACTACCATCAAGTGAGCCTCATTTATGATGTGAAATCACGGTGCAAATTAAAAAAATGGATGAACCTGAAAATTAATAAAGGCAATCGATGCATGCGCGTCAAGTAGCAGAATTCATAGATCAAAATATATGTTGAATGACCTCGCTATCGCATCCTCTAATAATGTTATAGATTTAGGAGTTCACTTCTCCAAAGGACTGAACTTCGGATATCATATTACCCAAATAACGCGTAAGACCCGGTCCATGTGTAATCTAATGTTAAGATCATTTCACACAAACTCCTCTAATACCCTTATTAAGGCCTATAAGATTTACATCCGGCCACTCCTCGAGTCAAGTACCGTAATCTGGAATCCTACCGCAATCGGCCTAGTTAATCGATTAGAGAATGTACAGCGAGAGTTCACTAGAAGAGTTCTCAAGCGTAGTCAACACCCTCCACTTTCCTATCCCAACCGCCTCAAATTATTCGAAATAGAGACCCTTGAGTATCGCAGGGCTCTGCGTGACCTACAGTTCTTGCATGATTCCATCTATAGACACGCGCTGGTGGACGCCACCAATCTATACACGCTTGCTCCTTTAGCACGTTCTCTCAGATTTTCTCATGGCTTACGCATCTTGATTCCTTACAGAACAGGCTCTATTTCCACTTGTGCAAGTCGATCCATAACGTTCTGGAATAACCTCCCCTCCCGCCTAGTAACTGCCCCCAAAATCCCCTTCTCCGTAGGTCTTCGAAAGACCCCAAAATTAGTCATGACCACCTCGCGAATCCGTAAGTTGTGATTGTGACACGAAAACTGCCTGATTCCGCCACCACAAAAAGTGCTCGATCCAGAGCCGAAGAATCCATCATAACGTCAAGATAAATCCAAATCCCTCCCAAAATCGCCCCTTGGAGAATAAAGATTAAAGATTAAAGATTAAAGATTGCTACATCTGTATTTTAGCATAGTTTCGTACCGCTTTGCTGGGCCGTGGAGAATTATAATGAACAATAATCAATAACTGCTACCGTACTCAGGACGATCGAGGCGCTCGGCTACCATATCATCTACGACGAGCCGCCGATCCGCGTGAGACCAGTGCGACTGCCGCAGACGTGAGTGATTGCAAGATGTTTATACATTTTAAAGTATTTTTTAAAAAGCTGTATGTCCTGTCTTCGGCAGGAAATCCTGTCTGTTTGTTACGATCAAAAATGTCTCTAAAACCGCCAAATATTGTCTTTTAGCTACACGCAGTCTAATGGGTACAAGCCGGCGCCTCTCGACACTCATGAGATCGAATTGGGAGAAGAGATGGAACCGTTGATTGAAGTGAATAGAAAGTTTACAAATGGCACTACGCCAGATGATGTCAGATGTCAGACTTTTCAGATCAGAACCAAAAAGTTTTCGAAATTTTTATTAGACAAATCGAAAAACGATTCTCATCGCAGTGAAGGCGCAGTGAGTAAAACGCACGAAAATGTAAAACGAAGGATTTAATTTTTAAAAAAAACATATTCATCGATTTTTTAGGCACTCGCGAAAAACACGCACAACGTCTGGGCAAGCGAGAAGATCAAGAGAGGATGGACGTTTGGAGTGAATGAGGTATGGAATAGTCAGCAATAGTCCAAATTTCATTATATTTTGCAAAAGTGTTACAATAATTTACTCTTGTCACTATTCATCTCATTAAGTAAATGAAAATACACAAGCTAATAGTTCCATTCCTCGAGCTTCTGTATCTCAAATTCTGTAATACACCAGGCTACGATTACGGTATGGGTCCATTGGTTTACGGTAATAAGACAGGTTACGGTAATTGCAGAGTATCGATCCGACCCAGAAGCGCTCTCCCCATCTCGTTCCCTTCGAGCAAGTCGACCCGAGAATCAAAGAAGCCAACAGGGAAAGCGCGGTCGAGTACATCAAGTTAGTGTTTTTTTAAAAACTAACTTGACAAGCTGATTTTTCATAGTTTTTCGATAAATTTCTTAGACCAGTGAATTTCTTTAAAACGCTTCGTTATGCGGCATAACGGTGCATTTCATATTCGCCGTTACTTCTTTTCGTCTCAAATTGTCATGCCTGTTTGATCTGCAAATCACGTGATTGACAATTATGACTATTTCAGATCGCTGCAGCTCTTCGGCCTGTTCCTCGAGGTACCGGCGAACGAGTATGATGAAGGTGACCCGAATTATACACATATTTATTATATTATTTAAAATTTAAAAAATATCCTAAATTGTCAGCTGCCGAGAGGGAGATGGTGACGCGCCGCGATCACACACGCACCTATCGCGCCGAAGCGACGTATGCAGTCAACGCGGGCAAGTGGTGAGTGCTGTATTCCGAATAAAACGTTCCGCGGATAGATGCAGAAATGGCGGCGAGAGAGCATGCCAAACGGAGAGAGTAATGCGAGGTGCCGTATTTTTAGTAATCGATAATTTTTTTTTCTCAGGTACTTCGAATTCGAGGTGATCACGGCGGGTTTTATGAAGATCGGTTGGATGGATATTGCAGGTATTATAAAAGTATTATTTATAATACTTTTATATTTTATAAATATTGTATTTTCCTAATATTCCTTGATATTTCTCCTTCTGTTAATTTATATAGAAATAAGAGAAATTTCAATTACAGGATTATGCGTTAATTTTACCATTGTTCTTTTCTGTGTTTGAAAAATCTTGGAAACTCAAGCAATTCCGTAAATTAATATAGTGTTTTTTTAACAAAATTCTTAAAACTCTAGTACTTATCCAACACATTTCAGCCTCGCCCGACTGCCAGCTGGGCACTGATGATCGATCGTATGCCTTCGACGGGTTCCTGGCGCGAAAATGGCACCAGGGCGCGGAGACGTACGGCAAGGAGTGGAAGGTGAGATAATAATAAAGAAATTAAACTCCAGAAAGGGGTCAGATGGGAGAGAGTGTGTGGAAGGGTGAGACGGGCATTATCACTGTCGCTCTCACCCATTCCTGGGTTAAAAATGTGAGCGAGCGGCAAAATAAGTTTCAGGAAAGATTCATAAAAGCCTCCAGCATAGCAATACCGATTCGATTAGTGGTATTTCTTCAATAAAAAAAGAAATCGTTGACAGCCGAGGAATTGCGTCCGGCACGCCTGCATTTTACATTGATTTAAATTTAAATTAAATAAACTTAATTTTAAATAAATAATTCAAGATGGGTGACGTCATCGGGTGCTTTCTCGATCTGAACGACCGGACGATCGCCTTCTCTCTCAACGGAGAACTGCTACTCGACCCGTCCGGATCAGAGATGGCCTTCGATAACGTCATGATCGGTATTGCAAATACACGTTCAAAATAATAAAACGTTCCGCTGCTAAACACAGAAATGATCGGCGATATAGCATGAACACGGTTTAGAATTGCAGTACTACTTTTTTCTCACTCCCATTTGCAATTTACACTTTAAATGCTGAATGATACACCGATAATGAATTCGAGCACACTGTAAACAGTGATCTGGAAGCGCTTCGGTTCCGCTCATTTTACTCCAGTACCGGTACGGTTTCAGGCGAGGGTCTGGTTCCTGGTATGACGCTCGGGTCGGGTCAGCGGTGCAAGCTCAACTTCGGACAGGACTCGAACTCACTCAAGTTCTTCACGACCTGTGGTCTGCAAGAGGGCTACGAGCCCTTCTGCGTGTACGTCTCCCTTGTTTTCAATGCAAAACCGCGGCGCGTGACGGTAGCGCGTCAAAAGATAGCGAAACTATCGCAAAATGATCAAGCCACGGGCTAATTCGCCGTAATTCACCGTAATCCAATGTTAGATACAGTATTTCAAAATGTAATCATGGTTAAGCGCGCTATAGGTCGCTGCCATGTACCTTATCCGGTACAGTAATAGCGAAAGAAAGTACTATACATCTACACACAGAGAAATCCTACTAAGAACAGGCACTCAAGAACAGGCACTCAATTTCTCTCTGTGTACCGTAACCTCTCCCTGCAGGAACATGTACCGTCCGATGCCGATGTGGTTCGCCAAGCACCTGGCCCGTTTCGAGGACATCGCCTCCTCTGATTCGTGTCTAGAAGTCTCGAGAATTCCGGCAACTGGAAACTCGCCGCCTTGTCTCAAGCTGACACAAAAGGTGAGAACTACACATTTCTTTAGTTGTTGTTTGTTTATGTGCAGTTTCTGACTAAAAGCATCGAAGATTGTGGAAACGCTTACATTTTTTTTACCGAAATGATTTCCACTGCCAAGGGTAAATCCCCTGCAAACAAGAAATTTGAAATGTTTAAAGTTTTGTCATTCTCAGGCCACCACCTCGGAGGGATCAAACCTGGAGAAGGCTAAGATGGAGTATATTCGACTGTCATTGCCCGGTATCGATTTTTGTAGTGATTGATATTATTGCGATTAATCAATCCCTGGATCGCGTGATATCGATGGCTTAAATGCATTGTTCATGAAGGACAGGGATAATAAATGCTCAAAAAATCAATAATCAGCACTGTTAAGTTCGCTGCAACGATTCCTTTGTGCGGAATAAGGACAAGGAATCGATTCTGCGAAACCTCAAGGTTAATTTTTTGTGATTTTTTCTTCATAATATTCCTCCGTTAGTCCAAAAAATACTCATTTGAGAACTCCTTGAAACCTACATTTCAATATGTGTGTGTTTTTTTGTCGTTTACGATCTCTCTTATGTCTGAAAATATTTTTAATAATATTTTAATATATAGAAATGCAAAAATTTGAGGAGTACAAGCCGCCGCGGTCCGGTTCGATCGCTCCTGGCTACAAGAGCATCGGCATCCCGAAGGAGTTTGAGAGCGAGCACAAAAAGGTTGGTTCATACTGTTCTTCTAACGTACCCAAGACATGTTTCTTTTTGAAAGGGAGACCACGCACGGCGGAAGGTTTGATACTTTGATTTGTTTCCCGGACATGCTCTCGTTACTACTCAGGCATAGGACGCCTTGCGTGTAGAAGGCCTAGCACATTTACCTTTTCGTTCTGAATAGACATACACTTTTATAATTTAGTGTGAAATTTGCTTATGTATTGACAGCTTCTATACTGGCTGCGCTGATCTTGGCATAGAATAGCTTATAGGGTAAACTAGCTTATATAGCGTTCGCATGGCGTATATTGGTGTATATTGGCATGTCGACTGATATTGTTTTCAGAAGCACAGCATCTCTCGGACGCTCCTGTCCGCTTTCCGACAGGGATCCGAAGCCTCCGACGAGGAAGCGGGTGAGCTCCACTAACTATGCGAAAATGATGATGCCAACACCATCCATGCAAAGATGTTGATCTGTGAAAACAAACGAAGAAAAGATCGTTAAAAAGTTCCAAAAGATCGCGACGTGCCCGTTGAAAAATTCCGACCAAAACTGGTTATTCGCTAATTTCTAAATCGGCCCCAATATTTTAATATAAATATTTTAGCCAGCAGTCGCAGCAAGCAGGCTTCATTCGATGACGCAGGCGAGTACGTCACCGAGAGTGCCGCAGTCAGGTTGGATTATCGATTGATTATGTTTCGCAATTATCGATTGACTTACCGTACCCAAAGTGTGTGTGCGTGACCTCCTTACCATTGATCGATTGACGTGTGACAACTTGCTGAGATTCTAATGAGTCCTTCGTCCCTTATGGTTTGTATCATGACTGAACACAGTGTTTGAAGCTAACGTGTTTTGTCGGAGGAAAGTCACGCATTTTCAATTTAAAACAATATAAATTTGATTAAAAATAGTCTTTAACTGTCACTTCTTTGAATTGCTATTCCTCCTCCAAAGACGTTCCTTCAGTGAACCTCTAGATACCTCTTTCAGATACTATCCTCATACTGCTTTCACTGACACAGTAATACCATCCTTGCTTCTTTACCCAACAGTATTCTTTGTTATTCTTCCGCATCCCTCCCACCGTAGTCCTTCTTCTTCTAGTAGCGAGTCATTTACTACTTCCATATTCCATCCACCGTATCTTTGGTGCATTACAGCTCATATCGAATCACAATGTTCTGGTGCCTCAAGGAATGTAAGGCAAACGAGCAACGAGTGTCTTTCCCTAATTGGGAATAGGCGCCCAAGAGCCGCTGTTCGGCGCCTTTTCCCAATTAGGGAAACACACTACGTGGCCGCTTCCCTGACAATCCGAACATTGTGGAATCCTTGTCTACCGTATCCCTTCTCTCCTCTCTCTCTCTTTCTCTCTCTCTCTCTCTCTCTCTCTCTCTTTCTTTCATTTTCAGTCAGCGCCGTCGCATCGCGACTCTCATGAGCTTCGGCGTGAGCTCGTGGGAGGACACGATCATAACCTGGATTCGAGACGAAAACGAAAATCACGAAGAAGTGCTAACCTCAGTCAGGTCTCGCTATTTGCCGGGGTGGATGATCTTTGATCTCTGATCTCTGATCTCCATCTCGAGCCTTCTCTACGTCGTATGGTGGCGCACTCAAGAGGCACGCCGCAGAGAGCACGTCCTATAAACTAACAATTGCCTAGTGATGACGCAATCGCGGGCTCGACTTTAAACTAACCCACTACACACTCACAATGCCCGTTTCGGTTCCTCTCACTCTCCGCTTTTTGTCATATCGTCTGCGATACTCTTGTCCGGTCTGTACGTTTGATGGCTAATCGGATCTAACCTTCTCACTTTTCAAATTCTAGCATTAAAAGCACGGCAATCACAAGCCCCACATGATTCCAACCCTACATAAAGTGCGCAGGCAGAGAGGGCGCGACTCTGTCAAACCTCTTTCTGTGGGGTTAATAGGCCTGTGAAGCGATGTGAGCACTTGCGAGCAACAATCAGTGCGGTGTCGATCTGTCGCACACTTTTCTTGCACAGCAGATTACGGTATGGGTACGATAACATTATCGATTGGCTGTTTTCAGGGAATCCCTGCTGGACATGCCTCACGAGGAGCGTACTGTCGCTGAGGATCAACTACGAGAAATAATGGAGAGGGAGAGACCGACGAAGAAATCGGGCATATTGGGGAGATTAAGGGATGTGTCACATAATAGGCAGAAGAAGTGAGTGCTTTTCCTTCTTTTTGCATGTTCGGAGATTTTTTCAAATACTTTATTTGCTTGATCGATGCATGTCATCACAAAATATAAAATTTCATTTCACAATACTTTTTTTTCTATTTCCTGGCTCTTTTGCATGTTCTCACATACAGTTTGGTTAAAAGTGCGTGCTTATTTGAAAATTTAGATGTGCTATTAGTCGCTTCTCTCGCCTCTAAACCCACGCTCCTTCCTCTTTCTCACCCTTTCCTTCTGTCTTTCTAGTCGCGACTCGAAAGAGAAGGATGGCCTGGTGAGACCGCCCTCCATCAGGACTGCGAAGAACAACTCGAGGAGTTTCGATGCGGGCGCGATTGATGGAGATGTCCAGATCGGCAGTGGAGGCAAGGATATACTCGGTGAGTAGCCGAAACACGAACTTCCGTTGTTTACCATACAGGAACAATGACGACCCTCTCGCTTTTGCGTGCTATCTCATCTCGGTAAAAACAGGAAGTACCAGTTCGACATTTTGTTTGATCGTATCATTTTATAAATGTAATAGCTCACCAAACAGAGATACTTCCTACTAAGAAGGCACTCAAGTTGGCCTACTATGATAGTAGGGCCAACGTATACCCTAGTAGACTCTAGAGTTTTGAAAGTGAGACAATCCGACACTTTCCAAACCCGCCTCTCAAAATGAGAGAAAGAGAAAATCCGGCATCTCATTGTTTTCTTTACATAACCCTGGTTGAGAAATGTTATCATTTTCGCTTTTCAATCTCATCATGATCAGTCGGTAAATGGTTTCCAATGATTTCTGGAACAGTAATTTTTGTTTTTTAATTATTAATGTAGAGCTTCATTTTTGTACATGTTGTCGCACCCTTGTGGTGTACGATAAATAAAATAAATAAAATAGCTAAATAACTTGATCCCCTTGGGGATTCTGTGGTAAAATATATCGGAAAGTGAATCATTTTCGACTCTGGATATCGAATTTGTTTCATTCCGCACTAATTGGCTTAAAAACCGGTCTCTACCCGAATACCCAGACCGAATTAAAAGTTTTTGTAAAACGTTTTAAATTAAAATAATATTACTTTTAAAATTTCTTGACTGTTTTTAGAACCATGCAAAAGCGTTATTTATAAATGACATTGGGCTTTATTGTTTTTCCATCCACTTATAGATCCTATTCGGACAAGAAACAGAATTCTACAAAAATAATATAGTTATATTTTTTTATGAAATTATACATTATTGTGTTTTCTCAGCACCAGCCAATGCCGACATGCCCTCATCCGGACCCGGTCGACAAGCGACGATCAAACACAAAGGATCTATGAAGAAAAAGAAGACAAAGAAAGACACGGTCGTCGTCGAGCCAAAGGTTCGATAAGGCTACCCAAAGAGGCTACTCGGGGGAAAAATCACTAGAATCACGACACTAAGTGATTATGTTCACTTATCCTTTTGTGAAAATGACTAGAAAAAAGACGTTCTTTGTAAAATTTGCATTAATTAATGATTAAAATTCAGCGCAGTGCTTCCATCATGCCCGTTGAGACGCTGCCGGATGGCAGTCCCGTCGAGAACGACTCCCTGGCACTGCTCGCACTCAAGGACAAAGTATTTTGTTTGCATTAAATGATTCTAAATTTTAGAAAATTAGCACAGATCACAGCCGTAGATTCAACCGAGGATAGATCTGTTGAATAGAAATGCAATCTTCAGACAGACTATAGGAATGTTGTGTTGATCAATATGCATGTGTAGTGCACATCTAGTGGGAAAATGAAAGTGTTTTGTATTCAGTAAACTATTGCAATTATTTTGCAGGTGGACGAATACTACTACGGTGTCCGCATCTTTCCGGGGCAGGATCCCGTCAATGTCTGGGTTGGATGGGTGACGCCCCAGTGAGTATTTATCGATTTCTAAGCTGAAAACGATTATCGATTTTTGGGTTGAAAATGATTACACTATTGCAGCGCATTCTCGTTTAAAAAAAGGGAAATAATTAGGAATAGAATAAGAAAGCAATACGTGCGCGTCTGCGTGATTAATGTTCCTTTTTTCTAGGGAAAAAAGTTTGTGATTCCTTTCAGGTACCACTACTATCACGATCAATTCGTGGGAGATATTGGCGTGCGCAGGTGCAGATTCAACGAGCTCGACCATCACCATGACACGGCTAATAGGTAAGATAATGTAGTGTTAATTTTCGAAAAAAAGGGGAATGGAAAAAGGCAAAGATTTGAATTCCCGCAATTTCATATCTCAGTTCTCCGTGGAGCAATCGACTCAAAACTTCGAATATAACATTTTTCGACCCTTTTACACCTATAACCGAAGATTTGAGTCGATTGCTCTACGGAGAACTGAGATATGAAATTGCGGGAATTCAAATCTTAGTCTTTTTCCATTCCCTTTTTCCGAAAACTAACACCACATAAGATTGCAATTAGTCGTTGGTACACCTCGAAACGGCCTTTGCTAATTTTTACAAAATCGCTTTTCAACAACCCCTTCTGATATTTCATTTCATAAACGACTTTAAATCTTGCTGCTGGTTGCTACCATTGGAGGCAAAGTTTGCAATAATCAAGAATGATTTCGTGTTTCAGCATCGAGTACAAGGGCTGTTACGTGGTCAACGCGGCCGCGCTACTTGCCAACATCAGCGACGCCGGCAGCACCAAGGTGAGCAGTGGGAAATAAGTCTACGACTCCAGAAGTCTACCGAGCGACGACTTTAAAGTCTAAAAAGTGCCGCTCCCCTGCCTCTAAGCGAAGCGAGTAGACTTATGAAGTCGTCGCTCGGTAGCCGAGAAGTCTACAGTCGTAGACTTATTTCCCTGTGAGTGAGCAGGGGACGGCTGCATCGGCTGAAGATTAGGCCTACATCAGCAGAAACTTACTGCAGCTGATGTATGAACAGGCTGCCTTGAACAGATGCAGAAACTTTTTTGTATAGGTTTTTGTTAGTGATAAAACAATTATTTTAGTGAAATATATTTCATTCCAGGTCACGGGCACACTCATCGGCTGCATCATCGACACGTCCACGGGCGAGTTGAAATTCCAAGCCGCCGGCCAGGACACTGGCGTAAGATTCAAGGTAAAATATGACTATACATTTGTAAAAATAAGCTAATTGAAAATGCAACCAAATTGAAAGTGCAAAATATAGTTTGTTTTTTTCACCAGAAGATCGTCTAGCAACCAACACCTCTGCTACGACTTATCATTAGACCGTGAAACACGAAACCAACTTGAATCTGCGAACATTTCATAGATCACTATTTTATTTCTCAACTATATGAGGGAAATAATTTGTGATGAAATAGGAATACTCTATTTTTTTCTCAGTTGGAACCGGGCGCGATGCTCTTCCCAGCTGCATTCGTTACTCCGACCGCTCAAGAAGTAATGCAGTTCGAACTGGGCAGAATCAAGGTGAGAGAGTACCTATCTATTATGCAGTGAACAGTGAGCCCGACTAGCCTGAAATGGTCTCTTCATTTCGCACATTCTCTCACCCATCGACCGGTCAACAGCATTAGAGAAAAAAATGCTGTTCACAACATTAGAGGAAACAACGCAACTCAATCACTTTCAGTACACCTTCCCACTCTCCGCAGCGATGTTCTCGTCTACGCAGGTAATTTCTTATTTTTTTTATTAGTTTATGACAGGTATCACGAGAGATTGCATGAAAACACCACCCTTGGGGAACAACTTTCAAAAACATATCTCTGATTTCGATCAAACTTTTTTGTGGAAGTACCCCGGGGATGAGAATTCGATCAATCCGGGTCATAGGTTGCAGAACCGGCATTTAGCAATTTCCCGGTTCTGATGCCGGAATCGACGTAACTTCGTTCAAAATGAAGATACAATACCGTTCAAGAGCTCAAAATGTTTGCAAAAATATGAGGAACAAATTTTATGTTAACGACTTTCATGTGCATACTACACTTAGAAAACTAAAATTGAAAAACTAAAAATAAATCGAAATAATAATTTTTCCCTATTTTATGTTTGAGTTGTCGCAGAATTTGAAAGCGGAATATTGAAGAGCAAGTCAATATTAGTTTAAAAAAAGAAATAAAATCGAGAAGAATGGGGAGTATTGAGACCCGAAAAATCGCATTGAAACTCTGAAAACCGCTATTTTTTCGGAACAAAAACTACCATTCATGCGATTATCGGCTTCAATCTCTTTCAAGTGACGTTTAAATTTGGTAGAACAATAAAACGATTTAGTCTGATAACTTTCCTCAAGATATTTCACCTCCTGCAAAAACTTTCTAAAAATTTTATTTTTCTGTTTTAAAAATTTTCTAATTTTTTAAAATTATATTTTTTTATTTAAGTTTCTAATTTCTACGTTTCTAAATTAGCAAGTTCTCATTTTAGAACATGTCAAACCTATTCGAAAGAATAAATAGTGAAATTGTGAATTTTCATGATAATTACATTCTGAGGTCAAATGAATGCATGAATTTTTCTTGTTCGTCCTTTTCGTTAATTTTTTCTATCAATAAAATAGTTTTTCAATTGCACGATGATTGGTTTAATATGTTTCTAATGACAGCTTGCAAATTAAGAGTCTTAGCCAATTTTGAAAATTTTTATATCAGAAAAATACGATTTTTAGAAAGTATTTGCAGGAGGTGAAATATCTTGATGAAAGTTATCAGACTAACTCGTTTAATTGTTTTAACAAATTTAAACTTCACTTGAAAGAGATTGAAGCCGATAATCGCATGAGTGGTAGTTTTTGTTCCGAAAAATAGCGGTTTTCTGAGTTTCAATGCGATTTTTCGGGTCTCAATACTCCCCATTCTTCTCGATTTTATTTTTTTTTTAACTAATATTGAATTGCTCTTCAATATTCCGCTTTCAAATTCTGCGACAACTCAAACATAAAATAGGGAAAAATTATTATTTCGATTTATTTTCAGTTTTTCAATTTTAATTTTCTAAGTGTAGTATGCACATGAAAGTCGTTAACAGAAAATTTGTTCCCCATATTTTTCCAAACATTTTAAGCTCTTGAACGTTATTGTATCTTCATTTTGAACGAAGTTACGTCGATTCCGGCATCAGAATCGGGAAATTGCTAAATGCCGGTTCTGCAACCTATGACCCGGATTGATCGAATTCTCATCCCCGGGGTACTTCCACAAAAAAGTTTGATCGAAATCAGAGATATGTTTTTGAAAGTTGTTCCCGGCCTCATGCAATCTCTGGTGATACCTGTCTTATTTTATTACTTTTATTAGTTCTCGACGAAATCCACGTATCAGTGCTGCGCACTGGCATCAACTATTTGTACAGTTGTTGAAACGTATTTTGTTCTTGTTATGTGCACACTTGAGAAGTGAGGTTCTTTCGATCTATTTTGCGGTTTTCATTATTATATAAATCAATAATTTCCTTATTTGTTCAAGTACTGACTTTCAGAAGTCCCTTCTCCCCTCGTGTCCTCCTCGTCTCATTCTCGAACGTCTAGTTCCCATCTACTGGGCGAGAGTGCCCAATGAGACGTTGAGAACGACCAGTTTGAAGCTGAGCGAGACGAGAGGTAAATGAATTGTATGACAGAATTTCAGTAGTAATTTTGTTGATCCTGGACTTCGATCACTAGGAAAGGCAAAGGAATATGGAAAAGCGAGCCACACACCTGCATTTCACTCGTCCTCAAGAATAGATGGTTTTCATGAAGAGTAGGACGCACAAAGTTCTCGGCAAACGCGTTTTGACAAAAAAAACAATAAATTGATGACCCGTCATTTCGCAGGTTGGTCCGTCCTCTGCGACGATCCGGTCCGTATCATGGCAGTTTATGTGCCAGAGAAGGACGTCGCTTTCGACGTTCTCGAAATGATCGAACAACCGGAATTTCTCCCCTTCCACAAGCAGACACTCGACCTGTACTGTAAGCTGGCCAGTCATGGCAATCACAAGGTTATGAAGATAATTATTTTATTGTATTTTAAAATAAATTAACTACTGCTCTGATGTGCATGGGTGGCGGCTCTACTTTTTTAATGTCAGCATAAGGTTAGAAAGATGAAACACCTTACCAAAGTGGTAGTCAGCAATTCCTCAACCCTTTCTGGAATCTGTCAGTGTATACCAATAACTACTGCTAAGAATGCTGCATACGATTTTATTTGTACATATTAATTAGTAAATTAAGTATTGCTTGGAGAACGTAAGTGGAGGAATCTTGGATTTGGTAATTGAAAGTTGGCATTGACATAACAGTGCGTTCGCGTAAGGATCGCACACATCATCCAAAAATCCGTACAGCAAAAAGTGACTTGATGAGTATTATACATATTCTGATAGCCCTTGGTGAGCTTGAACTATTTCCGTTTCGCTCATGGCCTGAAATTTCTAATTAGCATAATTACATGACATCAAAGATCGAATATTTCCACAGTTTTCCAAGTATAGCTCGTCATGGAGCCTAGATAGAGAGTTGAAGTGAAGATCAATATTGACCGCCTTGACAACCCGCATCGAACTGTGTGATTTGTTTATTCAAATTTTCAAATCTAAAATTTGCATGAAATTTCAAAATGGATTTTCTCAAAAACTAGGCAGCAGTTAATCGTAATTTTTTGATATGTTGTAGAGAAAACCTTAATCTATAGAATTGGTCAAACAGAATATTCAAATTATTGGGGGGATAGACCCAAATACTTGAAAAACTAAATGCCTGAAATCGAGAGAAACACCTTATTTCACCCTAATTCCACCCATTCCACTCTGAACGAGCGGTCTAAAATGATGGAAATGCGAATAAATGCCCCCAAAATCACGTGCGTTTCACATTTTAGACCGCTCATTCAGAATGGAGTGGGTGGAATTAGGGTGAAATGAGGGTTTCTCTCGATTTCAGGCATTTGGTTTTTCCAGTATTTGGGTCTATCCCCACAATAATTTGAATATTCTGTTTTACCAATTCTATAGATTAAGGTTTTCTCTACAACATATCAAAAAAAAACGATTAACTGCTGTCTAGTTTTCGAGAAAATCCATATCGAAATTTCATGAAATTTTTAGAATTGAAAATTTGAATAAACAAATGACACCCGTCGATGCGGGTTGTCAAGGCGGTCAATATTGTTGTTTGTGTCAACTCCGTATCTCGACTTCCTGACGAGTTACGTTTGGAAAACTGTGGAAATATTCGATTCTTTGATGCCATGTAATTATGCTAATTAGAGATTTCAGGCCATGAGCGAAACGGAAATAGTTCAAGCTCACCAAGGGCTATCAGAATATGTATAATACTCATCAAGTCACTTTTTGCTGTACGGCAGGGTGGCGGTTCTTACGCGAACGCACTGATAATTTACTCTGCAGGTTGCTCACACGCTCTGCCACCACGTAACCGAGGATCAGATCATGTATGCCGTCATGAGTCATTGTGAGTGCGATTTCTGATGTTTACACGGAATCCGATCTCTCAAAATCATGTTACCTAATTGAAACAAAAATACCCACTTCGTTGAGCATTCTTGCATTTTCCCTTCCAGGGAATTGATCAAAGCTTGTTCTGATTATGTTTTTTAATAGAATGTATTATTTGCAGCACTGGCGGGCCCTCTCCGACAGGGTTTCCACGACCTGCTCATCTCCATTCATCTATCGTCGCATGCTGCCGCGCGAGAGTCCATGGCCAGGGAGTACGTCATCCCGCTCGTAAAGGTAATTTGCCTAATTAATTATCTATTTTATTTGCACATATTAATTAGTAAATGATTAATTACTTCAGGATCTCAACGAGAAGAACGTGTTCGATCCCGACACTGAGACGAGACATCCTCAGGTACATAATTTTATTTTAAAGAATTTATAAAAATCGATATTTCGAAATTTTGAATTGCAGATAATGAGCGAATCGTATACGATGACGCCCGAGATGGTCTCTGACACTGTGAGGGAGGTGGAAATGAGGTCAGCCAATGCTCCTTATTCTTTTTGTTACATACAGAGAGCAAAAAATAGCATGCGATAGTGAAGCTTGAATTGCACATACAGCACTAGCACATGCAGCCAGCAAAGTTTTCACGTTTAGTAAGCCTTTTCTGGATATTATTTTCTCCTGTAAACAAATGTATTTTCGATTATTCGTTTTCTGAATCTTGATAAATTGCAGTGTGAACCGGAAAGAGGACGACATGAAATTGCTGCCGCCTTCCATCAATCTCGAAGTGCTCAAGAACCACGTCGTATCGTCAATGACATTGGTGAGTTATGTGACGAGGGTTACAGTAAACCATGAGAGAAATATTTATCCCTTTGAAGTGCTTTTACACTGGATGCTGTGTGTCTCGATTGCATGCACGCCTTATCATGATATTCTAGTTGAAATAGTATATGTAAATTGTTTATACAATATTGTATTTATTATTTCAATATAATCTTATTATTTTAATTCACAGGCGACAAAGCACGCGGTGATGAACTGTCGCGATCTGATCGGCGGTTCGAATCTCAATCATTTCGAGTGAGTTTCACCGGCGTTTCTTAGTTTTACCAGGCACGGATTCAGTTGCTATATTGTCGTTCGTTCGATTAAAACATCACCAAACAAACGTAAACTAAAACGTTGTGTAGTAGTCGACTATATAACAACAAAGTTCTAATTATCGATTTTCCTAGACCACTACTCAAGCTCTTCGACGCCCTTCTTGTCATTGGTCTAATCGATAATGACGAAGTCGAGCAAGTGCTCAAACTCATCCATCCAATGGCGTTCGATGAGGCGTACGAGATCGGTTGGTTCTGTTTTTTCAGAAAAAAACTATAAACATTATGTCAAAATTATTGTAAAGAATGTAGACTATTCGACAGGGAAATTTATCAGCCAATATATGACATGCTCAAGATTTTATTTTCCACTTTCCTCTTACCGCTTTCTGGCCTGAGAAGTTAAGTGTTCTGATCCATTTTTCAGGCACTACCCAGAAGGGACTCACGGAGATTGAGCTATCCGAAGGTGTCAGACTGCAGCTCGTATCAGTCCTCGACCACTTCTGCGACATCCAGCTGCGGCACAGAGGTACGATGATTTCGCGAACAGTACATGGCTCGAGCATAAGTCGAGCTGCTTGAACTTTGTATTCATGCAAATATAATCTATAGTCATCATTGAATTAATTGATAGTACCGGTGAGCACTTTGCTAGTAGTATTTTACTCAAAAGACTACTATCATTTTGAATTGTGATTAAATATCTTCCAAAAATTTCTTGTCAAATTTCAAATCCTGTTGCGCCTCGGGCGTACATAAATTATTAATCATTATTTTATATATATTGGGCAACATCAAATCCGTTCTCAGTTGTCTCACTCGTCTCCTTCGCTGAAGGATTCGTCGGCGAGCTGCAGATGGACCAGTGCAGACGGTAATAAATTAGAATTAATGATAACCAATCAATCAATAATTTAAAATCAATAAATCAATCAATATTATAAAATTGAGATACATGGACATCAAGCAGACGGATATGCCGCCGGCTGAAGCGGCAAGGAGAACAAAGGTTTTTTTTATCCTAATTTTTAAAAAAAAGGGGGAGACGTTTAGGTGATTAGTGTGTGTTCGTATCCATAAACGCACCTGCACGGCTCCAGTAGAAGATTGGGGAAAGAAAATGCCGGATATTGTTTACGATAGTATCCATGCAGGAGTTCCGCTGTCCGCCTCGTGAGCAGATGTTCCGTCTGTTGCAGTGCAAGAAGAAGGACGAGAAGGAGACGTTGTTGGATGATGATGTGAGTATAGGTGTTGTTAGATCGAATAATCCTATTCGCGAACAAATCTTTTGTTCTCACGAATAGGATCATTCGATTTAAGAAAACAAGTGAGTATCCTCGATAATAGAGTGAAACTGCATGCCAGGATGCATATGAAAATCAAATAAATGTGTAAAAACGGTGTTAGATGGAGATAAAAGATTGTGTAATACCATTAAATTGGTTACTTTACAACAATATTTTATTTATTCATTGTGCTATACAGGTTGAATACGACGCCTGCCCGATGCATGACACGCTACAGGAGAATCTTCGGTGAGTTAGTTCAAAAATACTAAATTGTTGATGCATAAGTTAGGTTAATGCATAAGCTAAAGTTTTAGTTAGGGCAACGTTGCATGGTATCAATAGCCGTGCTGCAGTGACTTCTGTAAGCTGCTCGTCGGCCGTATCGGCTGCAAGGACGCAGAAGAAGAGGAGGAAAGCAGTGTTCTCGATGTGAGCAAATTACCGTAATCTCGTTTTATATTTGTCTATTTTTTCAACAAAATCATTTCGTAATACGATTTTGTCATGATTCCTCAAACTAGCACGGCATAAATTTGTTTAAATAATGAGAGGCATAAACTTTTAAAGCATAGTCTCCAAAACTTTCCATGCCACGTTTGATTGCAAAGTGCTATCTACAAAAAAAAACAAAACAAAAAATTACAATTTAGAGAAAATCAGTTGCCAATTCTTTTGCAGCTAGAAGACGGCTCCTCGTGGGTGGACAAACTGGCCCGGCTCTTCGTCAAAGTGCCTCCGCCCATTGTCGAGGATGACTCGCTGTTTGCCAAGGGAACCGAGAACTTCCGGTGTGTGAACCACGATACATTTTAAAACACGGATAATTTGCGTGAACAAATGCTTGGCGGATTCAGTTTTGGCAGTCGAAACCTATCTAGGAAGTACGCGGGAATTTTATGGGATCTGCACCATAGTTCTGACCAGTTTGATGCGAAAACTAACCAATTTCTTGATATTGCAATAAACGGCATTGTCGGTGGGATGAAAATGTATGTTCCACGACATCGAAAACTACCACAAATGAAGATTTCTTTGGAAATTAGACACAACATTATTCGTTTGGACATTTCTTAGCTTCTTATTTAGGCCTGTTTATTGAATTATGAGAGAATATCTGAGTCGATTGAGATTCTCTCAACGGGGGCCGTACAAGGATAAATTAACCCATGCTGAAATAATGTTCCTAGGGTAAACTTTATGTGTAGAGACCGAAAATGGCCATAAGAAGTTTCGTAGATCAAACCCGGCTGAGATATGTTTCACAACATGAAAAAAGTGAAAAAAAATATTCTTCGCGGGGAATGTCGGAAACCCTTACATAAGCATATATTTGGGTAGCTAGCGTGAGGGAGAGTATTTCTTGCGTTGAAACTTAATTTCTAACTATTCTGACAAAAAAGTTACGAATTTTTGAAATCTCAAATTTAAAATTTCCATATCTAGACTTTTCCCAGTGCACTTTTAGATAAGTTCATTCGATAGCGCGTAAAAAGTTACCCCTGGGTGCACCGAATCATCAAAATTTGTTTTCTTCAATTCGACGAAATCGTTGTTTGAATGCGGCCAATCGCACTATTACGCGACGCAGCACGCGACGCGCGTCTCGATAACGTAAACAACTGGTCTATTTTCGAATCCAAAATTACGAAATCATTGAGAAAATATGATTCACAATCAAAACACACTCAAACAATCCTTCCAATCTACGCGTTTCGGATTGTGGATTCTTATGCATCTGCCAACCGTAGTAAACTCTTATATGCCAAAAGTAAGCGTGAAAAAATGGTTTCATTATTTTTCATTTTCATGAAAAAGTCTAGATATGGAAATTTTAAATTTGAGATTTCAAAAATTCGTAACTTTTTTGTCAGAATAGTTAGAAATTAAGTTTCAACGCAAGAAATACTCTCCATCACGCTAGCTACCCAAATATATGCTTATGTAAGGGTTTCCGACATTCCCCGCGAAAAATATTTTTTTTTCACTTTTTTCATGTTGTGAAACATATCTCAGCCGGGTTTGATCTACGAAACTTCTTATGGTCATTTTCGGTCTCTACACATAAAGTTTACCCTAGGAACATTATTTCAGCATGGGTTGATTTATCCTTGTACGGCCGTATCTCAATCGACTCAGATAGTCTCTCTTATAATCACATGATTCCAAACCTACAGACCAGGGTTAGAGCGAGAGAGTGTACAAAAGTGAGAGAGTCACTCTCGATTTCACACGCTCTCTCACTCCAAAGGCCTTTCTGGAAGGTTGACCGGCCTGTGGAATGATGTGTAATGTGATATATCATTTATAAATATAATAATTACAGCAAGATGATCATTGACACACTGCGAAAGTGGGCTACGGAATCATTCATCGAAAGTAACGATTTGATTAGGAAGATGTTCCGACTACTCCTCAGACAGTACTCAGGAGTCAGAGAGGTACATTTTTTTACTCTGTTTTCTGATTGAGAGATGTATTAACTTTAGTGAACGAAAGTAAAAGAATCTCTAATAATATGTCCTCAGTTTCCACTTGTTTCAACCCATATTTCTAACCATTGACCGCCGAAACCACTTGTTCTGAGATCCGAATTCCATACAAATATGCGATGATTATGATACATAACAAAAACAAATTCCAATACGTAGAACCTTTAAATTTTTAAATATATATATATATATATATATATATATATATATATATATGAGAGGAATCGCGATAGGATCGACCATTTGAGGGGTGTGAGCGGCGGTAGAATTTTTTTTCACCAAATAAGAGAATGCAAGGTACTATCAACAGTGCTCTATCTAATAGCGTTTACCAATTTTCACGAATCTTTTTATTTTTCGAGTACGCGCGTGTCAAAGTGACGGTCCTTTGACATTTAACATCGAGTGTACCTCAGTAGAAAAATCATAACTTTCTATAAAGTTGAGATATCAAGTTCTAGTTTTGTTCATTAGAAAGAAGAATAGTTTCTCCTAATTTTAGCGACCACCGCATCATTCCTGGATAAACGGTCGGTCGGGGGCGGTCACTTTTGTGAAAAGTGTCGTAACTTTCCAAATCGGAAAATCTAATAAACGCCTCTATGCGGCTTTTGTAGACCATAGTTATGTTTAATTCCACCGCATGTTTCAGCCTGATCGGTACATGCGAAAAAAAGAGCGCTGGTTTAAGTGTGGCTCGATCAAAACTACCCCTTTGGAAAATACTGTTCTAGCATGTTTACCTGTCTCATTTGGGAAAAAAAATTATCCAAATACACAAAAATGATAATTGGTAACTATACATCCCTAAATATCCATGAATTAGACCGAGAAATTGAATTTTTCAGAAAAATCCGCCAAAAACGTATAATTGAATGAAACTAACGTTAAAACAGTGTGCAAGGTGGTGAATCAACTTTTAAAGTGAGTACATGCTGGGACGAGATCCCCAAACTTGCCAGACAAAAAGAGCGCAAGTTTGGCTGGAGATATTTCACTTGAAAGTTTCGTTAAATTCTGTAAAAACAAGGCGGAATTTCGCTTATTCGTTCACGACTTACACGCTTCTTACGATGCGACAGGGTAGCCCTCGACGTGCTGACCAACTTTGTTTTTGAATGTGAGATCGTATCTTTTCATAGAAAAGAGATATGGTCTCCATAACTTTGAAATTGCGCGAGGGATGCGCGCGCTCTAGCCCCCATCCGCTCTCTCGCGCTCTCTCACTTTCACACACTCTCTCGTAAGTAGAGCATGAATATGTCCGATGATGTCAAGAATGTATTATTTGAGGTAAAATATGAAATTCATGCGTTTGCCAATACTCGTAAACGGTTTTGCTCTTCACTGGCACCGATCTAGGCGAGAGAGTGTGTGAAAGTGAGAGAGCGCGAGAGAGCGGGTGGGGGCTAGAGCGCGCGCATCCCTCGCGCAATTTCAAAGTTATGGAGACCATATCTCTTTTCTATGAAAAGATACGAACTCACATTCAAAAACAAAGTTGGTCAGCACGTCGAGGGCTACCCTGTCGCATCGTAAGAAGCGTGTAAGTCGTGAACGAATAAGCGAAATTCCGCCTTGTTTTTACAGAATTTAACGAAACTTTCAAGTGAAATATCTCCAGCCAAACTTGCGCTCTTTTTGTCTGGCAAGTTTGGGGATCTCGTCCCAGCATGTACTCACTTTAAAAGTTGATTCACCACCTTGCACACTGTTTTAACGTTAGTTTCATTCAATTATAGGTTTTTGGCGGATTTTTCAGAAAAATTCAATTTCTCGGTCTAATTCATGGATATTTAGGGATGTATAGTTACCAATTATCATTTTTGTGTATTTGGATAATTTTTTTTCCCAAATGAGACAGGTAAACATGCTAGAACAGTATTTTCCAAAGAGGTAGTTTTGATCGAGCCACACTTAAACCAGCGCTCTTTTTTTTCGCATGTACCGATCAGGCTGAAACATGCGGTGGAATTAAACATAACTATGGTCTACAAAAGCCGCATAGAGGCGTTTATTAGATTTTCCGATTTGGAAAGTTACGACACTTTTCACAAAAGTGACCGCCCCCGACCGACCGTTTATCCAGGAATGATGCGGTGGTCGCTAAAATTAGGAGAAACTATTCTTCTTTCTAATGAACAAAACTAGAACTTGATATCTCAACTTTAAAGAAAGTTATGATTTTTCTACTGAGGTACACTCGATGTTAAATGTCAAAGGACCGTCACTTTGACACGCGCGTACTCGAAAAATAAGAAGATTCGTGAAAATTGGTAAACGCTATTAGATAGAGCACTGTTGATAGTACCTTGCATTCTCTTTAGAGCAAATTTGGTGAAAAAAAATTCTACCGCCGCACAGTGGTCGATTCTCTGGTGATTCCTCTCATATATAAATTCCATGCAGTTGCGCGATGCGATGGCGCAGACGTACGTTCTACACGAGCGAAACGTACAGGATGTCGCTGATTTCGTCGTCTACCTCATCCAAATCAGGTGATCTCATGTTCCAAAACCCATCCAGAAAGGGGTAAGGGTGGAAAACTAGTGTAACTCAGCTCAAACTGAACGAAATCTCTCCAATCAAAAAGGAAAATGTTCCGATCGTGCCTTGCAATTCCTGTATTAAGTTTGGAAGTGGTAGCTTCACTTGGAAAAAAGTTATGAAAGGGTGCATAAAACTGTTTTGCACCTTGCACCCCAAGAAATTTGCGCAGCATGAGTCTCGCATTCCTGACACCCCTCTATAGCTCGGCTTCAGTGCTTTGTGTTCGCAGACAATTTTTCATGTAATTATTAAAAAATACTATTACAATTGATTACTATTACAATTGATTACAGAGAGCTGCTCACCGTGCAGTTCGAGGCGACCGAAGAGGCCATTCTCAAGAGAGGACTCTGGTTTGTTAAACTTAAGCATTAAATCTTAAGTATTAAGTAAATTCCTTAAATAAATAAACAGCTGGCCTTGCTTATGGACACGGCGGAGAATAATCACTTAAGTGTACAATAACATTTTAAAACAGCAAAGTGAATTTTTAATTGACCATATCCGTAAACTATTTTTCAGGAAGTTGATGAACAACCGGATCTTCTTCCAACACCCCGACCTGATGCGGCTTCTATCGGTGCACGAGAACGTTATGACCATCATGATGAACATCCTGACCGCACAGCAAGGCGCCGCTGAACATGATGGAGGAGAGGAGGGTGAGCGGGGGGAGGAGAAAGCGAGTGTAATCACATTATCAGTCAATAAGTAATGCATTTTGCATTTGTTGTTGTTGCACATTTTGACAATGCGTGGAAGGGAGAAAGATTGCATTATAACTAGGGAACAGCCGTAATTGCGTCAAGAGTATGCAAAATGCATAGAACATGAGTCTGTGAGGGAGGACGCGATCAGGTATTATCAATGAAGGAAGATACATTTGTGAAGAAACCTATCAGATATTGCGTAGTGATGACGCAATATTGTCCCAGGTATGGACCAGGCGACGCACAAGGACTGCTCCGAGATGGTTGTTGCTTGCTCGCGATTCCTTTGCTACTTCTGCCGCACCTCGCGACACAACCAGAAGGTGGGCGAAATTTCGTGAAGGTTTATTCGATTGCGTATAGAAAGAGACCAATTTCTTAATATTTTTTCTTCTAATTCTGAACTCAACAGTAGTGATTGCTCGTTTCAAACAAGACTTGTATGATACGACTGAAACTCAACCAAAATTCAATTGTAAATCCACCCCTTTTTGAACAAATGAACTCTTTATTTTAATTGAACCGTTTTCTGGGGCAACGTAAAATATTTAAAAATATTTAAAAAATATTTTTAAAAAAAATTACTGCAGGCGATGTTCGAGCATCTCTCTTTCCTTCTCGATAACGCGACGATGCTTCTCGCCCGACCCTCTCTCAGGTTCGCCACCCATCTTTGGGGGGGGGGGGGTGTGACAATTCTGCAACCGACATTTCCGCAACGGATTGTAACTTTGCTCAAACTCGAGGAATGTGTATGAAATTTTCTCCCTGTTGGTTATTTGCTAACCTCCATCGATTCGGCTTGTTGCTGTATTTTTCTGACCATTTTGAGTGAAATTTTAATTAGCTAATTAGTTAATTTGTGAGTTTAAAAGCCCTCGCGATTCTGATCATGATAGCGCTTTGGTGGAGTTATGTAGATAGGTTTAGAGCACTCATAAACCTCGTTGCGGAAATGTCGCGTTGCGGAATTGTCACCTCCCCATCTTTTTGTGCATTTCTCATTTGCAATCCCCCAATCAACAGCCGAATCCTCTGAAGAAAACGGTGATTCTCCGACTCCTATATCGAGAATCTATGAATTTACACGAAAACCCTGATCCCTCCTCTATCCTAAATGATCGATCCTAAATGGCGTCAGAAATTGAAATTAAAAGTTATAGATGAATGCTATTTCAGAGGTTCCGTTCCTCTCGACGTCGCCTACTCCTCCTTCATGGACAACAACGAGCTCGCGCTCGCACTGAAAGAGGAGGAACTGGACAAGGTTTTTAATTTTTTAAACAATAAAAAAATTGGTCTGCACTGTCTACAGAAACATAACACACCCGAAATAGAGGATAAATGTTCATATTAGAAAAGCAATTCCTAACCAAGAGAAAGTTGTTAGGGCGAGAGGGCGTGACCTCTCACGTCTTTGGCCCCTCTCTGGAGGCGAGGGTGGAATATTCAAGGATGTAACTTAGGTGACGGTCTACCTCTCCCGATGTGGACTGCAGCCCAACTCGGAGCTAATCACGAAGGGATACCCGGATATTGGATGGGATCCAGTTGAAGGCGAGCGGTGAGTATTCAGTGCAATTTTCATATCGAACAAGTAGTTAAAAATGCTAAAATTCAGAACTTTCAAGGAATTCAGCTAACAATCTTGCCTCACTGGAAGTTTAAACTGACCACCTTTTAAAAATCAATCACTGCCTTTTCTACTGTGATAATATTTTAATATTTTACCATTATCCAGTATGCCAAAACACTATAAAGTAAAAATGTGACTATCGTCTCCTTTCCAGTTATATCGACTTCCTCCGATTCTGCGTGTGGATCAATGGTGAAAACGTAGAGGAGAACGCGAATCTCGTCATTCGACTGCTCATTCGGTTAGTTGGTCAAATGGCTTCGTTACAGACAGAGATGTTTAATGTTTATCATGCAATTTACATAGCAAATTGTAATATAAATTTGAGACTAAGTGAAAATAACGGCATACATGAGATACGATGTCACATATAGTGACAAAGAAGATGAATATACACAGAACGCAAATTTGCTAGGAGAACGGTTCTCCAAGGTTTAATTTGTTAGAAAACGGTTCTCCACCCTAACAAATGAAACCTTGGAGAACCGCTCTCCTAGCAAATTTTCGTTTAGTGTAATGAGAAAAAAGTTCACTCGTTCTGACCTTATGTACTCTATTTTATCTTATTTAAAAGTTGTTGAAGCTTGCATCGAGTTATGCTGACTCTTTCCGGCTTCATAATTTGAGCAGTATTGATCTCGTTTGTTTGTTTTCACATCATTCCAAGGGCCGATCAGCCTTACAGAAAGGGCTTTGGAGTGAGAGAGCGTGTGAAATCGAGAGGAACTCTCTCGTTTTTGCACACTCTCTCGCCCTGACTAGCCCTTTCTGTAGGTTTGAAATCATGTGTTTTCAGACGCCCGGAGTGTCTTGGAGTCGCTCTCAAGGGTGAGGGGCAGGGTCTCTTCGCAGCATTCAAGGTATCCCTTTTGTTTAATAAAAAATGTGAAAAGTGTGAATGCATTTTCGAAAAAAAATCGATTATTCTGGACGTTTTTGAAGCACAAATCTGCTATTGGCAGAGAACAATCTGCGATCAGGTGAGCTTCACTTGCGGGACAAAATGAAATGACGACTTTGGAATGTAATGTGTTCCAGCAGAGTCAATGAAATAGTGTTCCGTCGTAATACATTATTAAATACAAATATTTGATAAAATATTGATTTATTCAGGAGGCGATCGCTCTCTCCGAGGACATTCGCATTATCGAGGAGGCTGCTGGCGGGCCGGTCCACGGACTGAAGAGCCCGCTCCTCCAGGAGTCCATGACCTACCCCAATCCGGAGACAGAGGGTACGGTTAAAACTATCTTATCGCCAATTCATTTATTTTTATTAAAAAAACAACCAATTTGAAACAGTCTCATTACCAGAGCGCCAGGACGCGCCGTAATGAATGAATATCTACAAATTGGGAGTTTGCATGGGAGAGTAATGTACTTGGCTTATTAATTAATTATATCAATTAGCGCTAATTAAAGGCGAGGACTACATCGACTTGGGCGCTGCCACCCTCGACTTCTACTCGTCGCTGGTTGATCTACTCGCTAAGTGCGCGCCCGACCCGCTCACAATTCAGGTACATCAATGAAACGTCCATAAAGGCGCGATAGTATGCAAATATTAGACAGGAACTATTTCGCGACCCCTTACTAGATGTTGTGAAAAAAATCGGGCGCACAGTATCGCTCATCCGAAGAAAAGTAAGCAAAATGGAGTAAAGACGTGTTGTGGAAAAGTGTGCGTTGACAATCTCGCCTCTTCCTGGACATTTTTTACTTCTTTAACTATCAGGCTGGCAAAGGCGATTCCGTTCGTGCTCGTGCCATTCTTCGATCTTTGATCTCGCTCGACGACCTCGGTCACATTCTCTCATTGAGATTTGTCATTCCGAACCTGAACACGCAGTCGGACGGTCAGTTGTCGATTCGATTATGGTGCCTCTTGATTACAGTAGTCTATAGTAGCCGAGTATGAATGTTGTAAGCCGTTATAACAGTCTGTTTTTTTAAAGATAATTAAAAATCAAAGTATACATAGAACTAGATTGTCTCTTGTATTTGTGTCATATGTTTATCCGTATCATGCATCCAGCACTTGACATTGGAAAGTAACGCTTCGGCTAGTCACATAAGAAATCGACAGCTTCCGTGAATAATGAGTGCGAGAAATGAAGAGTGTCTGGGGGAATAGTAACTAGCTGGATCGTTACTTTTCATAGTGTATTCAGTAGAGTGTGAAATGCGAAGTCACCATCACTTCAATACGCACGCTCTTTATACCGTTCGGTACACGAGACATGTGTTATGAGGATATCGCGGTGTCACATATCGCTATCCAGCCCTCTGAATCCCCTCCTCATTTCAGTGTTCGACGTCGATTTCCCAGGCATGTTCATACCGTACTGTTTTCCGTTCTTGCCGTCGTGAGGTTCTCTGTTGTGCGATGGTCCGTGTTCTAACGAAGCTCTCAATTATCGATCTGCCGCACTCGCTCAAAAATGCAAAAAAAAACTACATAACCTCAACGATTTTTTTTTTGAAATTTAAACTTTCAATCAATAATTTTCGATGAAAGCGCGGCAGCACGGAGCGTCATCCTGTCTCAGTTTTATTTCCACCCCTCTAACCATCTCTAACTCATCTCTCAGGTGGTCCTCCCGTCCACAAGCCCTCCATCCCCTGCTGCTACACCGCCCACAACTTCTCCTTCGCTGCACTTGCTGCAGAAATGCACACAGCGCAGAAAATCGCGGCCTTCCCCCTCCGCGACCCCGTCATATCTGCAGCAGCTGCAGCAGTACCGCACCGGTCGGACAAACCAAGGCCCAAGACTGGCGGGGTCCGGAAGCACATGGTCAAGACCAAGTCGGTGGAGGTTTCTTCGTCAACGACTTCCTCTATGAAAACGTCCTCGTCCAACCAAGATCTCATCTCGAAGTCGAACAGTGTCGAGAAGCACCTTATTCTGCCAGAGAAGAAACTGCTGACGAAGACGATTTCGCAAGCGGTCATCGACTCGAAATGGACGCCAAAAAGGGGAAAACGACCGAGGTTGCAGAGAATGCCCCGAATCCAGCACGGCGGCGAAGAGTGTGAGCGAGATTTGAGTGTGATAACGAAATAACATGTTTGAATAACAGTACACACAGAAAAAAAGGTCTTACATGCGGCCCATAAGATATGGGGGTTCTTAACAAAATGTAATATATATAAAACCTTTTGTTAAGAACCCCCATATCTTATGGGCCGTATGTAAGACCTTTTTTCTGTGTGTAGCAAAAAGTTTCCCCGGAGCGAGAATTCATGTCCCCATATGAAACCCTATTTACCAATCTGTTTTGGAATAATCGAGAGAGAAAGTACCCGATTGCGTTGTTAACCGATAATAGTCCGTGTTTCGGCGTCCACGTCTTTCTATCACAAAAACTGACTGATCTTTCAGAAATCGGGGGTCTTAATACTCGTAAAATTGGGGGATTTCAGATACTGGTCCTCAGCCGGGTCTGCTGCCCAACCACAAACAGTCGGTGCTGCTCTTCCTCGACCGAGTGTACGGTATCGACTCGCAGGTCAGATTTGTAATTTTAAGATATTAAAACATTTTATTCTAACCTACATCTAATTCTCCCTAAGCACCTCAAATATGGGATTGAATTGGGAGCAATCCTATCGCTATCTATACATATTAGTGTCATTTGAATTGCGAATCAGTAGCTCGTCAGGTAGAACACTTTCTCAAACATTGGTCGGTGAAAAAGTGTGCAAGGTGGAGAGACTTACAAACTTTAAGTAACAGTCTTCAAACTCTAGTTAAATAACGAAGTGAATTTGAAGGAGATGATGTTCGATTTGCTCGAGCAATCATTCATTCCCGATCTGCGAGCAGCTACTATGATGGACTCGGTATGTCCACTAGGGATGCAAGTTCGGTTTTCTTATTACGGCCTTCTCAGCGAGAGATCGGTAATACGGCTGATAAAGGGGAGAGAACCAGAGAAAAAGAGACGCCGTATTACCGAAACCGACGCCGAACTGCAACCCTAATGTCCACGTTTATTTCGGCATCCAAACTCTATCGAAATTGAATTATGATTTCTTCATTTTCTAAGACGATAGTTCCAAAAAAAATAAATTATTTTGTTTATTTCAAAAATTAAGCCGCGCGCACTCGAATCGGACACGGCGCTCGCTCTCAATCGATATCTGTGCAATGCCGTGCTCCCTCTGCTGACTGCCCACGCGCACTTCTTCACTGACGCCGAGCATCACTCGGCGCTGCTCGATGCCACCCTGCACACGGTAAGTGACTTCATCCGGTTGTTGATCTTACCCGAGCCGGGTTTGAGCCAGGGAATGTTTTCTGCAATATTAATGTAGCAACACTGATAGAGCAGCAATTAAAATTCGAGAAGCGTGACCAAACCTTCCCTTAAAATTAATATGATTATTCTGATAGTGAGGGGATTAATTGTGGATATGGATTTGATGAATTATCGATTGGCCGCCTTCAGGTGTACCGTATGAACCGACTGAAGTCGCTGACGAAGAACCAGCGAGAGGCCGTGTCGGACTTCCTTGTGGCGATCACTCACGAACTGCCGCCTGGTGAGTACTGTCTATTGAAAACAGAAAAAAAATGGAATCCAAATGTCGTATATTTTATTCATGGTTGATTATCGGCCTAAAATCAATCATATTTGTGGTACTGTTCAAAAGAAATCCACTATAAATAAATGCATTTTCCATCGCAGGCATGATGATCAAGCTACTCAAGAAGGTCATCATAGACATCCAGCAGATGCATGAAAATGTTCTCGTTCCACTCAGGGTTGGTAAAATATTCATTTTTTTAAATCTCTAAATCTGGACAATTGTGTAGTATCCATAAATAGCCTTAGTGCAACGGTTACCTATTACTGCCATTTTAAAAATTAGAATTTTTATATAGAGCCACACTCAGTGATAATCTAAACAATATTTTTGTGAAGTTGATAAGCAGTTGAAACATATCTGAGTGAAAATATTGATGATGCAGATCATGACTCTGCACTACGAGAGATGCGGAAAGTACTACGGATCAGGCAACAACTATGGTGTCGCGAGCGAGCAGGTTAATTTATTTTTTAAATACATTTTTAAAAATTAAAAAAAATGTTTCTAAAATGTATTCAATTTAGCCCTATTTGTTTCTTCAAAGTGTCTAAATAATATTATAATTCCACTTTTTCCAGGAAAAGCGTCTTTCGATGCTTCTGTTCTACGCGATCTTCGACTCGCTCGGCTCCAAACCATACGATCCCGAATTGTTTGGAAAGGCCCTTCCTTGTCTCACGGCGATTGGTCAGGTTTTCACTCACTTAATCGGACACACCCAAATGGAGATTTGCACGAAATTTCTATCCACTTTGCGTAAAAACACATTTCTTTTTTAGGTTCCGCCATTTCTCCCGACTACGCCCTCACAACGGGCTCGGACGATATCGCCAAGGTCAAGGTAAGATGGCTACTATTACAGTTACAAAACGATTAAATATTTTTAAAAAAAACTATCCAGTTAGTGTTGAATAAACATCAATTTATGTGATTGGTCAAAGAAAAGTGTAGATATATTTACACATTTATAATTATTTTATTTTGTAAAATACACAATAAATTCAGGACCAGATGGAGGAGGGTGCTTGGGTGCCGCGTACAATCGACGTTGGCAAGTACGAGCTCAACACCGACCTCAACAACATGTGCATCAAGTTCGCCGAACATTTCCACGACTCGTGGGCGAGCAGAAAGGTGAGCCGTGTTTACTGTTTCATAATTATGACATAAATTGTCTACGACACTGCATTGTTGACATATGGTATCTAAAACATGGAAAATATATTGAACAAGTCGAATAAGACTTGGTAAACGCATCTTCACCAGAGCAGATATTTCTCAAGACAGAGACATAATCGAAAAATGTATTGCAGCTGGACAAGGGTTGGGTGCATGAGAGCTTTTTCTTAAGAAAAATATATCCTAGAAATAAATATTGGAGTATATCAGTATTTCAGCATAATTCTGAATATTACTGGTTAGAAAGGTAATTGACAATATTTTGCAGCTGGACAAGGGTTGGGTGCATGGCGAGATCTACTCGAGAGCTACCAGCACGCATCCCAGACTCAAGCCTTTCGCCCAGCTGAGAGAGTTTGTAAGCGCTTTCACTCGCTTTCACATGTCAAAGAAGTGTTCGATCTGTTCAGATGGGCTTCAGGGCTGAGCTCGGTTTCTTGAAAACAAATGTTCTTATTTTTGTATTTGTTTCGACAAATAATTTCGTTGCAGGAGAAAAACTTCTACAAAGAACGCTGTAGCGAGTGCATTCGCGCGATTATCGCGTGGGGATTCAACATAGAGATGGCCGACAGGTTCGCTCCTTTTGCAAAACTAAAAAATCACTTTTTCTACTGCCCTGAAACTTGTAATTCATGCCCTAATCTACCCAAGTCTTGATCATGTCACAGCACACTGGTTCTCCCGTGAGCACAGCTCGAAGACGGGATTTACATTGACTAGCTTAATAGATTTGCAAAACCGTTTCACATAATAATTGATTATGGATATTTTACAGAGACGCCTCGGATCGAGCGAACGCAGGGCATCATTCAAGTGGCACTGGTCCGAGGGTAATCATTGTTTATGATTTAGCACATTTCTTTAAAAAAAACTGGCCATATTTATGTTCTACTAAACGAAATTCAACAGTGAACTATATGTGTTGTCGGTATAGATTGAGCCTGAAATATCTCTTGACATTCTTGCAGAGACACTCTTGCAATCATATTTCAAATGAAATAATTCCAAACAGGACTACACCCCGAAACCAATCGATCTCTCATCGATGACGCTAGAGAAGGAAATGCAGACTTCCGCAGAGCGAATGGCCGAGCACTCCCATATTATCTGGGCGAGAAAGGTATGGAATTTTTTTGTTGATTTTTTGTATTATATAAAGGTGTTGTAGTACGTCATATCGAGAGCAGATTGAAATATTTGGTGTGGATATTTTAATTTGCATAAAAACTCGATTCAGGCTAATTTGAAATGTACTGTTTTCGGTCGATAATGACTAGCTTGGTTGGTTCTGCCATATGACTAGACTAGATTAGCGAGCAGATACAAGGCTCACTAATTCAGGTGCTGAGCGATCTCGCTTCAAAAGGCGGTGGAATGCCAATGACGCTCGTTCCATGGGATCTCCTAACCGATTTCGAGAGGAGAAAAGACCGATTCCGAGCATCCGAAATCCTCAAGTTCTTCCAGTACCACGGATATCAGATCTATAAGTGAGCAATATATTTTACCTAAACATATTACCTAACTTGCTGGTAGAAATATGCTCTCATTTTGTATTTCAGCACGATTCTTATGATATGTTTGATATGTTTCGCCAAGACAATATATGGACATATCGAGATAGGTGGTCCATTGATGAAAATAGTGCAGAGATGAGATAAAACCCGAATTAGAGTTTTGAAAGTGAGACAATCCGACACTTTCGAGACCCGCCTCTCAGAATGAGAGAGAGGCCAAATCCGACATCTCATTGTTTCCCACGCCCACAATCCGATATCTCAGAGATCAATTGGTGATTTGCATAACCCTGATTAAGAAGAAATGACATTTTCGCCCATAAATCTCATAAGGATTGGTTGGTGAATGGTTTCCAATGATTTCTGGAACTGTGAGTCCTTGTTTCCGATATTTCCATAGAGCTAAATAGTTTAACTCCCTTCGACAATCTGCGCTAAAAGATATCGGATAGTGAATCATTTTCGACTCTGGATATCGGATTTGTCTCATTCCGCGCTAATTGGCAAAAGAACCGGTCTCTACCCGAATACCCGGACCGAATTAAAACCTCTAACCCGAATTGCAGTCGTAACGAGATGGATGGCTCGCAGACGGACAGAATCAAGTCCGAGGAGGCCATTCAGAGGAGTTCTGTGGAGAAACGATTCGCGTTCAATCTGCTCGAGAAGCTGATCCAGTATCTTGAACAGGTGTGTTCTATTGACGGTAATTTTATTATAGAAAAATGCTTGGCGATGACCCATTCTGATAGAGAACACAGAGTAAAATGAGGCATTGGTGAATAAATGCGTTCGAAAAATGCAAATCAGAAAAATATTGTTTTGTAGGCATCGCTGAAGATGAAGAGTATCAAGCCTTCGCAAGAACTCACGAGGAGAAACTCGTTCAAGAAGGAGGGACAGGATGTCAAATTCTTCGAGAAGGTATCATTTTACCGTAGTTAGCACATCATTCCACAGGCCGGTCAACCTTACAGAAAGGCCTTTTGAGTGAGAGAGCGTGTGAAATCGAGAGGACTCTCTCACTTTTGCACACTCTCTCGTTCTATCCCTGAGCTGTAGGTTTGGAATCATGTGTTAGGATTCAAAAGCATTTGTGTGAAAATGCGTTAGGATATTCGGAATCACTCGGCCACGTTATGAGCAACGGCTTATCGAAAATATTTGCATGTATATCTTTATCGCAACAAAGCAAATTGTGCGAACATAAAAACCAGTAGCTAGGAACTGGTAGGCGACAATTTAAAACGGCGAAATGTCGAAGAGAGGGCAGATGTCATCGCGATTCGACGCATGTTAAATTTTTCGAAATTACCATTTTCAGGTGGTTCTGCCGCTGATGCACGCCTACTTCAACGCGCACCGTCACTACTTCCTGGAGGGATCGTCTATCGTCACCACGGGAACCGCCAGCAACAGGGAAAAGGAGATGGTCGCCAAGTGAGTGTATCACCCTCATCTCAGTGCCATCTTCGTCCTGTTTTTAAGAATGAGTTAACTGACAATTGTAATTATCGTCGAGAATGCCTTCTTTATGAAATCCCGTCGATTTCAGCTTGTTCTGCCGTCTCGCGGCGCTTCTTCGAATCAAGAACCGCGCTTTCGGTTCGGTGGCCAAGATCACGGTGCGATGCTTGCAGGGACTGACGCAAGCGCTCGATCTCAGGTAATCCCTTCAAGCTTCCAAACTCTCAGCAAGAATCATGCTGCGCAAATTTCATGGGTTCACTCTCTGAGGGTGGAAAACGAGTGTAACTCAGCTCAAACTGAACGAAATCTCTCCAATCAAAAAGGAAAATGTTTCGATCGTGCCTTGCAATCCCTGTATCAAGTTTGGAAGTGGTCGCTTCGCTAGGAAAAAAGATATGAAAGGGTGCATAAAACTGTTTTGCACCTTGCACCCCATGAAATTTGCGCAGCATTAGATGCGCGAGCTTTGTGATTGCATAGTCGGTTCCTACAATTTTTTAATCTGTAATACGTTTTCCTTTTCTTTCAGAACGCTCGTGAAGGTCAACTCCGACATCGTCCGCACTTCTCTCCTCTGCTTCTTCAACAATTGCGCTGACGATCTATTCGTGGCAGTGAAGGAGTTGAAGGAGAATGGTGAGTAACAGTTTCCTTACACTCGCTGTCATGAAATGCTAGGATTGTTCTTTTAGAATTTCATCACTTATTTCTAATAAATAAACAAATTGATTTGCATATTAGCAAATGATTCCGAATAGATCCAACAATAACTTTAAGTGCTGAAAGTTTGGAAAAAGTCAGTTTGTTTCCTCGTTGCATTGACTATTACAAATTTACAAACACTCGTCCGAAATAATAAAACGTTCCGCTGATAATCCATTCTAAAAACAGATACGGCTGCGAGAGAGCATGGCAAAGTGAGAGACAGGTCGAGGTATAGAAAAAGAGTACACCACCAGTAGTCCATTTCATGAACGTATGATTTTAAAATTGTAATAGATTCCAATACCAATATTCCAGGTCAATACGTTCTCCTCCGTGGTCAGAATCTTCGATCGTGGATTTCGCTCGAGTTCGCCCATCAGATGATCATCCCCGTTCTCACCACAATGTTCAACCATCTGGCGAGAAACCACTTCGGCACAGATCTACTGCGTATGTGTTATTCAATAACTCACTAGAATGTTTCTTAAATTCAAAATTTCACTATATATCGATTTTTATAATCTATCCAAAAATTGTGAAGAAATCCAAATTTAGTGGACGACATCCAAGCGGCGTGCTACAAGATCCTCGACTCGCTCTACATGGTCACTGGTCTCTCTGCGACTGCAGGACAGAGAAAGAGCATCGGTTTCGAAACGGATAAGTGAGAATTTTGATAAGCTAACATTCTTGTAATTTCAAAGAGTCCATAACACTGTAAATTTCTGGATACGAAATGCTTACGTCGAGTACTATGGACAGCTGGAATGCTGAAACCGGTCAAATACAAAATGATAATAAAACCAATAATTCAGGCATCGCCCTGGTCTCGGTCAGTGTTTGGCGGCCTTTGCCTCGTGCTTCCCCGTCGCTTTCCTCGAGGGAGAATTCAACAAGAACAACAAATACTCCGTGCTCGCCAAGAGTCAGGACCAGTCGGTGCAGGTGAGAAACAACAGATTCTCATAATAAGAATGACACATCATTCTACATGCCGGTCAACCTTACAGAAAGGCCTTTAGAGTGAGAGAGCGGGTGAAATCGAGAGAGACCCTCTCACTTTTGCACACTCTCTCGCTCTAACCCTGGTCTGTATGTTTGGAATCATGTGATGATGGATGTCAATAAGACAAGTTCGATGCGGCAAGGACGACAGTGAAAATGCGACTGAGATGGAAACAAATAAACTAATTTGTCATTATTGTGGCTGTTTCTTGACGATGATGGGGCAAAATTGCGTACAATCTAATGATATCTGTTGTTTCAGGTGCAAGAGATGCTCAACAACCTCTCCGCTCACATTCCGCAGCTAGACAAGATGCTCACGGACATGGAACAGGTTCGTCACATTATTGTATACCACCACGATACACTCAATAAATGTTTGTAGAAAAATTCCTGAAGTAACCAACATGTTAGTTATACGGCGCACTTGTCTGTTGTATTTAACAAACATGCAAGTAGAAAACTACAAACATTGTTTCTTTTTCCATGTAGCTGTTCATACCCTCAGTTTGTCACTAAATGTAGTTAGAAAATCATCCTCTTCAGGTGGTCGCCAACAACACGCAGTACGCCGAGATGCCCAACGTATACGACGTCGATCTGCCTCTGCTCACGACTTACGTGGGCTACTGGTTCAACTACGGTCCCGATGGAGCCAAGCGCGAGGGTCACATGCCCATAACGAATGTGGGTTTTGGGAAGAGTAATTTTCGTAGCCGAATCAAGGATTCTTGGGTCAACACTTGCAAGAAAAAACAGAGTTTCGAAAAGACTTGCAATGTGGCGAATCTTAGTGGGCCGAATAAGCTACTTGCCGACCACAGAAACGGGAAGCTCGCTTACACAGAGAGAAATCCTACTAAGAACAGGCACTCAAGTTGGCCAGCCTACTAATATGTAAGTAGGGCCTACTAATATATAAGCTGCGCATACTTACATATTAGTAGGCGGGTCAACTTGAGCGCCTGTTCTTAGTAGGATTTCTCTGTGTGTATCATACAAAAGATAATCCTTGTAGGTCAACTACGAGACGATCAATCGCGTGTTTTCCGTGCTGCTCACGATGATCAAGATGCACATTGGAGTGGAGGATGCGCCCTGGTTGTGCAGAGTTAGCTGTGAGTTAAGAAGGATAATAATAATACATTTATCCACGCCCGATGCGAAATAAGATTTGAAATGTGGACTTTTTGAGCTGACCAAGGTGGAATTATTTCATTACTAGAACGATCTAAATCATCAATTAATATCACATTTCAGTCTTCTCCGTGCCCATCATTCCCAACGTGACGGCTGATCCGATGAAGGACCACGTCCTTCCCATCGTCGACAGAATCAGAAGAATCGCGGAGAAAGTGAGTCATAATGCGCTTTTTAAAACCTATTATTGTTTCGATTTATGTAATATTTAAATGAAATGAGTCATTGTTGCACAGTTCACATGACACCTTTTGGAAAGGGTCAGAAACATAACTGAAATTGACAGTTCGCGAGGACGGATTATATTGATTGCAGGCGTACAAGGAGGAAGAGCATATGCGAACGCATCCGGATGATGCAGATGAGGGCACGGTTGCGGAGGTGAGACGGTTACGACATCACTGTGCAAGATGACGGAACTGAGCTTCTTTCAGAACTTTCTAACAACGATCTCTCATAAATAGGGTTCTCTTATTGGAATCAAATGGAATTGTGAAATTTGGAGAACAAAGGAACGCAGACCGCAATGCGTGCGAGAGAGTGTGTGAAATCGAGAGGGTAGTGGTCAGTTCAGTTCCAATAAGTTCCAATAAGGGAACCCTACTCATAATTGAATAAATCTGCTGTCTAGGACTTGTAGTGAATTATGGACAGGTAAATACTTGTTCATGTTCAGGACAATGCTCGACTCGTTCGAGACTCGTACGCCATCTTCCCCATCCTCATCAAGTACACCGACCTGCACAGAGCACAGTGGCTCAAGGTTAGTGTATGCCTAATCCAATGATGCCCGTTTCCAGTAAATCGAGCGAGAACATGTAAATATGCCTCTAGTCAAGTCATATGTGTTCAGGCGCCTTCCTGGGAGACTGACCTCGTCTATGAGAACGTCGCCGTCATCTTCCGCATCTGGAGCCATTCGCAGCACTTCAAGGTTGGGTAGTTGCATAAATGATAATTCGACACTCGACTTATGGGTTGAGACAACGACTTTTGGAATGATAAATTATTGATTGATTAAAAAAATGATTGATTGACATTCATTATTTTTGTACTCACACCCTGGAGAGCCGATGACCTATTAAAATACTGTGACAATATTTCAATAGATGTAAAATAAATATACGCTCAAACAATGTATTTTTCAGCGCGAGGAGCTCAACTACATGGCGCAGTTCGAGGACGAGGGAGGATTGGCGGGAGGAGGAGAAATGAAGACGGGCAAGGCAGCCATCGCAGAGAGAAAGAAGAAGAGAAGAGAGGGACAGGTACGGTAGATTGCCTGAGGCGTGGATCGGTAACTGAGTTGACTGATGCTAACTGAAAAGGGAAATAATGCAGTAATGGAGTGATGTACCGTTGAGATGAAATCCTCTGTTTCACAAGTGATCTGCCATAATGATACTGACTCATATCGACGTTAATTGCACTGTTAATTCTGTTTCCATAATCTACCTGGTATATCGAGTTTGAGGTTTGATATCTTGCTAAAACAGTAACCGGTCCTTTGACTAACCCACGTGTCCAGGAGAACGATAAGATCCTCACTCTTCTTCGAGCACCTCCTCGTCGCAACGGACAAAAACCTTTCTTCGTGAGTGCAGTCGGCGTGATGTCACCCCCACTCTGTCGTGTGTGCTGGTGGTGTGCGCAGCGTGCGATGGTGTCGACGACGTTTATGAACGAACGATAAATCAATCAATATTCTGCAGGTCAAGAAGGACAAGCATGCGAACAGCATTGTCATCGCTTGCCTCAAACGCATGCTCCCGGTGGGGCTCAACGTGTTCGGAGGACGGTTAGTCACATCTCATTCCCGTCACAATGTTATGTATGAAATATCAATACTGATGTACCGATGGAAATACTGATGGAATGGTCGAATTTCAGCGAACTGGACATTGTTCAACAGTGCAAGGAAAAGTTCCTTCAGAGGGAGAACGAGGACAAGATCAGGGAGTTCATCAAGGGACTGCTCGAGATTCCCGTCCAGGTATGATTTGCTATGGAGAAAACAATGCCTCAATGACACTACAACGTACATATCGGATTAGAAACGATATAGTATTCCGTAGTTTTGGTTATAATATGATATGATTGTAGACCGATCCCACCGACAAGAACGCGTGGCAGCTCAATCTGTACAGAAAGATTGGCAAGTCGCAGATGCGAGGCAAGGACGAAATGAGCCAGGATTCTGTGATCGAGAAAATCTTCAACATGGGACAAGTCTCCGCCATCCTCCACACGGTAAGTGTTGCGGAGGTGGAGAACAACATAACCACCGTGGCGAATTCTGTCTGTAATTGCAGATAATTCAATTGTATTAGAAGTCCTTCCGTGGTGGTTAGCGTGATAGGTTTTATAGGAACAGGCCAAGTACTGAAGGAGAATTCTTCAACTCACCCCTGTCTATTGTGCGATTCAGTTCCAATACACACAGAAAAAAGGTCTTACATACGGCCCACAAGGTATGGGGGTTCATAATAAAAGGTCTTATATATAAGACATTTTGTTAAGAACCCGAAAAATCTTATGGGCCGTATGTAAGACCTTTTTTTCTGTGTGTACTTTTCGTGTTAGTGTCTTCGTATTTGTGTTTTTGTGGTGATGTCTTCGTCCTCTTTCAGATCACTCGTCGAGACAAACGGAAAGGACGAGGAATGGTTCGTGTTTACCGTCTGTGATCTTTCATGTCCAGAGATTTATGTATTCTCTGTTGTAGGCCCTTCCCGGCCCGGCCGGATCAATCGATGTCAGTGACCGTATCCATTCGTATCGTAGCAGGAACCACGCACATATACATAACAATACCATGCACTCATCCCCGCACTCCTACCACCTTAGTTTATGCATCGATCCCTCGTGTGTCTCGCTACATGTTAGTGTGTGCGTGACGTTATCGTGACAGTGCATTGCAGACTGAACACCCTCAAGCCCTCGCCGGACACGCCTGGCGAAAGGTCGTCTCGACACAACGAAAGCGAGCAGTCGTAGCCTGCTTCCGAATGGTCCCGCTCTACGGCATTCCGCGGTGAGACACTGCCTCCATTTCCGATATGATCATCGTTCCTCAGTTCGGCGTGACTCTATCGTGTAACCGCATGCGTGTGTAACTGTCTTCGTATATTCCCTCCCAAGTAGTTTCTCGACGCCGCCTATGACAGAGATACGATAACTAGGGGCAGTGCTGACTACCGTCTTCTACAGTAATCATTTCCGGTCTACAGTAATGGCATGTGTGCGAGTGTGGTTTGCAGGCGACGTCGCGTCAGGAGAAGGAGGACAAGTGGAAGAAGGTGCTCACGCTGCAGAGGAAGCGCATGGCAATCTCACTCATCACCGCTTCCCATCTCTACAAAGTCGATCTGTAGGTTGAGAGAGAGGGCCGTCCCATCCTACCATAGCTCCTGCCTATCATAGAACCGCTTTCTGGAAGCGGGACTGAGCCGCGATCAACCGGAGATTTGTTACGAATTGTGTTTCAAATCGCGGCTCATCTCAGTTTCCTTGCTTTCCCGAGTGCATTCCATCTTCGACTCAGTTGTCCACTCATTCATATCGATCGATTCCCCTCATATAGCATGACTTCTATCCCTCTTCCCGCAGCTGAGCTATCCCATTCGTAACCAACCAACCCAATTCAATATCACTGGCCTCAAACATGATGTTCATGATCTTTTATTATTTGCAGTCATCGTGGAATCAACTTCTTCCTCCCCGCTTTTTCTCAATTGTGGATGGAAGAAGAGGATGTGGGACAGGACAAACTCATCTCAGAGCTATGTGTAAGCTTCTCAATTAATGATAACGATCCAACGAATGACCAATCAAAATTGTGTCAAAAGTTTTTGAAATTGACATAGACTGTAATTTTACACTTAAATATGAGCGGAGGGAACTTGTTTCAGGAGGGTCTGGAGTCCGTTGATTCCTCTCGTCCTATTGAAATCAACGAGGAAGGAGTACTGGTGACCACCGAGGAGGCAGAGGAGGAGAAGTACATATTTTCATTTACAATGAACGATTTTCGTTACATTTTGTATGATGTAGTATACTTGAGGAACTTTTAATTGCAGAGCCCCACCTGATCCTCTCAAGCAGTTGATCTCCTGCTTCCAACGAGCCGCGACCAGCGAAGAGAGCCAGGTACGTTGATACGCATAAGTATATTCGATAAATATTGTTGCTGCTGCGATGAACTAAATTTGAACCAAAAAAATGAACATTTCTGCAGGCGGCATCCATCGCCGAGGACGAATTGTACGTCCGTTTCGCCGATGTGATGGCGCAGTCGGTGCACATCGAGGATGACGATGACGACGGAGGAGGAGACGAGGGAGACATTGATCCATCGGTAAGCCTTTTGTTGGACTTCTGAAAAAGGAAAATGCTGGATGGGACAAGTAAGTTATCGAAAATCGTCTTCGACGCGCAAGATCTGTCGCCCGTTCACATGCCCAATTTCTGAGATACTGTTAATAATTCGTGTTTGAGATACCTCGGAGAGGATAGCATGTAATCATTATGCGTTGTAGGAGCAAGAGGAGGAGGCACAGCGTCTTCGAGCAGAGCAGGCTATTCTGGCTGATCGAGGAGCAGCCATCATGTGTCTCATGTACATATCGGCCAGCAACGGAGAGCCCAACGAGATGGTTCGAGCTTGCAACGCAATATTCTTACATTTTGAGTTACAATGAGTAGATCAATATACATGATCTGTTTCAACAAATCAATGAATTCCTTGCAGGTAGCGCAAACGTTCCAACTCGGAATCCACCTGCTCAGCGGAGGAAATGTTGACATCCAAAAGGCTAGTGGTGCTCTTGAATTTAAAAAAAATCATGCTTCAGATATTTGATTAATTAATTATAATTAACATTTCCAGTTGCTGATCGAGTATCTGCAAGCGAAGAAAGATGTGCGCTTCTTTACATCGATGGCTGGTTTAATGAACAAGTGCTCCGTTCTCAATCTGGAGATGTTCGAGAGACAAATCAAGGCTGAAGGACTCGGAATGGGAGCTGAGCTGGCGATGGGAGACCATCAGGTATGGATGAACACGTGGTCAATGTTGGCCGAGAATGAGCAAGTACCCCGTTTTGCAAATATCTAGTAAATCAAAGATGGCAATCCGAAATTCCTACTCGTAATTGAATCAATCTTCAGAATCTCAACGATGCTGATTTCACGTGCTCACTGTTCCGTTTCCTCCAACTCACTTGCGAAGGACACAATCTCGGTATGCGTTGACGGATTAATCTTTCCATATTGTAGTTTGGAGAGCACAGCTACGACCGATGGAGTGGTCGGTGAAAATTTTAGTGGATTCGAATTGCAAATGCGTCCGTCGGATATGTGGCATTATTTCGTTCCGTTGCAGACTTCCAGAACTACCTGCGGACGCAGCCCGGTCACACGACCTCCGTCAATCTGATCAACTGCACTGTTGATTATCTGCTGCGACTGCAAGAATCCGTGATGGACTTCTACTGGCACTACTCCAGCAAGGTCAAATAATGCTCTGATCACATTAGAATAGTTGATATGTTTGTGCCCATGCGAACAGTCTATATTTAAATAAATGCCTACTGAGCGGCCTCTTCCCTCAAAACAAAATACCAATGAATTCTCATGGGCAAAATGAAATACTTATATATTCAGGAAGTCATTGATGAGGGAGGAAAAGAGTACTTCCTGCGGGCAATCCAAGTCTGTTCGCAGGTTTTCAACACCCTCACCGAGTCCATCCAAGTCAGTTTCGAGTTCTTTTTTCATAGAAAAATAAACGACCCTTACAATCCGTCAGAAGTTCGCGAACTTTTCACGCATCTAAGAAAAGATGCGTGAAAAGTTCGCGAACTTCTGACGGATTGTAAGGGTCGAAAGAAAATATAAGAGAACGTTTGCAGGGTCCATGCGTTGGCAATCAAATGACGCTGGCGAACTCGCGTCTCTGGGATGCAATCAACGGTAACTATACTAAGTTACTAATAACTATAGTTCTATCAATACTACAGCGTTTGCAACTCGATAATAATGAGTATTTTCGAAATCTAAAATGACAACTGAGTATCGCAGGATTCTTCTTCCTCTTCGCTCACATGATGGAGAAGTTGTACCGCAATTCCACCCAGCTCGAGTTGTTGAGAGAATTCCTCAATCTGCAGAAGGATATGATCGTCCTCATGCTCTCCATGCTCGAAGGTGAGCTCCATACACATCTAAATCTAGAATATATATTATATCCCCAATATTCCATATCACGTTTACTCAAGTGATCTGAATATGTTTCACACTCTTCAGAAGTACATTAATTTTACACATTCAATTATTCATTGCTCAAATATAGTTGAATAACGTGTTCATTCGGACAAAATCCAATTTCACAACAGGAAACGTTCTCAACGGCGCGATCGGAAAGCAAATGGTGGATGCGCTCGTCGAATCTCAACCTTCTGTAGAGAAAATCCTCAAGTTCTCCGACATGTTCCTCCGATTGAAAGATCTTACCACCTCGCAGGCCTTCCAAGTGATCATTTCTAAATATCCTTTTCGAAAACCGAAATTAATGTGAATAGTTTACAATAACTCTAGCCATTTCGCAGTACACTAGTAGTAAATTGTAGTCAGAACTAATTAACCGAAACATATGATTGTTCCACTCTCTTAGCGCGATGAAGTAGTGACAATGAAATCGCTATTTCATCTTTTGAAGGACTTCGACACCAACCAAGACGGCTGGATCTCTCCGAAGGAATTCCAGCGCGCGATGGAAAGTCAGAAGATGTACAATGTGTAAGTTTCTTTCGATGCTAGGTAACCAAGGGCGCCGAAAAGTAATTCCTTATCGAATATCAGCATTACAGGGAGGAGATTACATATCTTATGATGTGTACTGATGTCAACAACGACGGCAAAGTCGACTACATGGAGTTCACGGAGCGCTTCCACAACCCGGCCAGGGAGATCGGTATGTATACTTATCAGAGACCGATTCTCCGTGACAATGGATTTCAACGATTTTTTTCCATTTGATAGAAACAATATCGATCTTATCGAGTTGAGCCATTGGAAATTATTGCTTGAAATATCGCTTCTATCCTACAGGATTCAATCTCGCCGTGCTTCTCATCAACCTCAAGGAGCACATCACGAACGATCCAAGACTGGAGAAGATTCTCGAGAAGGCTACCACCCTCCTCGAGTGAGTACATCCTCATGTATTTTTTACATACTTCGTCCAATTACCGTTGCCATTTTAAGATAATTTAGTGTGAGTCAAATTTTGTGAAAATATTTGACAAGAAAAAGTAATCTTGCACATTCACAGTTACTTCGACAAGTTCCTCGGTCGCATCGAGATTATGGGATCGTCGAAGCGAGTTGAGAAGATCTACTTCGAGATCCAGGTGCAGTCGATAAGGATTTTTCAAAGAATTTAGTAGAGTATCGTATTATCAACTTTCAAAAAAATTGCGTATCCATTGGTCAAAAATGTTGCTCTTCATCCATTCGACATCTATTTGCAGGAGTCCTGGTTGGAGCAGTGGGGCAAGCAACAAATCCGCGACTCGAAGAACCAGTTCCTCTTCAATGTTCTGCAGGAGGACTCCAGCGTCAAGCTGGATGCATTCATCAACTTCTGCGAAGGTTAGAGCTTCAAATTCAGATGCTAAGTACGAATTCCTAGTTGCCAGCTCAGTCTTTGATATTTACTTTCCAACGAGCGAGTTTGGCCGGGATATGTTCTTACACTTTTGGGGTTGGCGGTACCAGTGCTTGTCACATGAATCTTTCGTTAATGATCAAATGCGTTGTGATTTAGCGAAAACCGGAAGTGACAATTTTCAAGGCTACAATATCAATTTGCAGACACCATCTTCGAGATGCAGCATGCGGCGGAGATGAGTACGGGCGAGGCGAACGACTCCAAGACGGAGAGAGCGATCAAGCAGCGAGACTACTTCCTGCAGCAGACCACCGCTGGACAGTATGTTCATTGATTAAAAAAATATTACTATCATTTAATGAAATTAATAAGTATAGTATATTGACCGCCGCGGGGGAGTATGTGATAGTTGAGCTATTTTTAAAGAAGAGAAGGGAGGGCGCTGGAAAATTTCGTATAGGGTTTGGAAGCCATTTTTGAAATTATTCATCCTATTTCAGGCACATGAAAGAGGCGATGACTCACGGTTACGAGTTCGGCAAAGCGGCCGCGACTGCACTGCATCCAGAGAATATGAGCAAGAGCATCAAATACTTCGGCGCACGATTCAGGTAAGGATTGAAAAATAATTAAAATAGCATTGTGAATATTTTAATGATTGATTGTAAATTCACGTAAATTTCAGTCAGATGAGTTGGGGACAAGTAATCCTCGCCATCGTCAAGGTCGCGCTACAACTGGGCTATGCTGTTGGTAAGTGAAATTGTTTTATTTTTAAACTTTAAAAAAACTATAAATGCCATAATTGCCTCCCGTCAGATCAGAACTTAATCAGTTGAAGTGCTGATTATGTACATGTTGCAGGTCTGACCCTACTCACTCTACTCGCTACCGTATTCCGATTTGCCTACTATCTCACGTCTGGAGACGAGGGAGAAGTGCCGACCGAACAACCAGCACTGCCCATGCCCGAGTGAGTGTTGGTACTTATTTTGAAATCAGTTCGCGATTGTGAATATATCCAGATTTCATACAATTCGATTTGGTACACGGGGCCTTTTCGGATCAATAACTGAAGTTCATCCTCAATCATTAAGAATTTGAAAACGGCCGGTTACGATACACTCACTTAATCGATATCCTCTCCAGTGCCTCTTCTCACATTCATCACAACACTCCATTGCTTCCCGAATTCCATCGGTCGCCTCAAGTCGACGCTCCGTTTGGAATGAATGGAAAGATGAACGGAGACGCAAAGCACGAGGATGAAGCGAAGAAAATGGAGAAGGAGGTTCGAAAGTATCCATATAAAACTAACGTTAAACAATTATAAATGCAAAAGTTATTTCTACTACGAAATTTTGCTGATCGTGATAATCAAGGAGTGAAAACATTAAATGAGTGACTGAAATTCAAAAAATGGCAGGTAATCGACGAGAAGAACCAGGAAGACAAAGAAGCCGAGCCGAAGGTGAAATCGACCCCGCCGCCGACGAAACCACCCAGGTTTGCTCATTTATTTACCTTTTTGATTGACAAATATCATGTTCGAAATGTAACAGAATGAATGCAGTTTCTTCTCTTTCATGAAGAAGAACACATATTTCTTGCAGCATCTACGAATCGGTCGGAATGCCCATCTTCAATCCCGCCTCTCATGCCGCCCCGTTCGAGCAGGTATGGACAATGATAATAATAAAAACTTTCACGACGACAAGAGAAAGGGGACTGCAATATAGGTCGAAGGTCGAAATTTAGACAATATCTACAACCAAATATTGAGTCATTAAAACAAATGTAACATGAAGTATCGCAATATTCAAGGTGAACTTCTACGAACCGAAGATCGCCGAAATGAATTCTGGCAAGAGCAAGGGATCGATCATGGTAAGCTATCGCCTCATTCATAGCAACATCTGTGCAACAATAATACGGAGAATTATTTTATTCCAATTGCTGATCTTAGTTTGAAAATTGAGCGAAAATGTGAAAACGAAGAAAGATGAATGTGAAATTTGCAGAACTTGCTCGCCCGTAACTACAAATTGATCGAATACGCGACGCTCGCCTGTGCTTTCATCATCAACGTCATTTTGCTCACGCATCGCATCGATATTGTCGAGAGTGAATCGCCCGGTGAGAGACGATTGCGTCATTATTAGTGAATAAGAAATTTCGCGATAAGAACAGTCGTTCTTCTTTGTCGTTTTCAGCTTTCTCTGAGCAGCACAAAACTAGCATGAAAGAAAAAAATGAAAAAAAAAATTCAAAAATGAAGGGGTTGGATCTCTTGATGAGTGAGTTCATGAAATGCCGTGATCAGATCCAATCAATTTTATCTCGAGTTAAGATGAACAAAATTGTTCGTTCGCAGAAACCTCAGACGGAACGGAAGAAGATGACGAGGCTACTGAGATCATCTACATGGCGCCTTTCGAGTGGGGATTCATCAACATATCCGGAAGCATATTCGCAATGGTATATCATTTTCTTTCCTCGTTAACTTTTTGTTCATTTGTCCGTTCTGGAATTTGTCTGCTGAGTGATTGTATCCAATTATTTATTATTGTTCTATTGCAGGCCCTCAAATGCTGCTCGATATTCCATCTCTTCGCCTCTTTTGCTCTGCTTGTCTCGTTCTACCAACTCAAGGTTGGTAATTTTCTTCATTGCTTATCTTGCTTAATTCAGTGAGAAATGGATCATGCATGAAATCATTTAATTCAATTTTATTTTATGTATTTTAAAATATTGATTGTTTATTTTATATTTTCTAGTTGCATAATTACAAAATATTGATTGTTTATTTTATTTTTTTTAGTTGCATAATTACTATTTCAGATCCCGCTCATCACCTTCAAGCGAGAAAAAGAAGTTGCTCGCAAGCTGATGTTCGACGGTTGTTGGATCAATGAGGACGAAGAAATCGAATACGACAATATCCTATTTTGGTCAGGCAGATTTCAAATGGAGTTATTTTATTTCAAAGTAATCCTTGGTTAGATTTACCTTAGCAATTTCTGTAAGTTACTCCACCATTGTGAAGGTCTTTTAAGATCAGTTTTGACAAATGATGATTGTTCATTATTTCAGGTACATTGACCGAATGGTGATCTCTTCCAAATCGTTCCCAATGAAGTACTGGGACAAGTTTGTGAGGAGAAAGACCAAGCAGAAGTACAAGGATCAGGTTCGCTCTTTTCTGAGCTTTCTTGTTTCGTTTACCGTCTATGCAATATCCATTTATTCATTTTGTATTTCGTCAGAGTGATTGCGAACATCTGATATTATTAAACCTATATGCACTTTAGTTTAGAGATTTCACAACGCTTAGAGTGATGTTGTTGTTTGTGACGTCAATATGATGAATTTCAATTAATTACGAATACATTGCAGTACGATGAGGAGAGTCTCAAGGAGATTCTGGGAGAGGAAAGAGCCGCAGGAGACACGTCATTCGACTATCGGTATGATATTATGAATGCTTACAATGCCGATCGAGTTGATAGCATTTTTTTCGCCAATGCTGGACCTATGAAAATCGTGTGAAACTAATTCAAATTATGACAACTCTGAGGCGCTTTACAAATAGCTTTTGTTATCGACGTATATTTTGAGGTTGAGAAGGTCCCATTGTAGATACAACACCTGGCTGTGGCTGGGAGTCATCCTCACCAACAAGCAGTTCATCTATCGTATCGGGTATGGGTTCACTTTTTAAATATTTAAAGAAAACGTCGCGATTAGGGAAACAAACTAACTCACGTGACCTGAAGCTTATGATAATAAGACATTTTGAAATGATTATGTATTTTCTCATCATTAGCATATATGCCCTAACCTAAGCCTAGTCCGAGCCCTCACCTAGTATATTCTTTCTTGAAATTGAAGCGCCTTTACCTCGCTTACCGTTTGCCTATCACAGTTATCTCATCGGGTCCGCCCTCGGCGTCTTCGTGTCTCCCTTCTTCTACGCCGTTCACATCATTGACGTCGTCCTGTCGTTCCCCATGCTCAAGGCTATTCTTCAATCCGTTACGCACAACCTCAAACAGGTATGCATTATTTCCAGCTCCAGAAAAGATCTCCAGACATTCAGCCAGACCCTAAATTAAATTTGCATACCACGAGATTAAGCCCATGTTTTCAACCCACTGAAAACCAATGAAATCGGTAGTAATCTCACATCTTCATTTGTTTGCTGTACAGAAATTGTCGCCTGCCTCTTATGCAAACTGGCTCATCGGGGTATTGAAAAAAAATACAAATGAACAACTTGCAGCTTATCCTCACCATCATGATGATGCTCGTCGTCATGTACCTCTACACCGTACTCGGCTTCAACTTCTTCAGGAAGTTCTACATCCAGGTACCAGCTACTTATTGATTTTATTTTTGTTTAATTGACAAAAATTATTAAAATAATTGATTTTCTTTCACAGGAGAGTGACGAGGAGGGCGAGGAGCCAGACCGCAAGTGCCACTCCATGTTCACTGTGAGCACTCTGATCTTTGTAGTTAGATCGCTGCTTCTCGTATGTTGATCTTTGATCTATTGCGCCTTTTCAGTGTTTCATCTACCACTTCTACGCGGGAGTGCGCGCGGGAGGAGGTATTGGAGACGAGCTGGAGAGTCCCTACGGTGATGATCTCGAGGTTTGTAGTTTGTACTTTGTAGAAAAGCCATCGTAGTTTGGTGTATGATCTTTGATCTTTCCAGTACCTCCGCATGCTCTACGATATTTCCTTCTTCTTCTTCGTCATCGTTATTCTCGTAGCTATCATGCAAGGTACGCATTTTTTCCTCAATTTTTTTCCTGGCTTACACTAATTCTGTTTAAAATATGAACATTGTCCCATACAAATCAACTCAACTTGGTTCATAAATTGTTCTTTTCTTCAATATTTGCTTTCTCAGGAGTTTATGAAGTGAGCAAAAATAGCAAAGGAGAACTGTTTTATCAATGCTCTTCAAAAGATGATAAACATTAAATAAGAAAACTGATATGATATGGATTGAAATGGAAAATTGAGTTAAGTTACATCATTCCTATGCAATATTCTTACAGGTTTGATCATCGACGCTTTCGGAGAGTTGCGTGACCAGCAGGAGTCGGCGACAGAGAAGCTGGAGAGCTCCTGCTTCGTCTGTGACATCAACAAAGTCAGTTATCGATTCGTTTAAATACAGTTCACAGTTCTCAAGCAGGGATGTTTTGACCCGCTTTACAAAGTCTGTTTTGCTGGAATTCGCAATGGACATTGCTCTATTTTTTTTTGGAATTAAAGAAAAGATAATTTAAAAATTCAGGAAACATTCGATCGCATTCCGCGAGGCTTCGAGATTCACGTCACCAAGGAACACAATTTCGCCTCGTATCTGTACGTTTTCCGTCAGATTTAGTATTTTTGCGATTGTATGGTGATGACGTAATTTCATTTAATGGCGAAATATCGCTTCCTGATTACGTATTGATGACGCAATATCAATCATTGATTACGTATTGATGACGCAATATCAATCATTGATTACGTATTGATGACGCAATATCAATCATTGATTACGTATTGATGACGCAATATCAATCATTGATTACGTATTGATGACGCAATATCAATCATTGATTATGTATTGATGACGCAATATCAGTCATTGATTACGTATTGATGACGCAATATTACAGGTTCTTCTTGCAACATCTCGTTAACAAAGACCAGACGGAATACACGGGTCAGGAGACGTACGTGCGCGAGAAGTACGATAATCGGTGAGATTTATCGATTATAGATCATTAAAATCACAAAATTCTTGCACCCAAACAGTTTCTCAAAATTACGCAATCTTAATTTATTTCACTGGAGGATAACCAGCATACAGCGACGGAAATATATTATGTAAATAATGGAGACAAAATGTAAATATGGTCGTCGAATTCAATTTGATACAAAACGACAATTTCTTATTTGCAGCGACTGGGAGTTCTTCCCCGTCGGAGAGTGCTTCGTCAAGCAGTACGAAGACCAGCTGCTGCAGTCGTAGTCAGCTGCAGCAACTATCTAACCTTTCAGCTGCTGCAATGATATTTCCCAGCTGCAGCTGCTTCAATTATAACCCTGCTGCAGCTGCAAAACCAAGCTTACTGCAATTTCACCCCTTCTCATTCATATCACCACTGCCACCACCCGCCCAGCTTTGATCAACACCCGCTAGCTCTCCCTATGAACTTTCACTCCTTTAAAAGCATTTTCATATTTTAATTTCGGAAGTCTCGGCTAAAATCGTGTTTCTGTGCCCATCGGAAGCACGTTTGCAGTAGAGATATCCGGATTCCGTCTTTTAGAAGTAGTTTTGTAATTTGCTAGACTTTTCGAAAAAAAAAATCGATCGTTTCTTGCTCAATCTCCAATTTTGCGCCCATCGAAAGTTGAATTTTGAGTAGGAATATCGATTGATTTCTACTTTGATATTCACCGTTTAGTATTTTCCGACACCCCCGTGCTAGGCGCCTTCAGTTCCCACATTGCTCAGTTGTATTTTATTTATGAACTCGCCATTCGAAATCTCAAATGTTATTCAGATGTTAGATCGATCGTGCCTTACAAGCCCCATTGACCGATTACCGGTTCGAAAAAGCACTCGTATCCTCTCTACATTTATCAAATTATAAAATTTTGTAAACATGTTTTTATTGTTCGTACACTGTCTCGAGATAAATGCATTCTCGCCCGCGCGATAAAGTTATATCCGAGGAATAAAAAACACCATAGAAAGTGAACAAAGGGTAGGAAAAAATGGTTTTCCACTTTTCACCCATGAAATATGCGCAAAACAAGTTCATGCTAGTCATGCTCAATTCTTATCCATCACATGCGCCTGTGTGAATGGCTGGTACTTGAGCCGGCTCAGCGGCCGGAGCTATCGGCCCATGTAGTATAGTGGTTAGTACTCCACGTTGTGGCCGTGGCGACGGTGGTTAGATTCCACCCATGGGCAACTTCTTTTGCTTTTGTAATTTTGGATTGATTCTCAGCACTCAACAGCTTGTTAAAAGAAAACTTCGAAAAGAACGTTTTATTGAGTGGGGGGCTTCACTATAAAAAGTGAAGGAAAGGTATTAAAATTGTTTTCTAATTTCCACCCATGAAAACATTGTAGTATCATGGGAAGTGATTATTGGTCAATATCGTCAACTGAATACAACACAAGAAGAGATCATGATGCCCCCATACACTAAGCATGATTCTGATAAAGAAATTTAATTGAATTTTTTTATTGATTGGCTCGGACAGGGATGATCGCTGCACAGCGTTCGAGAAGCGAGAACGATTTAGACAAAGAGAAAGATGGCGAAAGAGCGCATCAAAGGAGAGGGTCAGACAGCGGAAGATGTTCTTGGAATAGTACCAACTGGATGGTGCGCTCAATGTCAGGTTTCTTCTTACACGTGCGACACCGTGGGGAAGCCGACAGAGCCCAAATAGTCGTCACATCGGTAGACGAATTCGTACGTGCCGTTCTCCATGGCTCTATTGTATACAAATATATTTACAAAATTTAAATTTTTAAAAAAATTTAAACAAAATTTAATATTATGAAAAAAAACAAATTTACCTGTTCAGCGAGATCATCCGATCCGTGCGCGTGCCTCTCTTCCTGTTGTACTGCTTATCAGTGCGTTCGCGTAAAAAGTGGACCTTCGCCGTACATCAAATTTTGAGTCTTTCTGATTTTGACATGGATCGATAGCCCCTGTTCTCCTCTTCCGATCGCGCATTTCAAAACATTTTTCTGCATAAAATTTGCATAGATAATTAGCTTTGAAGGTTCCTCATTTTTTACTTTGGGCCTCAGTATCTCTGTTCTTTTTCGAAATTTGGCATTATCCCCTGAACAAAATATGCTCAGTTTGTCAAAACGAATAAACGTGTGTTTTTAGAATTTTCAAATTTGACGAATTTTAAAACATGCAAATTTTTGAAAATTCATATCTGGAATACTAGAAATATACTACTTTTAGAAAATTTACATGTTATGTAATCGATGACGTAGAATCCGATTCTCTAATCAAATTGAAGTTTCCATCCAGGTAAAGTCATGCAATTTACTGTTTTGTAATATTTCACCCCACTTATTCTGCACCGTTTTGAGGCGGTGAGCGGTCCGAATGAGCCCTATAATTGAGTTATCCACCCCGCGAGAGGGAAATGATAGAGTGATTTTCACTTTTTTAAGCCATTTCGACCGCTCACCAATTAAAAAGGATGAAGAATAAGACGGAAAGCGTGTTTGGAAAACAGTAAATTGCATGGCTTTACCTGGATGGAAATTTCAATTTGATTAGAGAATCGGATTCTACGTCATCGATTACATAACATATTATTTTTCTAAAAGTAGTATATTTTTAGTATTCGAAATATGAAGCTTCGAAAATTTGCATATTTCAAAAATCATCGAATTTTAAAAATCTAAAAACGTACGCCTATTCATCTCGACAAACCGAGCAACATTTGTTCAGCAAGTAATGCCATTTTCTCAAAAGGAAATGAGATACTGTCGATCAAAGTGAAAAATTTGCAATTTTTCGAGCTAATTATCTATGCAAATTTTATGCGGAAATTTATTTTGAAAAGCGGGATTGGAAGAGGAGAACAGGGGCTATCGATCCACGTCAAAATCAGGCATTGCCAAAATTTGATGTACGGATTCTTCCTCATTCGTGCATTTTTTTACGCGAACGCACTGTTATACAGCGTCCTGTACGTGCACAGAGAATGAATACACTGACATAGCACGCATGGCACATAAGGATCGAATCAACTTTGGCACACGAAAAAAAGTCGAAAATGAGTTAGACCCATTTTTGATCTTCTCGACGATAGACGACGTCGAAGTTGGCGAGAGCGAAAAGTAGTACCTCTTTGACGCTCTGTATCTTTCTTCTACTTGAAAATCCGTGAAAGTTTTCAACAGAAGATCTGTGGGGAAACACTTGAGGAACACGATTGTGCAATTGGGCCCACGCTATAATCAAAACTAATTAGTCCAACTAATTAAAACTTCTCACTCTCACCACAATTTCGGGCCCAACTTTTTGAAAATCTCATTTTGTAGAGCTCGTCATTACGAATCGATTGGTATGCTGTTCATAGTGTTTAATTTCATGGCAACGGAAGTTACATTCAAAAAAGATCATGCGCGTACCCTAAATTCCGTGACCTCTGAGAGAGTGAGAGAGAGGGGGGAAGACAAACGCTTTGGCGTACCAACTCCATTTTAACTTGAACACTGTTCTGCAATTGTTTAGATTGGCTAGCACTGTCGTTAGTCCAATTTACAATATGACAGTAAAAACTCCAAGGTCATTTCACAAACTGCGCAAGGAAAACTATACTTGCATTTGATAATATTTTTCTATACAGAATTTATGAAAAAGTGGTTTGGTGGTCCAGAAACATATCCTTCTAGTATCAAAATGCTTTTTTAAAAAAAATATTGCAAAACTTTGTATTTTAGTAAAATTCGAACTCACGTGCAAAAGATCAGCGCGGAAACTTACCTCCACACCACAAGACCACATGTTTGGGAATGGGCAAACGCCTCCCATGAAAAGCAAGGGTAGATCACCGCGTCTCCCTTTCTCTCACTCTCCCAGAGGTCATGAAATTGAGGGTGCGCGCATGATCGTTTTTCGAATGTAACTTCCGTTGCCATGAAATTAAACACTATGAACAGCATACCAATCGATTCGTAATGACGAGCTCTACAAAATGAGATTTTCAAAAAGTTGGGCCCGAAATTGTGGTGAGAGTGAGAAGTTTTAATTAGTTGGACTATTTAGTTTTGATTATAGCGTGGGCCCAATTGCACAATCATGTTCCTCAAGTGTTTCCCCACAGATCTTCTGTTGGAAACTTTCACGGATTATCAAGTAGAAGAAAGATACAGAGCGTCAAAGAGGTACTACTTTTCGCTCTCGCCAACTTCGACGTCGTCTATCGTCGAGAAGATCGATCTCCGGGACAAAAGCCCGCGCTATCTTGTGAGGGACCCTGAGGGCTATCGAAAACTGGAAAAATAATAGGGGGTTAGAATTTGTGCTAAGAATCTCCCGATTTGATGCGATCCGTACGTGACACGCGTGATAGGACTGTACCGACTCTCACCGAGTGGGAGAGCCTGTTAGGTGTGCGTGTATGGTACAGTAGGGTTACGGTAGAGCGAGAGAACGAAGCTCAAGGGAAACGAGTGGGGGGGGGGGGCGTGTCGAGGGAGCCACAACGATTGGAGATCCAGCCATGTCGAGTGGACAATTGGGATCGGACCCATGATGTAGTGGACAATCAATGGGCAATGAGATCGGCGATCATACTGCCAAGGACAGAGCCAAAGACAGATGATGGGGTCGAGGACGGTGAGTTGTCAACGACGACTCTATGGAGAGAGAGCCGCCTTTTATAGTGGAAGAAAGGGCCAATTAGCATGCATTTGACTGATCACGGGCACGTAAACAGACAGTCTGATGCAATCGCCATGCTAATTTGGTATGGAAATGAGGTGAATGGAATGTAGTCTGGATAGACTCACGTAGGATTGGATAGTGATGATGAAATATTGATTGGGAATGGTATTTGGGTAGCTACTTTCATGGAAAGTCGGTACAAGGACACCCAGTGTATGATACACTCAATATTGAGTGTACTCGCGCGTCGAGAGAGCGTGCGAAAACGAGAGATTTGTAAGTGTATCATACACTTGGTGCCCTATCTCAGTGTAGGATACACTCAATAGTAAGTGTATTCATTCTGGGTGTGGGCTCAACCTCCGCATGCACCTGCAGAGGTTTATCATCCCCCTCCAGAGAGGGGTCATTTCCCGAGCTCTGTACAATTCGAATCTGCAAATCGCAACAGTTTTTTTTAAATTTTAATTTGCATAAAATACCCATCTAAATACACTAATATTTCCAATAGACAGTCGTCCGTGAGAGTCGTGAAAGATTGCTGAAATTATCATGGAATACAATTGAATCATCACATCATTTATCCAAATCGAACAGTACTGCCAAATGTTACAAAAAAACACAAAGTAAAATGAGGGATCAATAGAATAAAAGTATTAAAAAACTGACCTTGTCCATGACGAATTAGAACACTTGGTCCACTCGTCGTCCTCTGGTTAAAGGGATCCGGCATCGAAAAATAAGTTATTTTTATTTTAAAGATTGGAAAATTCTAAGAATATCTGTGAAAACCGCATATTTTACGATTTTTTATAAATTAATTATGAATTTTCAAAGATAGTAAAATTTAGGCATACGGTAGCTCTCGCATCCGCGGACTTACGCTGTTTAACGGCTGTAGAATCTCAAAAGGGATGATGCAGTAATATTTTTGCGTTTGTTTCTACTGATTTGTCCTCACAGATACTAGCCATTGTCTTATCAATTGCAAAAACACTTACTTTCACTTTGCTAAGGCCTTTTTTAAATTTTTGCAGCCTCTAAACAGCGTAAGTTTTGAAGATGCAGGAGCTACAGTACCTTTGAAACACGATTTTTTGAAAACTCATAATACATTTTTAAAAAATCGTAAAAATATGCGGTTTTCACAGTTATTCTTAGAATTTTCATCTCTTTTGAATAGAAACAAAATTAAAATAATATAAAATTATGATTTTTTGGCTGCAAACTCCCTTTAAGCTTATGCTAAGACAGTGATCTATGCTTAGGCAAAATAATAACTTAGTAAAGTAATCACGCCGAAACTATACCTAACGCTAGCGTTCACGGCGAGGCTTGGTTAAAGGTGGTGTCCCACGAACTTTTGGTCAACTGAGTTCACTGTCGGGTTATATTAATCGGTTTCCAGATAAGAAACCGCATGTTCAGCCGATAAGTTTGAACAAAGTTATCCGCGTTTGGCTCTGTGCCAAACTGACCCCTGAAAGCAAGAATTCAAAAAAATAATAGGGAGGGATAAGGGTGATCGTAAACTCGACCGTGTTTCCATTTGCACAATCTGTCATCATTCCACTGGAAACGACAGAGTTATTGAGAGTTAGCTCCAGCTGAAATTTAAAAAAAATGATTTTGTAGCTGATTATTGATTTCCTTGTGAGGAAGTATGTTGGCAACGTACACACCCACACCACGGACCGCCAGACATACAGACGAACGTTATGCTATTATATTCTTTATGAATTACCACGGCATATTGACGAGATACTTCCGGCAACAAGTATTTCCACGTCTCAGTTACGCCCTCTCTGCTTTCCAGTTTTACCTGAAATTAGCGGCGCCGGTATAGGATTACTCACATTTATTCGCCTGAATTTAGGTGTTTATGTATTTCCGCCCGGAATCAGGCACTGTTAAAGCTGCGAAAATTGCCTGAAACGAAAGACGAAGTTATAGATTTGTACCGGGAATTCGTCTTTCTGCAGCTCGAAGCTATCCGATCTGCGATACGACACGAAAAACTTCCAGGTTCCAGCCACCGCACTAGCCTGGAGTCGTTTCTAAAATCTTTTTGATCAAAGCAAAAAAATCCGAAAAAAATTAAACTATGTGTAAGCTATCTTCTTCAATATATTTTTTATTTTCAACTACTTAAGCTACCTCAAATAGCGCCTTTAACATCTTCGCATCGAGAATGGTCGCGTCGATTTCAAGGTGTTTGAATCGCCAGAAATTGTCCGTGTGCGACAATAGGTTGGTGTATATAAACTGAGAAATAGTAATATTAATAATTGTAATAATATAGATGAATTAACTTTGGTATCGCAATACCCTCCTGCTATTTGTTCATGTCAAGTAAATCTCAAAATAAAATCGTATAAATGTTCAATCCTAAGGTCCTCATGTGCAGAACTTTTGTAGAACAGAAGTATCTTTAAACAAGCACATGGCATATGGAAATTTAAAATTTGCAAACCGTACCGAATTGTTCATAGGCCTGATATTATTCCTCATGATCCACACGTGCTCAGTACCTTCTTGCAAATTTCGTAGTTTCTTTAGGAGAACTCCCGGAAATTGCCGCCGATCGTGCAGTTTTCGATAGTCGTCGACTGTGTGTTAGACAGAAGCCAGTCGGAATTAGCCAGATTGTTATTACTCAAAAATCTGAGAAAAAAGGATTGTATCTCTATCATAACACATGATTCCAAACATACAGACCAGGGTTGGAGCGAGAGAGTGTACAAAAGTGAGAGAGTCCCTCTCGATTTCACACGCTCTCTCACTCCAAAGGCCTTTCTGGATGGTTGACCGGCCTGTGGAATGATGTGATAAGCATAGCGCCGACATATTTTCAAATGGTTTCTCTATCATCAGCTGAATTAATACCCACAACCGGGCTCAGATGAGTGGAACGTAGACAATAAAAAAAATATTTTGGCAACTTACACCCATTGATTGTCAAAGTTTTCATCACAGTGATTAAAAACTAGCGATTTTTGACAGTTGGGAATCTTTTCCAATGCAGAAAGAAGATCAATCGATAGAGAGACCTGTAATGGTGTTTTCAAAAGACTATTTGGAAAAATTATATTTTAACTTACGTTCAAAAATTTGATGACTGCTATTTGGTGCCGATTAAGAACCATGACTAATTTCTTCAGAATTTCATCGGGAATTTCTTTTACTGCCCTTTCATCGATCGGTTAAGTCGTGGCTTCCTTAACGGCTTAAGTTTTATTAAAATATTAACTAACCTCAAAAAGAGACGTCGCTAACTTCAATTTCTGGAGATGTCTCCTGCCCAGAGAGCATGGGAAATTGAGAAATCCACTCTCTCACTACAAATATCTCTCTAGATTTGCCACGCTCTGTCATTGTGAGCTGGAGATAACATCTCCAGATCGATTTGTGTTTTTTTTTATTTGTCCACCTTGTATAGATCAGACTCCATTTGAACAAGCTCAGTCATTTCAATTTCTAACAAGAACAAGTCATTTCTAACGATGTAGAGATAATGAAAATCGTCATCGGTGAGTTGATGAACGAGAATCGAGTGGCCGATTGCACTCTGGAGAGTTCATAACTTAACTTAATAACTAAACTAACTTAACTTAATATAATCAAAACGAATGAACTTCTGATTGTTACACTGATTGTGAGATGCGCCACCCAGTGTCTTCAAGATACATAAACTTTTTACTATCGTTTTTACACTCTCTCGACGCTCGACAATGAGTGTCTCATACACAATGTGTAGCATCTTCAGTGCATTCGTGCTCTGTCTACTTATTTTGTCTAATCTGAAAAGTGAAAAAAATGGTTATTACAATAGTACATTAGGCTTACTAGTAAGAATTTCTAATAGAATTTCGAAAATAGGCATTCCAAAACGCATAAGCAACTAACTTGTACAATAGAAAAGTCGCGATATTTCCTTTCTTTTCTAATCATCCTATGACCAATTCTTGATGTGAGCAAATGTCTTAAACGTCTGTTCACTTCTCGAGCTCTGTACAATTCGAATCTGCAAATTGGAACAGTTTTTTTTTAAATTTTAATTTGCATAAATTACCCATCTAAATACACAAATATGTCCAATAGGCAGTCGTCCGTGAGAATCATGAATGATTGCTGAAATTATCATGGAATAAAGGCGTTTACTTTGAATATTTCTATAGGACCGACATTTCTGCGACAAGCAAGGAGTCAATATTGGCCCGCCATGCACATCAAAGCCTACTCTTGATAAATGTGTTAAAATACAAAATACAAAATACTTTGAATTAAAGTTTTAAAAAACTCACGTTGTCCATGATGAACAAGATCAGGCGGTCCACTCGTCGAAACTTGTTCCTCCTCTGGTTAAGCTTATGCTAAGGCAGAGGTATTATGCTAAGGTATGCTATGCTTAGGCAAAGTGGTCACGCCAAAACTAAACCTAATGCTAGCGTTCACGGCGAGGCTTGGTTAATTGTCCCTGTGGTGGGACGCTATCTCTACAGAAATAACAGTCCCCCGTGTTCTTTCTTATCCACAATTCGAACTTCAGAAAAGCAAACGAAATGGTTTTATCGAAACAAGAGAAAAATAATTATCAATGAGCCGCTTTGAAATTGGCAGTGAGGATCTTAGCATTCGCTGTTTCTGTAATCGAAAACTCGACCTTGCTTCCATTTGCACAGTTGGTCATTACTCCACTGGAAACGAACGAATTATTGTGAGTTAGCTCCAGCTGAAATTTAGAAAGTATTGCTTTTTTCTTGAAGAAGTATGTTCACAATACGCAGACCCACAGCTACAGACAAATATACTTAATACTTAATACTTTATTCTCCATCGGTGATTTGGGTGATAGGAATTATCTTGACATGATGGTGGATTCTTCGGCTCAGGATCGAGCAGTTTTTTCATGGTGAATCAGGCAGTGTTCGTGTCACAATCACAACTTACGGATTCGGGAGGTTGTCGTAACTAATTTGGGGTTTTTTCGGAGCCCTACTGAGAAGGGGTTTTTGGGGGCAGTTACTAGGCGGGAGGGGAGGTTATTCCAGAGCGTTATGGATCGACTTGCACAAGTTGAAATCGAGACTGGTAGCCTGCAAGGGATCGAAATGCGCAAGCTATGAGCGAACCGGAGAGAACGTGCTAAGGGAGCTAGTGAGTATAGGTTAGTGGTGTCCAACAGTGCGTGCCCATGAATGGAATCATAAACAAACTGCATATCACGTAAAGCCCTGCGATATTCGAGGGTCTCTATATTTAGCAATTTTAGGCGGTCTAGGTAGGACAGAGGGGGCTGGCGACTACGCTTGAGAACTCTTCTAGTGAATTCTCGTTGAACATTCTCTAAACGATTAACTAGGCCGATAGCAGTAGGATTCCAAATTACCGTACTCGATTCAAGGAGCGGGCGTATGTAAATTTTATATGCTTTCATGAGAATATCTGGGGAGTTAGTATGAAATGATTTCAACATTAGATTACACATAGAGCGTGTCTTACGAGTAATTTGTGTGATGTGATACCCAAAGTTCAAATTCTTAGAGAAATGAATACCTAGATCTCTGACAGTATCAGAGGGGGAGATGGCAAGACCATTCAAGGTATATTTTGACCTTGTCTTTAGGCGCCCTAAATGAAGTACAGAGCACTTAGGTGTACTCAAAGTCATATTCCACTGGGAGGTCCAGTTTGCAATGCTATTTATAGCGTTTTGCAGGTCATTGGAGTGATCAGGGACAGTTGCGTATATTTTTAGATCATCAGCAAAGATGTTGTAATCAACGTCTTTTGGGATGCAATTGCCAAGGTCATTGATGTACAGGATAAAGAGCAGCGGGCCAATTGCGGAACCCTGAGGGACCCCAGATTTGATTGGTGAAGGGGGTGTGAGAGTGTTTCCAATAGAAACACGCTGTGATCTACCAATCAGATAAGATTCTAACCATTTGATGATATGCGCAGAGAAACCAAGATTGGCTAGTTTGTGCAATAGAAGTCTGATATCTATGGAGTCGAAAGCTTTCTGGTAATCAAAGAAAATCGAATCTACAGATTTGCCAGGGCCCAGCTGTTTGGCATAAAATGATAAAGTTTCGCTAAGCGAGGTCGTGGTACTACGCAATTTACGGAAGCCAGCTTGGCGTACATCTAGAAGAGAGTTAGTGTCTAGGTAATCAACTATAGAGTTTATGAGAATTTTCTCAAAAATTTTAGATGCGGTTACTGTAAGCGATATAGGGCGGTGATTTGAGATTGACGTATTTCCCGATTTTTTAGGTATGGGCTTAACATGGTATGTTTTCCATTGAGATGGGGCTGTGGCTGAAGTGAGAGACATGTTGAACAATATTGTGAGTGGTATAACTACGGAAAATTTGCATTTGCAATAGAGGATATTTGGAATTTTGTCAGGGGAACCATTACACTTAGGTACTAACTGTGAGATTGCGAGAAGGATCTGTTCAGGAAAGATAGATGGTAGATCAAAATGGGTTTGGCAGACCATAGGGCGGGACAATGGTGCTGATAGAGGGGAAGTTTGAACCCTTGAGAAAAACTTTGAGAAAGCAGTTGTTTTTTCGTTGTCAGTAAGAAGAATTTTACCCTTATCATCTAGTATTCCCGGAAGACTAGAGTTATTACTTTTGAAGCGCGATTTGCAATACTTGAAAAAAGTATTGGTATTCCCCGATTGAACGGCGCGTATTTCTCTATTAGTCTCAAACGATTTGAGTGCTTTATCGAAACGTTTTCGAAGAGAATGTGTAAGGTCAGAATTAGGCGCATTTGCATGAAAACGCTGAAGACGGTCATAAAGAATACTTAGGTATTTTGGAAATCCATTATTGGTTTTAGTTTTTTTAGAGGGACGTAAGTAGTTATCAATTCATTTATAAAGGCGCTGAAATACTCATAGGCATCAAAGATGTTTTTACCCATAAAACTGAGTGTCCAATTGTGCGAGGCGATGATGTTATTCATTGAGACCCAGTCAGCATTACTGAAATCACGAGAAGGTGGGGAAATTTTATCCTTCGCAATGAACGAATTGATTGTAAAAGCAATGCCAATATGATCTGAAAGCGGAATATCAGGTTTGACATTCTTAATAATCGGAGAGTTACACAAGAGTAGATCAAGGATGTTATTACCACGAGTGGGAAAATCTACATATTGATTGAATGACCCCTGAGTTATCAGATCTAGAAAGGGTGTAACCGATAGCGTGGGGCAATGATAGGTATGCCAATCAATGTTGGAATAGTTAAAATCACCTACTATTAACGATGGGTGTGTACAACCAGTTACGTTGGACAGGTAAGGGGGAATTTGGAGCGCGATAAACAACGATGACTCTAAGACAATCTCGATTCTGAGTAGAAGATAATGGAAAGATGTCCACGGTCAGACATTCAAAGCCAGGTATTGTGAGAGTAGATACTGTAATAGGGAGCAGATTGATGTGCGCGTAAAGTAAGACACCACCACCCCTACCCGCGACTCTATCAGCGCGAAATAGGAAATGGTTTGAGGTCCCTCTCAATAGCATGACATCAAGATCCCCACAGTCAAGCCAAGTCTCAGAAATAGCTAGAAGGTGGAAACGCTTGAGAAAGCAAGTTAGAGTATCGATTTTAGCCTTAACGCTCCTGGAGTTACCGTAGTAAAATGAGATTGAACTAGAGTGGTTAGAAAAAGAGGAAGGTATACAATTAGAAGGGCGGGGAGAAGTAGGACAAGTGGAGATGGGAGAACTCACAACACTGCCTGACTCATCCTATTCTCACTTAGTGACTGTCTGTTCCGTCATCGCCGTGGAAGAGCCACCTGAAGTGAGAGTAGAGTCATGGAGGAATCATTAGTCGTCACCAGAGTCTTCTTTCGAAGAGTGATATTGGAAGGAGCAGCGGCAGCTTTGGGGAGTCGAGGAGGAATAGTAGACGGAGGCGGAATGATCTCGGGAGCAGTAGGGGGAGGAACAACCATCTCGTTCTGGGTAGTGTCATTTGTCGATTCGGGTTCGTCGATCTTCATAGGTTCGTCGTTGATGTTCGGATCTGAGATGTGGGATACCATGTTGGGACGTACATAACCTTCCCTGAGACGGTCGGGGAGGGGGCGGTAGTTGGGACCGGAGAACTTGATAACGTCGGTGTCACGAACGCCCCACTTCAGGAATCCGCATTCTCTGTTGCGTCGGAGAGCCTCAGCCTTGGCCTTCTTTTCCTGCAGCAATTCAATTGGCATGAGATCGCGTCTGACGTACATGGATGGGGTGAACTCCTCGGGTCTCCCACCGATGACTCTGATGCATGAGAGGAAATTGTCTCGCAGCGTGTTCGACGAGAGGTTGTACTTGACTACGGTACTCTGGCCCTCCTTCTTCTTCTCAGGATGTCTCTTGTGAGAGAAGAGACCTGCATTATACGCATCAGTCAACTCACTGTTGTTGGCCTTCTCGATGAGCCGCTTGAGGTTGTGCTCATCCATCTTGGCTGTTTCCTCCGGCGTCGCCAATTCGGCAGATCCGACGAGAACGGCACGTTTCGATTTCTCACGAATCTTCTCTTCATCAGCGATTCCTTTGACGACAGAAGAATAGAGGGCACTGTCGAGAAGAGGAGAGGGAGAGGGAATGGAGGGAGGAGGTACGAGAGACTTGGCAGTGAGGACATCGACCTTGCGATGGAGATCGAGAAGACTGGCTTGGATATCAGCCAAGGTAGAGGCAACGGAAGGTGGTTCCGCAGCCATTGAGGGGAGGGGAGGGAGCGAAATAGAGTGCGACCGTGCGCAGAGTGAAAGTGACAATAATGAACAGAATGAACAAACAGACAGACAGACAGTCAAACGCTATGAAATTATAGGATTGAGAAATTACCACAAGATATCGACGAGGTCTCTCCGGCAGCGAGTATTTCCACGTATCAGTTACGCCCTCCCTGCTTTTAAGTTTTACCTGAAAGGGGCATTGGATTATCCACATTAACTTTTCCGAAGTGCGGTCTTTTCAGCATCCGTGTAGCTCTGGTACATCAGCATGGGCACTATACAATCTTCATTTTTCCAGCCTAAACCAAGCAGCGATCCAGATAGGAAATTTCCGCGCCGAAAAGATGATGCTACATTTTTTTTCTCATAAACACTCATCCAAAATAATAAAACGTCCCGTTCCTAATCCGAGCTAAACACAGAAATAATGTGCATGACAAATGAAGAGACGCGCCGAGGTATAGAAAGAGAGTGCACTCGCCAGTGGTCCACGTTATGAGCGTATCATTTTAAAATGGTAATACATTTACCGGGAATTCGACTTTCTGCAGCTCGAAGTTATCATATCTGCGAGACGACACGAGAAACTTCCACCTTCCAGCTACCGTACTCGCTTGCAGTCGTTTCTGCAAGTAATTTCTGATCACTAATTGATTTTCATTCTCTCATGAGCTCATTGTTCACCGTGAAAATAGATGATTTACTCAAAAACTAGCCGTAAAACTACCTCGAATAGTGCTTTCAACGTCTTTGCGTGGGCTATGCAAACGTCGATTTCCAGGTGTTTAAATCTCCAGAAATTATCGATTTGCGGCAACATGTTCCTGATCTGAACCAATTTAATAATAATAATATTTTATCAAATCTCTCAATTTTTATATGAGAGAGAGCAAATATATGAGGCTGTTCGCGTAAGAATAAATAAAAACGATGTACACTGAATTTGAAATGTATGCTCAATCGCTATATCTCATGAACCAGTGGGCCAATTTGCATGAAAAAAATTTTCTAGGAGTATTTTCACTCGCTGATAACGATGTGATATTCAAATTCAATAAATATAATACGCGCGGAATTTCAAAATAGTGTTTTGGAATACCTTCAACCAGAATCGTGATTTACATATCTAGGAAGATGCGCCTTGTTCTTGGCTTTCAGAATCGTATGCTACATGCATACTTCAAATGTACCGTTGTTACACTTTCGGGCTATTCTAATTGCCGATTCCACATTTATCAGACCGCGCTGATGGGCGCGCAATGAGAATGAAATAACTCCACTCTGATATGTTTCAAGTTTTTATTTTGAATGCCAATCCTTGTCATTGTTTCAGTGTTCCTCAACTTGTTTATGGTGCTTTGTTCCATAGGAGCTCACTGCGGCTCCTTCTCAAACTATGGAGACTCGATCATACCGTGTGCCGGGGAATTGGTCAAGTGAGTAAGCTATTTTGAAATCCATCACTGTTAATGATTTCAGATATGAAAATATCCTAGACGAGAATCACGCTCTTTTCGGATGTAATTGAGAAACTCTAATCTCTAATTGAAACTCTAATTGAGAAAGCGAAGAAGGCAGAAAAAGATACTTGTGTGGAAGATGATGAAGACGTATCCTCAAAGACCAAAACACAAATGCCCTGATACTCTGTGCACCATGAAATTCCTAACCATAGAAGGGGTGGAAAATCATCTTAGTTTCGGTCAGCATCATTATTCAAGAACTACCGAAACAATTACTGATTCCGGTTTGGTGTCCGCGATTCATCACATTTTGAAATAAGTATTTTAAGCCGTGTGCCTTTTTTTCCGAATCCGTTGAGTGTCGTACTGGAATCGTAACAACTGGCTGTGAATCCCTATTTGCCGCACAAAATCATGACAGTGTACCTAACGAAGGATTTGCTCTATACCAAAAAGTTCAAGGTTTTTTTGCAGTAATATCTAGTTAATTTGTTGAAATTCGCAGGGAGAAAAATTTCTGATTCTATTTCCGAACGTGTCGCTAGGTATTTCTGGGAGCGCAGAGGCGCAGGAAAAATAGCTGATTCCAGAGAGATTGTTTATAACGGGGGTATTTGGCTGTGTTGTGACCTAAGAGAGCTAAATTAGTAGCTCAATGTAACTTTTCTTCAGATTAAACTCTATTCATTACCTGTTGAGCTCAAAGTACACTAACGTTGCAAGGCAGAAATGATTAGTGAACATTCGAGTCCTGGTCTGTGCACTTTCTTATGTACTGAAAATATCGGGGGGAAATGTACGCAAAATATTCACTATTTGCATCTTTGCGAATACACATTATTACATTTATAAAATGATACGATCACACCAAAAAGTCAAATGACGGACTTCCGTTGTTTACCACACAGGCACGTACGCGACCCTCTCACTTTTGTCCGCTCTCTCGCTTTGGTAAACACAGGAAGTACCATTTTGACTTTTTGGTGTGATCGTATCATTTTATAAATGTAATATCCTAACTCGTATTTATTCGATAAATCGGCACCGATTTGCCGGGATCTACCCGGACATGCCCTATGAAATACGTAAAACAAAGCAACAAATTTGATTCTATAAAAAGACAGAGCAGGAAATTGCTGGCATTTTGACAGCTTCTACGGTAATGATGAGAAACTGTTTCTTCAGTTTTCGCATACAATTTGTGACCTTATTCTACACATTTCATCTGCCATGTCCGGGTATTTCTCGTATTAATTTCTTTATTTCTATCTCTATATTTCTATTTCTCTTTTTTATTTCTAATTTTATTTGTATTTCTCGTACGGGTATTGATCGAGGCGGAAGAAATAAGAGCCGACTCATGAGTCTTGAATATTTTTGTTCTCAAAGTTACCAAAAGCGGAAATTTTGCGGACGTTGCGGAAAAAATTCAGATATTTTCAATACGTACTATAATTCTCTGTTGCAGTGGTAAATGAGCTGAGTATAATCGCAATACTTTTTTCGTTGCTTAAACTAAATAAACAAAATTCCATAATATACCATATTCCGTCCGGGATCATCCGGGACATGCGTCTCCTGCCCCCCATAACAACCAACCGCATGATCCCAATCGACTCTGACGGAATAAATAATGAATGAATGAATTAACGAATACCGAATTGTTCATAGGCCTGATATTGTTTCTCATGATCCAGACGTGTTCAGTTCCCTCTTGCACATTTCGTAATTTATCGAAGAGGAATTCTCGAAAATTGCCCCCGGTCTTGCAGTGTTCGATTATCGTCGACTGAGTTTCAGACAGAAGCCAGTCGGAATAAGCGAGATTGTACTCAGATTGTAGATTGTATCTGAAAATTGGATTTTACCACCTCGAATGCGCGGGATGTAAAGAATTAATAGAATTATATTATTTAGGCAACCTACATCCCGAAACGGGGAAAGTTTTCGTCACAGTTGTCGAAAACAATCGATTTTTGATAGTTCGGAACTTGTTCCAAGGCAGAAAGAAGAGCAGAGCATAATGATATCTGCAAAGTGCGATTTTCAAAATGCTATTTGGCAAAATAAACTTACATTCAAAAATTTGACGACTTCTATTTGGTGTTGATTAAGAACCTTGATCAATTTGTTCAGAATTCTATCCGGAAGTTCTTTCGCAGCCCTTTCACCCACTGGATACATTGTGGCTTCCTAAACGACAGAACAATTATTTAAATAGAAATTAAATCAATCAAACAGAAAAACTCCGTTTTGATTTAAGTTGTGCATTTACTGTTTGCGATCAGGAATTCGATGTAACAATTGGTTGAGAAGAAAAAGAGTAAAAAAAAAGAAAAATGTAATTAAATATATGAGATAATAGGGGGCAGAAATCAATGGGAGTCTGAGCAATTATAAAAAAAATTCAAACCTTGTATAGATCAGACTCCATCTGAACAAGCTCAGTCGCTTCGGTGCCGTGATTTCGAACAATGTAGAGATAATGAAAATCGTCATCAGTGAGTTGATTAACGAGAATTGAGTGGCCGATTGCACTCTGGAAGAAAAGTTGAAGAAATGTGTCTAATATCTTTAGCATTCCTATCCCAAAAGGGATGGGGCAAAATATACGCTTAGATCATATCGTTAAAGCTCGAAAAATTGCAACTCAATATAAACGTCACAAACTGGCATGTATAATAGAAAGGTCGCGATATTTCCTCTCTTCTCTAATCATCCTATGACCGATTCTTGTTATGAGCAAGTGCCTCAAACGTCTGTTCACTTCTCGCGCTCTGTACAATTCGAATCTGAAAAACGCAAAATATCAACTACAAAATTAATATATTATGGAAACATTTACCCATCTAAGTACACAAATATCTCCAATAGACAGTCATCCGAAAGAGTTGTAATTGATTTCTGAAACAAGATGAATTTATGATGTATTTTTACAAGTTCAAAACTTACTGAACCCTCCATGAGAAGTAGCACAGATCAAATTGCAGGCGCCTACCAATGAGTAGCGATTGATCGGCGGCGCTTGGCCCTGTGGCGGACGCTATCTCTACACACATGATTCCAAACTTACAGAACAGGGTTAGGGCGAGAGAGTGTGCAAAAGTGAGAGTGTCCCTATCGATTTCACACGTTCTCTCACTCCAAAGCCCTTTCTGTACGGTTGACCGGCCTGTGGAATGATGTGTACAGCGGTACATCATGCGAATCTTGTTGTATTCTGTTGCTCGAATTTCGTGAAAGCATGCAAATTGCTTTATCGGAAAACGACGAAACATTTACAAAAAAAATACTGTATTTACTAATGGAAGTGGGCGATGAGCATTCTTCCAATGTTCCCATTTGTTATGGTAAACTCGACTCTATTTCCGATTGAATCGTTTTTCATAACTCCACTCGAAATTTCTGATGAAGGAAGGACCGTCAGTTCTAGCTGAAATAAACAAATTGTATGAAGATTAAGTTAAGACCGGAACCTGAAATTTCTCCAGCGATGTGTACTTCCACGCCACTGTGCCATCTTTAGTTAGAAGCATAGACTGAACTTTCAAATTACAAAAAAACAGTACCTTTTAAAATAATATACAGTTATATAGAGAATATGTTCGGCAATATTATCGTATAACTCATACCGGGAATTCAAACACCGGACATGCAAAATGTTCACTTCTGCAGGAAGTCAGCGGAAACTGCCAAGTTCCAGGTTCTTTAGTGTTTCTTAATCGAGTCTAAATTGACATTATTTTAAAAAATTGTATTTTAAAATGCTATTTTGAAAATTACTCTCAAAAAAGTACCTCGAAAAGTCTCTTGAGTAGCTTTGCATCAATAATTATCGAGTCGATTACAAGCTGCTTGAACCGCCAAATATTGTGAATGTACGGCAATATCTTCGAATCGATGGACTGAGTACAAATTATTATATTAAATTTTAATTACTATAAAAAGATTCCTGACAATTAAAATATACCTTACATTAAACGAAAATAATTCGCTAACAATGAAAAAAAACTTACTCGACTGTTCGACGTGCTGACATTGTTTCTCATAATGAAGATTTGATTGGCTTCTTTAGTTGCGCGCAACTTTTCAGAAATAAATTCTTGAAAATGGCTGCTCAAAGTACAATTCTCGATCATTGTTGCTTCCGTTTGAGATTGTAGCCACTTGGAACTTTCGAGAGTAGGGTGGTCGCTAAAGTACGTTATCTTAAGTATAATATTTACATTCATCTGTTAGTAAATGAGTTTATATTTCCGGTTTATGTTTATATTTTAAAAAAAAATGGACTACTGGTGTGCGCTCTCTTTCTATATCTCTCTTTCTATCGGAGCCTCTCTTTTTCTTTTACGCTCTGTGTGCGTGAAATTGTAAGATAAGCTCACTTTTTCTTAGTAGGAATATTTTCATCGCAACAATAGAAAGCGATTGATTTGCGGTAGTTTGAGATTCTCTCAAGTGCATATAGAAGGTCAATTGATACAGAGATCTGTAAAAAAAGTTACATAGTCAAATACAGTAACAGGGCTCACGTTCAAGAATCGCACGGTGCGTATTTTGTGTTTGTTGAGAATCTTGATCATCTTCTCCAGGATCGGAATAGGGATATCTCGCAGTCGCTGACCGGCGGGCGAATAGTTGGTTGCTTGCTGAAAAGCTTAACCAATTAACAATTTCACGACTGATTTTACGGATGTTTCAAAAAAAGGAATTCATAGTTTCGCTTCAGCTTAATGGACAGTTAACATTTAGACTTCATTTTCCAATGGGCGATTTTAGGCGGGATATGGATTTGTACAGTTTGAAGCCATAAGGTAAGTTGATTAGGTTGTATATGGCCAGTGTCGACGATTACACAGCATCCAGCTGGCACCATTCCAAGAACGTCTCTCGTTGTCTGACCCTCTCGTTTCGCGCGCTCTCTCGTCATGTCTCTCTTTCTCTAACTCGTTCTCGCCGATCCTGTTTCGAATGCTGTGGATTACCTTGTACAATTCAGTCCCTTTCAGCACCAATTCAGTCGCTTCCATTCCATTTCGATCAATATGAACATAATGATAGTCGTCATCGTCGAATTGTTGAACGAGAATTGAATGACCATCGGCAATCTAATAAGTTTGTATTTTTTTATCGAATAATGTTAATCACTTTGGAATCAATCCCAGCGTCGTTGTCTGCTTTTTTTTTCAAAATTTTTGTTCCCAGGAACACCTCGCAAAGAAACAAAGAACTACCTGTGTACACCGGGTTTTGGGCTTAAATTTTAAATTATTATAGAAGAACATTAAAAATAGCACACCTGAATAAGCGAAAAGTCCCGGTATTCACGTTTTATTCGCCTCATTCTGTGACCAACTCTCGTTTTGATCGTGTTTAGCAAGTGCTTATTCATCTCTCGCAATTTGTACAAATCGAATCTAAATAATCCAAAATTATTGGAATATTTAAAAATAACGTTACCCATTCAGGTATGCAAATATTTCCAGTAGACAATCGGCTGGGAGAACAGCAAGCGATTTCTGAAAAAAAGCACAGTAGTTAGCGATAGATGCGCACGCAAATAAAGTTAATCTTCGATAGCTGTTTTAATGGAATTTTATAGTCATGAAACGCCGCTTACCTTATCATCCATCGTGCAGTTGAGCTAATGCCTGAGGAAATTCACTGGGCGTTATCGAAATTCGGTCTACTTCTAGTAGTTATTTTTCCTCTGGCTACACGCTTACTTGATGGATACTGTAATGCTCGTACACCCTCACGTTTATTTTTCTTTTTTTTTCGACGCGTTGACTGTAGGGGGAGGGGAGAGAAGGCGTTTTGTTGGTATGGGCAAGAACTACTCACAAACAAAAAATGAAGCATATTGGTTCACTCTAAGCCGAGGACTAACATCACAAAAATGGGCAAAATTGGGCTTGCTCCAGTGGAATAGACGTCTTCTCTCCTCTCCCCTCTCCCCTCCCCTACCCCTACCCCCTCCCTCAGGCCGTCACTAGGGAAACGGGACTCCTCATTCAAGGGCTAGATAAAGAGGTCCAATGAATCTCTGGTGGTATGAAATAAATTTCAAACATTTGATTTTATGCCAATTTTCGAAATATTCACTGAGCCTTATCAATATTGCTTTATCATTGCCTGTATTATGAAAACATTGATGGCTTCTTTTATGTAGTACACGTATTTTTGATATTTATCGTTTACAGCATCGGTTGGAGCATATTCGATTAGGGCAATTAGGGTTTCCCGTTCTGTACGTAAATATTATTTGCTTTATTATCTCGTATTTTACTGAATGCTTTATGGCAGCTGACCAGCATATAAATCAATTTGATTATTAATAATGGTGTCTTGATGCTTGTTACGTCTTCTTTACAGCATCAGTTGTATCATTTTCGCTCTTGAAATGTGCTATGAGGACGTTTCTTCTCCCATCTTTTGACATCGTAAACTGAACTTGTCGTCCGTCGCTCCGTCGTTTCATCAGTCCACACTTTATATAGTGAGTCTGTGGCTCGACAGAGATCGCCACCTGAATAAGAAAAAGTGACTTTTTTCCGAACCATATGAAAAAGGTAAAAAAAGGTGAAGTTGCTACCGGAATCAAGAGGATTTTACGTCGACAATCGACTACTCTGCCGGGGCCGACCGGTAAGGCCGGTTGCTGCACAGATCTACGTATCCCCCGCTGATCAGGCTTCTGGGGCACGTTACCTTTCGCAATCAAAGCTGCTACCAATTTTATGGGTTTTTTACATATTACAGCGAATGATTTTTGGCCCAGCCACATAAATAATGCCACCCCTGAATCAGAAAAAACTACTGATGCAAGATTAGCACGCCCCAGCGGCAAAACGATGGATCTTATAATCTGTTAGAACTTCGCAAACAGCTTTTTCACGAATTTAAAGGGGCCCGAATAATTGAAATTGATCATCGATCCTCCAGACAATAACAATATCTTTTAGTCTCACCTCATTGTATTTACTATTGTAACTCAACAAATTTCATATGATTATTAATAAGAAAAAAAGGAAAAAATATTAAAAAAGAACCTCAAATTCGTTATCTCCGTATTTCCACCGAGGACGGGCGCCAAACTTTCCTTCCTCTTCAAATATTTGGTAGTAACCTCTACTACGCGACGTTACGAATAACTTGATTCTACCGGGTTCTCCTGTTGCTCTCAGTCGATCCTAAAGTTGGTATGCCCAAAAAAAATTGAAACATAAAAACGTACTAATCCCTCGAGCGTTTTCAATATAACAATATAATTATATTTTTTTAAATATTCATAAGCCAGAATATGATGACATTACCTCAAAAAATCGCTTAATCCAGTCAGAAGTGAATATTTTCGAATCGATTTCGAGACATTTGAATCTCCAGAAATTGTCCATAAGATATCTGCATAATCAATTTCTGATTTATTAATTTAAATTACATATTTTTTATTTGTTTTGTTTTGTAATCTTGGTAAAATTTCGCGAATGATTGCACAATAGCGGAATAATGTGGTGTTAGTTTTCGGGAAAAGGGAATGGAAAAAGGCCAAGATTTGAATTCCCGCAATTTCATATCTCCGTTCTCCGTGGAGCAATCGACTCAAAACTTCGGTTTTTGTTCCCCTTTACACCTAACTTCGGTAGGTGTAAAAGGGTCGAAGAATGTTATGTTCGATGTTTTGAGTCGATTGCTCCACAGAGAACTGAGATATGAAATTGCGGGAATTCAACTTTTGGCCTTTTTCCATTCCCTTTCCCGAAAACTAACACCACATAAAGAAGGTGTCCCACGAATATTTGGTCAACTGAGTTCTCACTGTGGGGCAATGGGGATCGAATACCCGATGAGATCCTTGAAAACCGCATGTTTGTTTAATAAACTGTCCAAAACTACCAGAATTCTTACAGTATCTCACATTGAACATGCAATCTTTTCGCGGTGGAGTCGGAATTTTGGGAAAAGAAGTCAGAGAAAGGGAGAGAGATAATGGGAAAAGAGGAGGCTGCGCGAGAGAAACCGCGCGTGCATTTGTGCTTCACCATCTTCTGATGAGAAATGAAACGTCGAACATCGGGGAAATAAAAGGTTGTACTCATTCGTGGGACGCCTTCTTTAAATCATTGTTACGTCCGATCACCATCACACAAACAATTTTTTTTCAAAACTTTTATAGTAAATTACTTTCATTGTCTGATTTTTTAAAACAATTTGCAACACCGTTCTGCCCGCCAACGAACTCACTCTTTTTCGGTGATATTATCTCGCATGATCCACTCGTCATCGATTTTTCCGTAATTTGTCGTCCGCATTTTCATGCACAACCAAGCGTTGAAATTTCGCGCCAAGTAGCAATTTCGAATCGTTATTGAATCCGTCAGATTGTTCAACCAAAAGGAATTGGATAGGAACGAATCGGGTGCACTGCAATATATAAATTATTAAAATTAAAATTTATTAGTTCCTTGCTGTTTCTGCTCCATTACGAGTAATGATCAGACTCTCTCCATTCTGCTTGTTCTCTCTTCGATCAGACAGCGCTAGAGAGCATGCATAATTGGGAGAGTCAGATCATTACTCTCCATTACAGTTTCGACCCTTTGTCAAGCTGCATGACAATGTATTTTACGTTTACCATTTTCTTTGGCGCAAATGACAAAAAAACTTTATTATCAATTAAAAAAACCAACGGGTGCGCGCCGAAATTTTCATTGCAATGCACGAAATTGAGTGACTTGCGACGGGGCAAAATCATTCTCAGAGCGTTAGTGAAGGCATAAGACAGGGAAATCTGCAAAGTGATCGTAATGATGCTTTTTTTTTGCTTTTTTTTGGCCCATACGAGATCACATCTTTCGTTAATCTCTAACTTACTATATTTAACGCTATATTTAACCGGAAGTGCGATGATGCAATCGGTTCGAGTTAAATATTCAAAGTGCAAAGGGTGTTCTATAATGTATTCACTTTATGGACCCGCTCGATCTATGTAGGCTGAAATATTTAATTTTCAAACAAAATGGACAAAACTTTCGTAACACCCTAATATTAAATATTTTTGCCAAAGTATTTGAGAACAAACGGCCCACATTTATGAAATGGAAGTTGTTAATTTGTTGCAGTTTATTCAGCAGCTCAACCATTCTCTCCAAAATTCGAGCAGGAATCGTATTCATTTCTCGCTTTCCGAAGACGAATGTGGTCGCTTCCTGCAACAATTTCGAAATTTAGCTTCTAGGTTGTGGATTTGTAATATTTTTTCTAACTGTCGATTTTTGACGGTATGCATTTGTGTTCACCTTATGGTGGACTTTTCGGCTCTGGAACAAGCACGTTTGGAATTTGAGGGCGAAAAAAACAACTTTGGAGCTTGTGAAATGAAGAGGTTATTTCGAAATTTCCATTACCTTGTACAACTTGGAGTCCATCAGAGTCAGTTCCGTCACTTCCGTTCCATCGTCACGACAGAGATAAACATAGTGATAGTCATCATCGACGAGCTGTCGCACGAGACAACAATGTCCGGTAGCGCTCTAAAAAAAACTAAATGTTGATTCCTTTAAAATTTCCCGTCCTTTCCATATTCAGTGCCCACACCCACATTATATACATTTTCCATTAGTATGTTTGTTTGATTGAAATAGGAAATTCCAACCCGTGAAGGTTAATGAAAAATCACACCTGAACAAGTGTGAAATCGCGATACTTTCGGGGTCTCCAGACGGTTTTTTGATCCGCTTTTGCTGCCACAACATAGTGAAAACGCTGGTTCATGCATCGTAATGCGTGTAAATCCATTCTGTAAATTGGAGGTCGACTCCAACGCATAGAAAAGATTTTCCCGCACAGACCCAGAACTCGTGATAATCAGTGTCAATTCAACAACGATACATTGGCCATTAGTGTATAGAAACCACTCGAAACTTCCTTTTTCGTACAAAAGTTTTAAAAAAGTTTTTCGTACAAAAGTTTTTTTCGTAAAAAAGTAAAAGGTGAACGACGAAGCGTTCCGAAACGGATTCGAAACTGTTGGTTATTTTCATTTCCTTCTTTATGAGTGGTCGTCTCTACTGTGCACATATTATGTGCCTGGGGCGAAATAGAGTGCCTCACCCGTCCAAATACGAGAAAACCTCAAGCAAGCAATCATCCGGAAGCATGCTCAGAGAATTCTGTAATAAAGACTGATAACATTTGTGATTATGCATATTCGCATTACATAAACGCGCGATATTTTTTTAAAACCATCCATAATATTTAGACTAACTTGTTCTTCATCCATTGCTTCTGATTAGATGAGCGTGAACGTCGGATAAATAGAACCTTGCAGAGAGATAGAGAGAAGTAGAGAGAGGAAGATATCGGAGAGGGGTTTTGGCTGGATTATGCTCTCTCTCTCTTTCTCTCTGCATCTCTCTCAATCTCTCCTCTTTCACTCCCTTCCTCTCTGCAACTCGAGTCCTAATTTGGCTCTCCCTACTGCGAGAGAGAGAGAGAGAGATAGAGAGATAGATAGAGAGAGATAGAGAGAGATAGAGTGAGACGTCCGTCAGTGACAGATGGTGAGTAGCGCATACTCGTGGGGATCCAAAGTGTCCAGAAAGGAGGGAGTGGGCGGAAGGAAATACTACTTGAGTAGACTTCAACAGATTACATCAAAACGAAGAGGGTCGTTAGAGAACATTATCTTTTATCTCAATTATCAGAAAGCACATCTAACGAAATTTTTATGTTTCCCTATTCTGAAATATCATTAAAATCGCCCCATTTATGCACATGCTATCACACGGTTGTGTTGTACGATGAATACATATAAAATAATGCATAATTATCACATCAATAAATTCCTAAATATTGTTCTATTTACCATTTTATCGGCTCGAATTGGGCAGTGAGAATATTGTCATTGGAAATGGTGAATTCGACGCGATTGTAGTCGTCTCTTTTCATTATAGTTCCTCCCGTCACAGATGATCCAGCAACTGTTACTTCCAGCTGAAACAATTTCAAATCAAATCAAATCAAATCTTTATTCCGCCATAGGATTATTAGCTTCGTAAGTATGTCGTTGATCGTCGAGGTAGTAGTTGGCAGAGGTCCGTCGTCTCCAGACGATTCGGTTGTTTGGGGGGGAGGCAGGACAATTGTTTGTTTCACAAATACGTTCTATTTTATTTAATTTACAAGCACACATTTCGCTTCAGGAATGCGTAGCGATTGCCTATCGTGATGTACCACGAAATGGTAATGCGCCATATCTAGTGGGGATGATTTAACCCACCCTGCTGCACCCCCTTCACCCTGTCCCCAAAACAACCGCATAGTATGAAAACGACGGACATCTGCCGACTCCACTATCGGCAATCCACCAGGAACCCACATGAAACCCTAACCCTGGCGGAATAAATAATTGTAATTGTCTTTGTAATTTCAAATCGTACCATAAATTCTCCGGAATATGTCTTGTGTGTTGTTTCTCCGCGTTTGTCCACTCTGCCTCCTTCCCTCGATCGTGACTGAAAATGAACATGATTGTCTAATAATATTATAATCTAATGTAATAATATGATAATCAAATATTATCTCGTCCTACCCTATTCTCCTTGCTCCAACTTTCATTAAATTTGTCCCGTTGTGGCAATCTAATGGTGTAGTCATTTCATAATTTTATGATCAATCGTGTTTCGAGAAAGATTTTCGAAATTCGTATCTTACCGTATTTTCACTAACAGAGATGTGAAAATTGTCGACTCTGCGAGTTGACACAGGAAACTTCCATATTCCCACTCCACTGTTATTCCTCAGACGGGTCTGAAAACGTTGAGCTTTTTATGCGGGCCAAGAGCTAGAGAGCGTGACAAAGTAGGAGATAGAGTATTCCTCCATTTTGCACACTTTTCTTCACACAGAGTGCTTTCTGCTCTGGCCCGGATGTATAATGTGGTTACTATTAACATTATTGTTAATATTATTATTGTTATTCCGTCAGAGGATCGCAAGAAATTTATTTGTGAACGTTGCAAAAAACGCTGTTCTTTGTTCTAAACCCCGCTCTACCTCGAAGTTCTGCTGGAGTTCCTTAGCATTGAGCACGTTCGTATCGATCTCGATATGCTTGAACCGCCAGATATTCTCCGCCGACGGAATCACATTCTCGTAGCGAATTTGGCGGGGGCACTGTGACATGGATATTAATACTTGATAATACTTTATTCTCCACCGGCGATTTGTGTGATTGGGGTTATCTTAACAAAAAAATAAACATTAGCCGTGTTTGACTTAATTAATTCCTTCGATTGGTGTTCTAGTGTGTTTGTACAGCAGTCATTAATTATTTCATTCAAGCGGCAAACAAATGTTCTCTGAGTGCAGAGTTTTCGAGGCGAAAAAGTGCTCGATCCAGAGCCGAAGAATCCATCGTAACGTCAAGATAAACTAAAATATCCCGCCCAATTTGCCCCTTGGACATTAAAGAATACAGATTAAAGTTTAAAGATTAGCACACCTTGAGGAGGGGTTTGAGTTCCGTGCTTTCATAGATATTCCCCTTCATGATCAGTATGTGATCAGTTCTCTTGTTTGCGTGCTCCATAAACTCGTGGAGCAAATCTTGAAAGTGACAGGACACAGTGCACTTTTCTATCGTAAGTGAGTCCGTTTCAGATAATAACCAATCGCAAATCCACGGCGTGTAAGAAGGGCTGCAAATTAATAGCTTATCATGAAAATCAGTAAACAAAGGTGTAATTGTAGGCTGATATTTGATGAATTGCGAGGGTATTCTATTATGTCGAATTGTATCTATTATGTGGGACGTGTTTGTGAATTACTCTTTGTCGATTTATGCGACATCATATTTCGTGTTTGCAGTATTTTTTTTAGCCTGACATCATTGCACTCATTATTGATTAGAACATAACTCGATAAATATAAGTATAATAATACACACCCCCATCTGACGTTAAAGTGCTCATAGCAACTGTCGAAAACGACCGATTTTCGATAGTTCTGGATGTTATCCATGGATTTAGTGAGACGATCTGATAGTGACACCTGGAAAGTGCTTACATTTATATATATTTGTACAAATTTGTTATCAATTTATAAGGGGAAATGTGAGTAAGCTAAAGAAGGGTGGGATTGTGTGTGCATTTTATTGTTGTATCGATGTCTTTGCTGTTGCGTGAGGTTCATGAGCTGAATATACACTCAGAGAAAAATTACTTCGCCATGCATGCGAGTTAGTAATTAAATTACTTACACTCTCCTCATTTCCCATGATCTCTATGCTAAAAAGTAAGTAATTCATTTTCTAACTCCCATGCTTTTTCTCTGAGTGTAGAGGAAAATGATCAAACTACGCTCACATTAACGAATTTCACGAGTCTAATTTGACGCCGATTCAGAATCTCAGCCATTTTCTCTAGAATCCGGTTGGGAATGTTCTGCATTTCTCTGGATGATGAAGAGAATGAAATTGCTTCCTGGAGAATATGATTTTAAAATATATAAATAAGCGATTTTTTTTATAATTTTCAACCTTTCCTGTACCTTGTACACTGAGTTTTCCGGGAGAACCAACTCCGTCGTTTCGGAGCCATCCTTATGAACGATAAACAAATATTGATAATCGTCGTCAGCAAAGGGTCGTACCAGAATTGAAAATCCGATGCTACTCTGGAAATTAACAATAATTATCATGTATATCATCTCTGTCCTTTTTAGTTATAATGTTAATTGACAATAATGACATTTTTTTTTTAAAAAATATGAGAAACGTTCGGTATTATCTCACGGCCAATCCCCCTACCTTTTATAAGGTTTTGATGGACTATGGCATGACGTGTGAACAGACCTGAATGATGGAAAAATCTCGATATTCTCGCTGCCTTCTTATTACTTTATGCGCCATTTTGTTTGCGACGAAGTGGAACAATCGTTGACAAACGTGTTTCATGGCGTATACATCATAACTGAAATCGATTTTTTTGTAATATTATTATGAATTTTATCAATTCAAATTAAAAGTGATGAATCCTTACGAAACAGAGCTCTCACCAATCGTTTGCATATTATTACAATCATAAATTACAATTAAAAATTCATTACTCAAGAATCTCTCGTGTGCCTGCTTTTGCAACTTTTCGTGCCCCGAAGAGAGAACTCGGATAGTGGAGGTACAAGGTTCAAGAGGAACCCCCGGTACACTGAGTTCCTGGTGTACCAATACCTATTCAAAGTTCGTAAATGTCTTTACCCGTTCAAGTAGGAGCATATATCCAATAAGCAGTCATCTGCAAGCGTAGGAAGAGAGTGCTGAAAAGGGAAATTGGAATGGTGGTCCTTTACAACAGTGTCACAAGAAAACCAGTTTGGTATTCCAAAAGTCGAAGATACCAAGCGATGTCTTTAAAAGTACATTGGTTGGTCTTTAGCCTTGACTTTTATATTCTTTTATAGAGGCATAATTCCCTGTGGAAACTTACTGCTTCCTTCGTGGGAGACATTTAGAAGTTCTCCTCCTCCGCTTATTCCTCGTTAGTCCTTGCGCCAGTCTAGAGAAGAAACAGAATACGGGTGTATTTCAGGCATGGAAAAGCAGCAAATAATACTGGACCAACTCGCGATTTCTGACTACAATAAGAAACGCGTATGGACGGAAAGTAAGACACGACCATATTGTCTGAGGGAATGTGTATGCCAGCCAACATCGGTACTCAACTACTAGAGGGTGGAGCGGAAACTCTTGTGAAGAGAAAACACTCATCCATGAAGCGCGCAAGGCAAAGAGAGAAAGACAATCTTTCGCCCCAGGGAGACATATTGACGCGCGTGACTGCTGCGTTGCGGACTGCGCGCGACTTTTGAAAAAAGGGGAGGATGTCTCACATGAAGACGAGGCTAGCCATCCCCGTTTGAAACATGTCTACTAGTAGTTGATACTGCATCGTACTTGTAGTGTCTCTATTGTCTCTTCCGACGGAGGGGTGGGAGGATGGGAATACTCTGGGCCTACATCACACATTAGGAAGTCTCGCACGTCTCACTGTCAGCCCCTTACTTTTTCATCCATTTCAAATCCGATTGTGAATATCAGTGCGTTCGCGTAAGGAGCGCAGATATTGCCAAAATTCCGTACAGAAAAAGTGACTAGTTGTTTATTTCACATATCCTGGTAGCCCTTGGTATGCTCTATCGAAATATGCTTCATTCATGACCTGATGTCTCTAATTTGCATAATTACAGCAGGTCAAAGTTGAGATATATTCACGGTTTTTGAACTGTAGATCGTCAGAGAGAAGAGATAGGGATTTGGTTGTTTCAGCAATATTGGCCGCCTTGACGAGCTGCATCGACGTGTTAAATTTATTTATGCAAATTTTAAATTCTAAAAAATCATGAAAATTTCAAAGACGATTTTCTCAAAAACAAAGACAAGATGATTCCCATTTTTTGATATGTTGTGGCCATGGTCATTAGCTATCGAAGAAGCACAATAAAACACGTTTTGGAGGGTGGGTATAGACTCAAATCATTGAAAAACGGATCGTTCCTAATAGAGAGAAACCCCTCATTTCGCCCTCATTCCACCCATTCGACGCGGATTGCGCGGTCTAAATGGATTCAAATGAGAGGAATGGAGAGAGAATCTGCCGGAATGTACGTAGACCTGTCATTTTCATGAATGAAGCATATTTCGATAGAGCATACCAAGGGCTACTAGAATATGTGAAATAAACAACTAGTCACTTTTTGCTGTACGGAGGGATTGAAATCCTTACGCGAAAGCACTGATATAAAGCATTATATTTTCGAACATCGATGTCGGCAACTTGCACAAGTTGTGCGCTTTATCATCTTTATCATATCAATAAATTCCTAAATTGCATATTAGATTCACCACTTGGTTGACTTGAAGTTGGCAGTAAGAATATTCTCGTTGTTAATGGTGAAATCGACTCGATTGTTATCATCTCTTTTTATCATTGTCCCTCTTGCCACAGACGATCCAGCAAGCGTCAATTCGAGCTGGAACATCACATAATTTGATAGTTGTATACTATTTTTAAATTATTGTTATGCACGAATTCGCAATTGCAGTTAGGCATATAAAATTGAAGGCTTTGACAATTCTACTTTTATCTGTAAAATGTGTCTATTCAAAAGTTTAAACCGTGAATTCCCGTGAGTCGTTTTTGAATGACGTCTCTGCATGTGTGTCCGATTTCCTTCCATTCTTCGATGGTACCTGAAAATGTCATTATATTGGCATTGTTACTTGGTATTTTTGATTACGTATGCTTCTGTCGTATGGTAAATATTCTTACCGGGTTATCAGTAACAATAATTTTGAAATTGTCCTTTCTGCGGGTAGACACTGGCAGCTTCCATATTCCGACCTCTCTGCTATTCCTCAACCGATTCTGAAATTGATGCCTAATCTGAAGAGGTAAGTATTTCTAAAGATGCACAAAGTGCCAACTCTCTTTTCTGTCGGTGTCGAGATACTCAGTCTCTTGACGAGATACTGTGTGTAATTGACAGAATAGGGGATAATTTATCTTGAAGAATAGGACACAGTCATTTATCTCTAGATGTCAACAACTAGGAAAAATGATCGAAGTAAACACCTCAAGGAGCTCCTTAAGCAGCTTTGCATGGAGCACATTCGTATCGACTCGAGATGATTGAACCGCCAAATATTTTCAGGCGACGGAATCACATTGTCGTAGCGAATTTGGCAGAACGGTAGCAACTGGAACAAGCTTCAACCCAACAAATACGCCATGAAACATACCTTGATGGTTTTTCTTTCGGGGCTTTCAATGATATTCTCCCTCATAATCAATACGTGATCGGTGCCTTTACTTGCGTGTTCCATTATCTTGCTGAGTAAGTCTTGGAAGTGGCAGGACACTATGCATCGTTCGATAGTCATCGAAACGATTTGGGATAGTAGCCATTCGGAGATCCACTTTGCGTTAGATGCACTTAAAAATTTATTTATATTACAAAAATTGATTTTAAAAAAGTTTTGAATCAGGATTAAAAGTAAGCATGCTTACTTGCTTGTAGAACGATCCCGCATTTGCTAACAGCTCTCGAATTAACGAAAGAAAGCGTGTTCATTTTCAGTTATCATCATTTTTTTCTGAGTGTAATTTGCCGTATCCACCCACCCCCATCTGACGGGAAAATGCTCGTAGCAGCTGTCGAAAACGACCGATTTGCGGTAGTTTTGGATGGCATCCATGGACTCTGCGAGACGATGGGATAGAGACACCTTCAATGAGTTTTCTGTAGGGGGGAAATAAATAGAAGTTTGCTCACATTCATAAATTTGACGAGTCTTATTTGATGACGGTTCAGAATCTCGACCATCTTATCCAGAATCGGATTAGGAATGTTCTGCATTTCTCTTGATGATGAAGAGAATGTAATTGCTTCCTGTATATTTTATATATTTTTTTTCCAATGATTAAACTGTCTTTCGAGAATCAAAATGTGGTAAATATTAGCAACGTTTTTACTCAGCCAGTACCTCGTACAGTGAATACTTCGATTGCACCAACTCCGTAGTTTCAGTGTCATCATTTCGGATGATGAACAAGTATTGGTAATCGTCATCAGCGAACGGACGAATTAGGATCGAGAATCCGATGCTACTCTGGAAATTAAAGATAACTAAATTAATTATATAAATTTTAACGATTTTAATTATGGCCAGACTACTCATATTCCACACACGGCATTCTGGGCAAAATTCCAAGACTGAATTCGTTTTGAGACTATCGCCCATCGCTATTTTCACACTCTCTATCTTTCTGCACATGATTCCAAACCTATAGACCAGGGTTAGAGCGAGAGAGCGTGCAAAATTGAGAGAGTCTCTCTCGATTTTACACGCTCTCTCACCCCAAAGGCCTTTCTGTAAGGTTGGCCGGTCTGTGGAATGATGTGTCTGCCTCAATTTGCATATACTCGCCAGAATGCGGTGCAAAATGAGCGTAAATCTGACCTGGATGACGGATAACTCGAGAGGTCGCAGCCGTCTTCCCTTTATTTTACTCCCCATTTTGTCAGTGACAAAATGGAACAATCGATGGCAAACATGCTTCATCGCGTACATATCGTACCTGAAGATGTATTTTTATTATTAACATTTGTATAAAGGATTTTGGCTACTACTGTCAGAACTCGCACTGAGTGTTTCTTTTTAATGAAGTACGCACTCTTTTTCTAGTGTATTATGTCTTGTACCTCGTGTACCCGGAACAGCACGCACAAGTTACACGCGCACAGCAAACTACACTACCAGGAACAAAAAAGAAGAAGCAACTAGTCGAATTATTTCCTTTGCAAAACCCTACTCAACGCTAGCCATAACTTACCCGTTTAGGTAAGAGAATATCTCCAATAGGCAGTCGTCAGCAAGCATAAGAAGAGATTGCCAAAAAAATGGAATGGTCCTTTTCAACAACTTTATGTTTGTCCACTAAGTAATGTCATTACTTACTACTTGCTCCATGCGACAAGAAATGCAGAAGTTTCTCTTCTCGCTTTGTCTATACCTCTCTTATCCCTGAGCCAGACCAGAAAAGAAACAGAATAGGAGAATACTTCTAGAATAATACATTAGCGAATTTTTAAAAAAACGCATCTCAAAGGAGCAATTAATATTGAAAATATAACGCGTAGGAACTCAGAGTACAATTACATCACCTTGAGCCGGAGAGTTTCTAAACGTTGGTCGTTGGCAAACTCCCGAGAAAACACACTCATCCATGAAGCGTGCAAGTCAGCGAAGGACAATATTTCGCCCCAGGGGACTTTCGGGCGCGTGCGTGAGGCGTCGCGGTCTGCACGCGGCTTTTGAAAAGCAATATTGTGCGAGAGAGGAAAGCTCACATGGGGAGATGTTTCCGTCCGCTCTCCTGGCCATACTAGTGTATATGACGCTGTTTGTGTTAGGATCAACAAGTCGCTGGAACAGGTCAAAAATCGAATTCGCTCAAAAATTGCTCCTAGGGGTAACTTTCGACGCTGAACACGATGGTGCCATCGATTTTGCAATAGGGCGCGTCTGGGCGCCGGTATGGCGCCGCGCCTCTTCGGCGGAAAACATGTTTATCGGTTAAAACTCCGCTAAGACTCGTCAAAATGGCGGAAAATCTCGCGTCTTAAATCAGAATTTGAAGCTCTATCAAATGGCTGTAATGGCATATCTTGATATTTTCTCGTTTTTGAGAAAAATCGATTTTTTTGATCTAGCCAGCATCGCACGAGATCTCACCTGAAGTTGAAAGAGCATGTTCTCCTGATCATTTTGGAATATTGGATGTGGTGTTGTAGCCTGTGGAATATTGTTTTACATTGAATCTAAAATTTTTCACGCGCGCTGAACGCGTGTATACGCGCGGCATCCGCGTTTTCGATGAGGTAGTGGCCTAGAACTACCAATATTGGCACTTTTCATGAAATCATGAAAAAGTGATTTTTTCGATGAAACAAAATTCGGCAAAAAACTTTGGTAACAGATGGGAATCGAACCAATGACCTTCGGATTGAAGTTCTAGGCCACAACCACATCGAACACGCAGATGCCGCGCGTATACACGCGTTCCGCGCGCGTGAAAAATCTTAGATTCAATGTAAAACAATGTTCCACAGGCTACAACACCACATCCAATATACCAAAATGATCAGGAGAAAATGCTCTTTCAACTTCAGGTGAGATCTCGTTGCGATGCTGGCTAGATCAAAAAATCGATTTTTCTCAAAAACGAGAAAATATTAAGATATACCATTACAGCCATTTGATAGAGCTTCAAATTCTAATTTAAGTCGCGAGATTTTCCGCCATTTCGATGAGTCTTAGCGGAGTTTTAATCGATAAACATGTTTTCCGCCGAAAAGGCGTGGCACCATACCGGCGCCCAGACGCGCCCTATTGCGAAATCGATGGCACCAGCGTGTTCAGCGTCGAAAGTTACTCCTAGGAGCAACTTTTGAGCGAATTCGATTTTTGACCTGTTCTAGACCTCTGTTGAGACCTTGTTGATCCTAACGCAAACAGCGTCATATGAGAGGAATCTCAATTTCCACTTGTGCAAGTCGATCCATAACGCTCTGGAATAACCTCCCCTCCCGCCTAGTAACCGCCCCCAAAACCCCCTTCTCAGTAGGGCTCCGAAAAAAACCCCAAAATAGTTACGACCACTTCCCGAATCCGTAAGTGGTGATTGTTACACGAAAACTGCCTGATTCCCCACACAAAACAGCTCAATCCTGAGCCGAAGAATCCATCATCACGTCAAGATAACTGTCCTCACCCTCATTCCCGATGGAGAATAAAGTATTAAGTGTTTTGATTCAGGGGGTATAGTTTACCTTGTCGCCAACAGGACTTTGCAAATTTACATCTACATCATGAATGCACAATTTGCGGTCTTTATCAGATAACTGCGTGACGAAATAATACAATGTTTATTGATCGGCCACTTTGAATTCAGCAGTGAGCGTCTTTCTGTTATCAATACGGAATGCAACGGAGCTCCCCGTGTTGCAATATCCCATCGTTCCGCTTGTGACGAAAGCTCCTTCCAGGGTTAGTTGCAGCTGAAAATGAGTAATTAACTGGGTAGTAAACTTTGAAAAGTAACGGTTCAACTAGTTGCATAATAGGGAAATCGACCGATTTCGCGGTAAGTGGCAAAAAAGTTAAAGCGTTACATTTCAAAGTCTATTGTCGATTATGCTCCCTCCAACTGTAGTACAATAATAAGTCATACATTGCATTTATTGATTGTTCGATTTAATAGCCTCACCTTCGTGATTAGAGTACCCTAATGATACACGAAATACAATACAACAACAAATACAAATACAAATTTATCAGTGTCGCTTTAGGGGCGCTGATCAAGATGGGGGTTTCATATAGGTTTCAGACGTGGTCGATGGTCTTCTTTAGAATGATTCATTTTGTCCAGTATTGAGCGTCGAGATCGGTCTTCTTTCCATATCACAGACCCAGAATTATTGGCTGGAGAAAGAATAGTGATCTCGCGAGCTTGACGTTGAAGATTTTGCGTTAGAATAAAGAAAGATGGTGTCTGCTTTCTTGAATCTGCGTCAACCAAACTCAAATCATCAATCTCAGAAGGAGATTCATCGAGTCTAGAAACTGAGAGACCAACCATCTTACGTAGTCATACCCATCACACGGTGACCAGTCCGGCTTGGATGGGGATTCCGATCTTGTTGCGTAGTCGATGGCATAGGCGAGGGAAATTGAGGGAAACTCCCCCTCTCCATCAGAGAGAAATGGAGAGGGACCGCTCGCGACGACTGACAGACTCGGGAATTCAACGAAATTCAATAACGAAACGAAAGGAAACAAGGAATTCAACGACTCGGAACGAAAAGCCAATTATAAAAAGTGGAACAGTTTATGTTGTTCCACTTTTTATAAATGGCTTTTTTGTATATCATTATGGAAATCTATTCGTGAAGCACTTTACAAAGAAGGTTTAAAGTCCGTTTCTCTACTGTCTTGCCATCATTTCTATCATGATGTCATTCTTTCATTAGTATAAGTGTCCAACATTTCAATCATACCTCATATTCCTGAGGATCAGTGATGAATATGCCTGCCCGTTTGCTCCATGGCGCAATGTACCTCCATACATGCACACCCCTGTTCACTTTCACCTTAATAGCAATACATGTTATTCCACAGGCTGATCAAACCTCCGATAAGGAGTCAGCTATTTTGCAATGCTTGTTATGCTCTAAATATGCCATTTAATCTCTAACATTCTGATGCCCGTGGACCGTTATGCGTTTTTTAATCTCAAAATGTGCAGGACTTATCTGAGCCTTACCTGTTTTTCTCAATTATTAATATTTGGAAGTTTTCAATTTGAGGAGCGGAAATTGGAAACTTCCAGGTCCCAGCTCTCTTACTCTTCAGTCGAATCTGCGATTTTGAATTCTCACATATGCTTCGAACTAGAGTGGGAAATGGGAGACCACGGTCTCTTCATTAATTGCAATCACGATTGATATCAACTTGTGAAAAAAACAAACCTCAAACAGTTCCTTCAGCAGCTTTACATGAAGTGTGCTAGAGTCGGTTTCGAAATTGTCAAAGCGTATTATCTGCAAGTAGTAGAAATGAAAATTTCTGAAGAAAACTACCAATTCGAACCGGTTCACTTGAGATCGTACTGTTTCCCCGCTGCACAATGTCATTCTTCATGATGAATGTATCGCCTTCAGCTCCATTAATCTTTCCGCGAAGAAGCTCTTGAAAGTAATGTGCTATGATGCAATTATTGATTATTGTTGACTCGACGTCGTACCGTATCCACTCGGGCACAACCATGCGGCGGGATCTGCATATTGATTATTATATTCAAAACTTTAATTAATCAAATACCCGGAAGTACCGGAAAAATTCTCGACGCAATGATCGAAAACGAGCGATTTCCGATAATTGAAAATTCCATCTAGCGTGGAAATTAGAGAATCCGAAATCGCCACCTGTAATTACACATAGTTAGTTAATTAGGAATGAGAGAACGCGCACAATTCAAATAAATGCCCACTAGAATGGAATATTAAAAACGTTTTATAACTATATTATACCTTACAATCATGAATTTTATGAATTAATAACTTGCATTTATGAATTTTATCAGTGGTATGACATGCCGATTCAGAATCTGAGAGATTCTAGTAAGAACTTTGTCTGGAATTTCTCGCACTTCTCGTGCACTAAACATATTTTGACGCTTTCTCTCCGAGAGTCGATTTTCGTTCAGCCTCTTGTGACACCTGTCATAGGTAGTCGCTTCCTGAAACATTATTCATAAAAGTTTCAATGGGAAAAAATTGAATTGCCTTGAAAAACAAATTGCCAGGGCAATGCAACACCCTAACGACATTTCCACTTGTGATTGGAATCAATCACTCTTACTTCTAGTGACTTTCAACTATAGTGCAACAATTGCAGATAAAAAAAGGAAAAAAATATTTTTTCTCAGAGTAGCGCTAGAATATAGGGTTCTCTTATTGGAACTGATTCCGGAATTCCAATAAGGAGAACAAAGGAATTCAGACCGCGAGGGTGGTGAGAGATAACGGAGAATGAGAGGGCAATGGAATTCCAATGGATTTCTAATGGAATTGCATTGGAAATCCATTAGAAATCCATTGGAAAAAAAACAAACTTCTCTTCCAATAAGCGAACTCTACTTGAATACCTTGAACAGCTCAGAGTCCGCGAGGACGACTTCGTTCACTTCAGTTCCATTATTCCGTATGAAATAGAGGTAGTGATAGTCATCGTCCTTGAGCTGCCGAACGAGACACGCGAATCCCGTCGAACTCTGAAAAAAAATGTTTTTAATTAAGGTTCTTCTTTCTTTCTTTCTTTCTTTTCTTATTGGGTTCTCTTATTGGAACTGATTCCGGAGTTCCAACAAGGGGAAGAAAGGAACTCAGCCCGCGAGAGTGGTGAGAGAGAATGAAAGATGAGAGGGCAGTGGAATTCCGATGAATTTCTAATGGAAATATGAGAAATACAATAAGAGAACGCAGTTCTTTATGTGTTCCGTGTTTATCAACAAAATTCAGCCATTCTTGATTTTAGCGTGAGTTAACCTGGATAAGAGAGAAGTCACGATAGGCCGGACTTCGCCACACTCTTTTTCGACCAGACATCGTAACAACAAGTCAGACGAGCACAGGCGCATCGCAGCGCGTGCAAATCGTACCTGTACGATTTTATTAAACCTATTTGCTTTATTTTTGCAAAGATAGAAGAACTATGGTTACATACCCGTCGAGATACGAGAAAATATGCAGCAAACAGTCATCAGGCATGTTATGGAGACATTTCTGAAATGGGAATGCTTCCCGCCTCACTCCTAATTAGAGTTTGAAAAAAAAATTAAATTCGGGTAAATAATTGAATTAGCACTCTTCATTTCACACACTCTCTCACCGGTCGATTCGTGAGAGAGTGTGTGAAATGAATAGATCTAATTCAATTATTTACCCGAATTTCAAACTCTACTCCTAATTCCCGTGCTGTTCCCGATCGCTCCCTTCCTACTCCTCTATAACCTATTCCTGGGTATTTACCAAAATTAAATATCATTATTGCTCGTTCTTTTTTGTACATGTTGTCACACCCTTGTGGTGTACGATAAATAAATAAATAAATAAAGGTACGAGATCAGAGCAAACTGGGGTGCTTAACTCACTTGGGGATTCCATTGTTGGTGGCTGCTGAAGTGAAGGTAGCGTTTGAAGAACAATCTTAACCTCGTTCAGTGAATGATAAGTGAATGGAATCCCTCCCAAAATCGAAAAAAAGAACAATCTTAACCTCGTTAAGTGAATGATAAGTGAATGGAATCCCTCCCAAAATCGCCCCTTGGAGAATAAAGATTAAAGATTAAAGATTAAAGATTAAAGATTATCGCGTCTTAAAGTGTGCTAGACGCTTTAGAGATTAGACGCCCGCCCGGGTTACTGTTGCAAGCTCGGTCAACATTATTACGTGCTCGTTTTTGGGCAGGATTAAGGAAGGATGGAAATATCATTATAGTAGTTCGAGACAGTGCGATCACTTACGTATTTTTCCCGATTTCAGAAACAAATAAGAATGTTCGAATTTATTTTTTTTGTTTTATGAAAAAAAACTTGTATCTGCATGCGAGGAATAATGAATGCGACTTTTATTAGATAACTGCGCGACGAAATATTACAACATTTATTGATTGGCTAATTTGAATTGGGCAGTGAGAATCGTTTTGCGATCAATACGGAATTCAACGAAGGTTCTTGTGTCGCAATGTTTTATAGTACCGCTTTTGACGACAGAGCCTTTCAGAGTGAGTTCCAGCTGAAAATGAAAAATTAATTGCCGAATGGGATCTGTTTTCCTCCTATTGTAGCCTTTGACATAGTAACAAGTATTGATTAGCTGAACATTATTCGATTTCATACCCCTCATGATACGTAGGGATTAAAATTTTTGAAATTCGATGTCTATTTTGTTTTCATTGTTTTACGTCACAAACAAAGGTGTATGATTTCGATCTTAACTATTCTTTATCAATATTGAAAACGGACAATACAAACGCGATTTATTTCGTGCATAAGAAATTGGCAGTGAGAATATTGTCTTTTGTAATGATGAATTCGACGCGATTATTGTTGTCCCTCTTTAGCATCACACCACTCGCTACGGACGTCCCACACAGTGCTAATTCGAGCTGCAAAATGCTTAATAAGTAAATGTTCAATTAATTTCATCATTTGTATCGCCAGATACTATCTTATGCGCATGCCATTGCTCACAATAACTCATACAATTAGATGAACGATATTAGCATGGTAAACTCGATTTATTAACTTAATTTTTTTAAATATCAAACTAAGCATGATTTCAAAGAAAATTCATGATTTATCAGTACCATGAACTCCCTTGATTCATTGTGCACTGGGAAACCACTACGCCAAGGTGTCGTGTACATCCATGCGACGGCTCCCTCTCCGGTTTTGTATTGTACCTGACAATAAATATTCACTTAAAATTCGGAGAATAAAATGGATACTGAAATGTCTCCTTTTAGACAACTTTAGAAAAGACATTTAAAAGTATTTTTAATGTACCGGATTCTCCTTTGCCGACACTTCAAAATGATCAATTCGTCGAGTCGAAACGGGAAATTTCCAAGATCCCGCTTCTCTCATATCTCTCAAACGATTCTGAACACACACATTGCACAATAATCTGAGAAAAATTATATGTAGTAAGAACAGGCGCTCAAGTTGACCCGCCTACTAAGGGTAAACTTGTGTTCATGCTCTTAGTACCCTCAAAACGGAAGAAAATGCACCGTGTCCGGGATTTTCCGGGACTTTCCGGGAAAACTCCGGAAAGTCTGGCAAATCGTTGTTTCTCAACGAAATCGTCCAAATTTTGGAGTACGAGAGCTTCTCCGAAATTCAAGAAATGCGTTTTAAGAACTAAGAAATTTATTGATTGGAAAGTACTGTATCAGAAGTTGCTATTTTCGTTGTGTGTCGTGTACCACATGCGATACGGTGGTGTATTGGTGTACATTCCTTTTTCTTTCAAAACGTTTTCTTTGTGTTCTTCTAATTAGATAATATTTTTCATTATTTTGCTTTCTTCACCTAATGATAGTATTCATGAAACGAAATAACGAGAAATAACATCAAAATAGAGGAGTGCACTACCGTATCGCATGTGGTACACGACACACAACGAAAACAGCAACTTCTGATACAGTACCTTCCAATCAACAAATTTCTTAGTTCTTAAAAAGCATTTCTTGAATTTCGGAGAAGCTCTCGTACTCCAAAATTTGGACGATTTCGTTGAGAAACAACGATTTGCCAGGCTTTCCGGAGTTTTCCCGGAAAGTCCCGGAAAATCCCGGACACGGTGCATTTTCTTCCGTTTTGAGGGTAGAATTTCTCTCACTGTATATTTTGATATTCAACTACCTCAAACAGTCCTTTTAGCAATTTCACGTGAAGCACATTAGTGTCGATTTCGAGATGCTTGAACCTCCAGATATTTTCAGGAAAAGGTATGACTTTCTCGTAGCGAATTAGGAAAGAGCGGGCCTACAAACTGATGTGCAGGATGTCTATGTAATCGATAAAACTTACCGAACCGCTGGTTTTGTGTCGATTCACGATGTTATCCCTCATGTTCAAGGTATAGTTAATTTCTTCGCTGGAAGATTGCATTAAGTCACAGAGAAGATCTTGAAAACTGCACGAAACGTTGCAATTTTCGATTGTCGTTGACGTCGTTTTCGAAGATAGCCAATCACATAGTAGGCGAGTATGTGAATAATTGCACTGGTAACTGCAATATTTGCACCTTTAATGGCGCTTTTATTGTTTTCCAGCCCTCAAGTAGAGGGGTCAGAATGATCATACCTATTTGAATAAACGCAAAATTCAGGTGCGACCAATCAAAAATGCCCACTCCTTCAAACATTTCATATGCGCTGTTTATTGGTTATAGCGAACAAGAAATAGAGCGCAGAATGCCCGAAAATGGACAAATAATTTTACTACAACCAGTGTGCTGAGGAAAGAAAAACACGACTCGTGTTCGTTTTTTTGGAACCAAATATTAGAGTTCACTTCCCATTAATATGCAAATTTACCTTTATATTATTAATAATGAGTGTTTGATAATTAGCAATACCTCCATGTTGGTACGACACTCGGTTCATAACAGCTATACAAAACGATCGATTTACGATAGTTAGGGATCAAATTAAACGACTCCGTGAGCCGATTAGATAGTGGCATCTAAATAGTGTTTTGTTTGTAAAATTTTATATACACTCACATTTATTAATTTTATGTGTGGTATTTGATGGCGATGCAAAATCTCGCCCAATTTCTCAAGGATTCGGCGGGGAATTTCTTCTACTTTTTTAGGGGCCGGAGAGGACGATGTCGCTTCCTGCAAGACATTGATAACCAAAATAAGACTATGTAAAAATATGTTTTCCGGGATTTTAAATTCCCGGAAAACGTCAATTTCTTCCAATTATTTATATATATAATTTTAATGCGTTTTCATATTGGCAGCACATTTTGACTTATTTATCTACATTTCTTTCAAAATGCAAACATGTCCAATTAACGTGTCCAAGCATGTACACTTAAAGAAAATTTGCAAGGAGAACGGTTCTCCAAGCTTTCATTTGTTAGAGAACGGTTCTCCACCCTCCTCGTTTCGCACACTCTCTCGTCTCTACGAGCAAACGAGAGAGTGTGCAGATCGAGGAGGATGGAGAACTCCTAGCAAATTTGCGCTCTGTGTATATCTATTTACCTTATGCAAATAAGACTCCAACCGAACAAGTTCTGTCCTTTCACTTCCGTCACTTCGCACAGTGAAGAGATAATGGTAATCGTTGTCAGTAAGTTGACGCACGAAAATTGAGTAGCCGATGTTGCTCTGAAAATATTCAATTACTGCTCTATTTTTAAATATATATATTCAAAAATACATTTAATCGATTTAGAGAGAGAAAATACCTGAATCATCGAGAATTCGCGATACTGTCTCTGCCTCCTCTTTATTTTATGCGCCACTTTATCTGCGACAATCTGGTACAAACGTCGACAAACATGCTTGATGGAGTACAAATCGTATCTGAAATTACATAAAATTTGCATTTATTGTTTTCATTTATTTATGATATTAATTAGTAGGTTAATTAAGGGGGGAAATTACCCGTCTAAATAGGAGAATATCTCTAATAGGCAGTCGTCTGCGAGCATGGGCAAGGTGCGCTGAAATTTGGAAAAGATAAATTCAGAACTGCCAATTATTTTAAATTACCCGCTGCTCCATGGCCCTTGAAATATCGGAGGGTGGGTTGACAACCCTTCTCCTCCACCTTGTCTCAAAAATATAATAATTCACCGCTGATGAGAACAAAATGAGCGAATAATCGAAAACAAACAACGAAATGCGAAGAAAGCGTTAAATTCTAGCGTAAAATGCGCAAGATAAACACTGAGACTTCTTTTCTTGCACGGGGGAGTAAGCAACAACACTCATCTGGAAAGCAGGAGTGGCGGAGAGACAATCTTTCGCCCCCAGGAGACGTTTTGACGCGCGCGCCTGCTGCGTCGCGGTCCCAGCGGGCTTTTGAATTATGGAAGAGTTATTTCGGGGATCTCGGATTTCGGAAGGTAAACAATTTGGAGGATAGAGGGAATTTTCCCTTTTTGATCCACAAACGGAATCCCTCCATTTCCTCTTTTATTTCGCATTTCTTTCATTTTTTTGTCACTCCTTTAGGTGTTTAATACATCTTTCTTCTGATCCGTGTACGGTGTCAAAAAATGAGTGCGATATCGTTAGAAACAAAGGAGTAAACCGCTCCCCAATTTTCTCCTTGGACCTCGGGAAATTTCGCATCACATGTCGTTGAGGCGTTGAGGCGTCAATGTTGAAAACGTTTCCACCACGGGCATCACATAATGTACATAAGCCAACAGTTAATTTGCAAACGAATCTTTATGCACTCGTGAAATCAACAAGAAAATCACGGACAAGTGTGACATCACATTTTATCGCTCTTAAACGTCGCTGTCAGATTAATAGCTCGATTGGCGTCGGCGATCATAGTGAAGTCGACGAATCTACCATCGGCCCGATGCTTCATCCACCCGCCAGAAATCATGTGAGACTTGGGCACGAAACGGATGGCCACCTGGAAAAATTATGGAAATGACAATTAGAGAAATTACTTTCTCGCATTAATTTACTTTCCAATTAATTGGCTCAATGCTTTTTTTAGGTTTTTTTTATCCCTAACCCCCTCGGTGCCAAAATCAAAAACCACCGGTTCGACGACGTCGACGGATAACCCATCTATTTAACTCCTTTGGAATTATAATTCTTGGTAATGCATCTGACAAAGACTGAAAGACTGAATGAATGATATTTCTTTCTTTAATTTATAAATAATATTTACCTCAAATTCTTTGTTCGAGAAATTGTTGGGCGAGTGTGAGATTATCGATGGATGCGTCGATTCTCCGCCTTTGAAGTCATCGAGTCGATGCGAGGTCACGCGCAGTTTCCACGTCCCCGCATCGCCCGTGTTCCGTAATCGGGTCTGTAAATAATCATCTAACGTCAAAAGATATCCCCATGTTGTCAAAATATCCCAACCGAAAAAAAACTCGTCGCATACTCATCATATTGAACTTTCAAAACAAGCATCTATCCGCACTTCCGTATATTGTCGAAACATTTTTATTTGAGTATCACCATCCGGAGAATAATACGAAACCAAATTCAGACGAACCTCGAACAATTTCCGGACCAGTCGACCTTCAAATATCTTCGTGTCAATTTCGAGTTGCTTGAACCGCCAAAAATTCTCCGTCGACAAGGCGCCGTACTCGTATTGAGGCTGAAAGTATCAAAGATGACTAGAGTTGATGGGAAAGGGGTATGAGAAAATGATTGGACGGGAGCATTTGTTTTACTTTGGAAAAAGGGAGACCAAAAGCAAGGCACTGCGCAGAAATAGAAGGGGCGAAATGCATTGCGCTTCTAGATCATCCTAGCGTTTTGGAGTGGTCTTCCCTATTATAGACAAGAGACGCAGCGATGTTTTAGGCGCTAAAACGAACCACGTTCAATTGCCTGCTGTTATTGTGCATGATCCACACGTGCTCCTCTCCCTCATTTGTCGTTCGCAGTTTCGCACTGATAAACGCTTGGAAAATTCTTGCGACCGTGCAATTTACGATTTCCGTAGCGACAGTTTGCGCCAGTAGCCACTGGCAGTGGGACAGCAGCAGGTCAGAGTATCTGAAAAGGAAAATCGATAATCAGTGTGAAAATCGATTTATTAACTCATTTATAATTAAATCACTCATTTACAGCTCTAAGCTTCCGTTTCGGAATTCCAGACAATTGGTCAAAACGATTCGGTAGCGATAAACTCCTCTGCCTCAACGGGACCTTGATTCCATTTCTACTCATCTCCAGTTTAATGGAAAGATAAAAAGTTACTCCGAATCCGCTCCGAAGTTCTCATAGCAGCCGTCAAATAGCAGCGACTTGTCGTAGTTCGGAACTGATTCCAGTGAGTCGATGAGAGTGGGAGAGAGTGAGATCTGAGATACCAATTGTGAAACACGAATGTTACTAGGGAGTTTAGCGCATCCATTCGAGAGAGATTTTTTATTATCGCCCAATCCTCCAGGTTAAGAACGAGAGAGCGTGTAAAAGCGTGAGAGCGACTCTCACTTGGCTATAGAATATTGATCTCTCATCAATCGTCTTAGCAATCAATTAAAGGGACCCGGCATAGATGGGAAACTTGAGCTCTATTAGTGGATTTTGAGTTGGATATCCCGGGAAAAATAACAAAAAAAATCTTGGAACTTTCCGTTTCGAGATATGCTCATTTGAAATCTCGTGGTGTGCTGGTTCGACGTTTCCTAATAACGTCGCAAGTAAGGGGAATGAGCATGAAACTTCCGCAATTCCATTTAGTTGTCACCAGTATACAATAGGAATTCATCTGTATCGAATTTACTGGGGCTGCATCACTTTTGAAAATAAATTAGGAAAAGGCGCCCACTGAGATGCACCGTGGTGTGGTTTAAGGGCAAAGCCGTAGCGCCTTTCCTAAGGGTCTGAAATTTTTTTTCCTATTTTCTCCCGTGATTACTGAACCAAATACTACTAAATAAGTCAATTTCGTTATCTATGCCAGGTCCCTTTAATTGCCTATGAATCATAGCTGTGAATCTCCTAAACTGGTCTTCCATTTACCATAATCCTTCCCAAATTGGCTTCGGATCTTTTCGCTATAAATTTTACAGTAATTCATCAAATATATCAGGCATTGATTATCTTCTACGTTAATTTTGTAAGTGCCAACCGTGAATTCCCGATGCTCTTTTCCTCATCAAAACACTCACTCTCACTAATCGATATTTATTTTATTGTATTAGTATCTGCATTTTCAACAGTGCATCTGCAAATTTGTGGCATGTAAAACAATAAATAAATTCATATATTAAATATGAAATAACAACGTAAATCTTACTCTCACGAATCGGATCCAGGGTATCCGATGTCTTCTCAGGAGTTCGATCGTCCGCTCGAGTGTTTGAAATGGAATCTCTCTACGAATCCTTAATGAAGACGGATTCGTCGCGGCCTACAACATTTTTTTTTCATTATTTCATGTTTTTTTTCTCATTTTCATATATTTTTTACTAGTTTTGCTGGCTTCTCCCCCATTCACTGTAAGAAAACTCCCAAGCAACAAATAATCTATTTTGCATGAGCCAATCTCCTTCCTTTCCTAATAATAACTTTTCCTGTTTGTACGTCTGTGTATGCATGTTGACGTAGTCGTGCTTAACAATTTTAATAAATAATATTTTGAAAATAATAAATTCGAAACGCACCTTGTACAACGGGCAGTCTGGCAAAACGAGAGCCGTCTCCTCAGTGCCGTCGTTTCGGACGACATAGAGATAGTGATAATCGTCGTCGGCTAATTGACGGATGCGGATGGCGTGGCCGATGCTGCTCTGAAAACGGCTCCAAACACTGAGATCAAATTTGACAGAAGAACGTTCTCGAAGGTATTTTTTCTAAGGAAACGGTTTCCACCCCTCCTCATTCCTCACGATGTCTCGTTTCTGTGATCCAAAGAGAGAGCGTGTGGAATGAAGAGGTTCTCTAAGGAACGAAACCTTGGAGATCCATTCCACCATTAAATTTGCGCTCTATGTATTTATGGGGCCCGCCACCTCCGTGAGAAAAAAACTAATTTATTTTTAATGAAAAATCTAGCTTCGGAAACCCATCTCTGGCCCCTTCCATGGCCCACCACTTCTCAATACGGAATAAACAACGAGCCGGAAAACAGCCGGAAACCGGGAAATCGTGGAGCCGGAAAGCAGGTGAAATCGGATACTGACCTGAATAATGGAGAAATCTCGGTATTCTCGCCGTCTTCTGATCATTTTTCTCTTCATTTTGGTCGATATCAAATGGCGAAATCGTCGGTTCACTTCGCGCGCACTGTACAATTCGTGCCTGAAAATGCATATTTGGAAAAAAATTTCAAAATTAAAATTACCCGTCCAAGTACCCTAAAATCTCCATCAAGCAGTCGTCCGTCAGCACGGAGAGCGGGTTCTGGAATGAAAAAAAATTTCTAATTAAATAATAATTTTAATTAATCATAGTAGCATGTCTTGTATCAACTGGCATTCCAGAAGTAGAAGGCAGCATTCCCTACCGTAGCTTTAATTAATAGTGGATTAGGGGCCCAAAAACTTATTCATCTAATTTCAGTAGAGTGAAACCTCCTCAAGGCATCACTCACTTTTTATCTACATATTCGAGCCTAATTAGTCAAATTAGCGATTAAAAAACAAGGAACTAAAAGAAAACAAGACACCCACCTCCTCTTCCATCGTTAATCCTCTATTGCTAGGCGCCGATTGTCGTTTTCCTCTCCACGTGTGTTTATTTCATCCTCCGAAGCCCGTTTCCTCCCTTTTCATCTCTCGGAAAGCAGGATGAGATGAGGTGAGCAGGGCAAATAATGAATTTCAGACATGATGAAAAAAACGGAATCCCGGCATCAAAGCGGAACGGAATAAATGTATAAGGATGGCTTCGCAAGATATAGCTCTCTTCATGTCGCACACACCAGTTCTTGCGAAGCCATCCCTATAACTCTAACCACTCCTGAGCAATGTTAATCAGGCATGACGTCATCAAACTTATAGTTATTCATCTCGTTGCGCTGACATGACTGGATACTAAAGCGTCTTTGCAGGAGCATGAGGTCCGTTTTACCCCCATCATCCCTAATGAATTGGCCCAACTATCTTTCTCTCTCTCTCTCTCCCGCAAGGTCCCTAATAGCCTTCATCCTATTGAAACGTCTAGTGGCAGTAGATGCAATAAACGATGACAGATGGCACGCTTAGACTCGCAAACACATACTATTCCATTTCTCCGGAAAGGGGTCAGGACAAGATGATGCCAATTGAAGAGGGACTCTCTCACCTTCACACACTCTCTCGCTCGTGGTCCCTTTGTGGAGGCACACAACCGAAAAGTATATAGTTAGAAAGCGCGGAAGCCAAGCCAATTTCTCAAGTTTCATCTCTCCTTTGGCCCGCGGCGGACGAATTCAATTTCGTCCTGCTCTTTGTAGCTCCGTGGTGGAATTCAATAGAAAATGTGAGCGCGAGTTCGAAAGTGGTGAAAATGGGAAGGGGAAGGAGGGAGGGGGTCATAATGCCCCTTGCGCTAGAAAAAAAGAGGAGAGTGAGGGAGGGGAGAGAGATTACACGGCCGTGTGGAAAAGTGGGGGCTGCTGCTGATGTGAGGAGAGAGAGAGAGAGAGAGAGCGAGCGAGCGAGCGAGCGGAAGAGGAGAAGTTGCGGCGAGGACCAGAGATTCCCCAGGGACGTGGATGAAAGTGAGACGTTTGCCGTCTCTCTCTCTCTCTCCCGTTGAGTCCTCTCGGCAGATTGGATGACTCCCTCAGGCAATCTCGTAGCAATAGTTCGAAAACCATAGTGCAAAATATCTAACTTCCAAAGCTCCAGAAAGGGGACTTTTTACGAGACAGTGAGGCAGCCTCCCTCTCGATTCACACACTTTCTCCCTCAGTATCGAGAATTTCGTAAGCCACAGTGAGAAAAGTAATGTGGTCACTTTACATATTTATCTTCCGCAAGGGTGTCTACAACATAAGAACAACCGAAGCAATGTTACAGTCTACATTATTAGATCAAAGAACTCAAAAACACTGATAGGGATCACGGGAAAAAGTATTTGCAATGTCGGGGTGTTTAGAGGGATCTGAAGCTGGAAAATAAGACATTTTTCGTTTAATGAAATTCTTTTTTGATTCCAATGCAAAAATCATATATTTTTTAAAGATTTATAAAAATTAGATAGGAATTTTTTTTAAAGAAAACGTTTTTCACTAATGCTAACAATAAGTGGCGGGTAGACTTTGAAAGGTAACTATACAACTACCCGCATAAGAGTAAAATTAGACCCCCACACTCTTCATTCCCCGCACTCTCTCTTCAAAAAAGCGGTCAATTTCCCTGTTATGCGGGTAGTTGTTTAGTTACCTTTCAAATACTAGTGGCGGGCCATCCCAGCTAAAAGAGATATCCGATTTTTTGAGAAAAAAATGTGAACATATGAAATTTTGCATTTAATTCGTAAAAGAAAATCCTTTAAAGGAACAGCAAAGGCATCGTTGAATTCCCTCAAATTTCGAAGGTCTCGCTACACACATATAAATCCTACTATGAACAGGCACTCAAGTTAGCCCGCCTACTAATATGTAAGTATGCAGCTTATATATTAGTAGGCCCTACTTAGATATTAGTAGGCAACTTGAGTGCCTGTTCTTACATGGGACACACCACAACTCACATATCCCGATCTTCTTGAAATTTTTATGGTAGATTAGTCATAAAATTCTAACCATGAAACTGTTTTCAAAAGTTGCCGAATGTTTTTTTTAAATAATTATTATTAATTTTAATAATTTTCGAAAAAAATAATTATATTTTTATTTAAACATTTTATGACAGGATTTGACTTCAAAAGTCGTAGACTGTATATTTCAATCGAAATATCTATTTTGGGTTTCAAATTTTGCCTATTTATTAATTAAATTAATAATTTGTTATGGATGACGAAATTTCAAAAAAAAACATTCGGCAACTTTTGAAAACAGTTTCATGGTTAGAATTTTATTCTGAATCTACCATAAACATTTCAAAAAGATCGGGATATGTAAGTTGTGGTGTGTCCCATGTTAGTAGGATTTCTCTCTGTGTACGAATTCCGTCCCGTTCCGTCACGGTGCCTTTTTGAACTCCGCCGTGAGCACCGTTCGTTCTCTGTCCTTAGTCATAGTAAATTCAACCGATTTCCCATCAGCACGTCGTGTGATCGATCCATGAGAGACGAAACTGGACGTTTGTTGCAGCGCTAACTCAACCTGAAGAAATATATTAATCAATTAATTAATCACTACAAAAAAGCTATGAATAGGACTATTTTTAATTTCAAAGAACAAAAAGAAATATTTTCTATGAGTGAAATGGAAAGAGGAGCATATGGGGCATCGATTGAGGGTAAATTCAAAATTTATTCAAAATTGATGTGCAGGTATTTTCTCATTTCGGGCCCTTTCCAGTGGAAAACTTTCCACACGAACGCACTGATAAATGAACCTTAAATTCAGGTGTCGAGAATCGGTCAGCAGTATACTTTGCGTAACTTCGATTGGGATTGACAAACTGTTCCTCGAAATATTCCAGTCGTCCTGACGTCACCAGTATTTGCCACGCGCCGTCCGTGCCATAGCTGTTGAGTCGATCCTGAACACATTCTTCTACTCTTCGTTCTGGCAAAATGCCAAAGTATATTCGTGGTGAGACCCTCGTCCATGTAAAAGCTATTTTCGCACTCTCTATTCGTCTGCGTCAATGCATAGGCTCCAAGAATATCGCGATTTTACTCATCAGTGTTACACCTCCAGAAGGGGGTCCTACTCAGGCAGCGTGTATAATAGTCTCTCTCGCCCTTATCCCCTTGAACGTAAGAAATGGTGCATTTAGATAGGACAAATTTCACAGCGAGCCGGGAATAATCCAGCCGGATTCAAATTAATAGAATAAAATACAAACACACCTCCAGCATCTTCTTGATCAATTTGCCGTCGAACACTTTCACGTCGATTTCAAGCCGTTTGAATCGCCAGAAATTGGCGGATTGGCCCTTCTTCCACGAGTACTGCAAATCAGATGTCATATTCAGGTCGTCAGGTCATACATATGTCATATTTGGCTCCTGAACTGCGCTTGTATGCTATATCAAACATGCAGTATGTTATATATATTTATATATATAACATAACCCGCAGCTCAGGAGCCAAACATGACAGACATTTCTCTGAGTGATGGCAGAAGTCAGTCATGCCTTATCCAGTAAGTGGGCAGAGGTGAGAGAGTGTGCATTGCAAATTCACAAACACTTGTCCGAAATCGTAAAACGTTCCGCGAATAACCCGCAGTACAGTAGGAGAGAGAGCGTGTGTAGAATTTGAGACATGTCGAGGAATAGAGAGAGAGACTACACCGACCATTTAGAGTACACAGAGCGAGAAGTATCCTAATATCTGGAGACAATGTCTCCTGGAGACTTCGCGCTCTGTGTATTATATAAGACTAGTGCATCTTAAAAAAGTACCACTTTCGTTACTTTTGCAATTTTTCCAATATTGGGTGAACCACTTGAAATTCGAATGCGGTCCTCCAAATAGACACATGCATTGACATAATTCAACAAACTATTATATTTCTAAAACAAATGAAGGGGCTGCAATGACACTGATGTAATAATTATTTTATTTTTGGAAATTCGCAGCATTGTTTGCCATAACCGATTCAATTGCCTTGAAATTGGCAGATACAAACTACAATTGCCATTTTCGAGCGCTCGAAATTGGCAGCTCCTTTATTCTCCAGACCTTGATTTTCCAGAAGCTGCCAATTTCGAGCGCTCGAAAATTGCAGATACAAACTACAATTGCCATTTTCGACAGCTCGAAATTGGCAGCTCCTGTATTTTCCAGACCTCGATTTTTCAGAAGCTGCCATTTTCGACCGCTCGAAAATGGCAGATACAAACTACAATTGCCATTTTCGAGCGCTCGAAATTGGCAGCTCCTGTATTCTCCAGACCTTGATTTTCCAGAAGCTGCCAATTTCGAGCGCTCGAAAATGGCAGATACAAACTACAATTGCCATTTTCGAGCGCTTGAAAATTATAATTCGCGGTAATGTGTGTCGACAAATAGAGAAGAAATATGATTTTTTAAACAAATATATTGTGGAATAATGGAATTCTTGCGTGTTTTGCCGGTCATTTTACAATTCCACTAAATTTTCGCCTGATTCGTCTCATTTGATTTACAATTAGACATTTCCGAATCCAACAAACTGACAGGTAAAACACGCAAGACACAAAAGCAAAGGGGGTGGGAAACATATTTCAAAATCTGGGGATTTGGGTTGTTTGGAACAGTCTTCAACCCCACTCTTCTTCCTTCAACGTGATCTCCAAATATTTGATGGCGCCTGAAAATATTGGGAATTTATCAGATTTCAGATTTGGGTATGAGAGGGGAACGGGGACGGGACGAGTACGGCATACAGGTTGTACGAGACGGGATCTTGGGAGGTGGGGAGACCTCGCTTGAGCAGACTTTTTCCACGTTACGACGGTAGACAAACGACGATGGCAATTAGTCGAGATGGCAAGACTGGTCGGTGCGGGGCTTGGTAACTTCAGGTGCAATGTTGCACAATCCTACTGATCAGACTCCACCGCTGGTTACTCCTGAAGAAGATCCTCACCGAGCGTAATCATCCTTGGCGTATCCAGATCCTCCTCCTCCGGCTCCAGAATGGGGGTGGGCTCCATCGTACGCAGAAATGCCCAGAGCCGAGTCTGAAGTACATGACACCGTTATAGATACATAGTACAACAGTTAAACGCTTTGAAACTCACGGAGATAAGAAATTCCTCCAACGATTAGTCCTCTCCGCTCCCGTGGCCAGTCGTAATCGATCGAAGTTGTAATCAGGTTAATTAATCAGTCGTGAAGTAGCAAAACGAACCAATAGATGCCAGACGAGAACGGACGAGGCGAAGTAGAGAACAGTCGACCGATCAGAGCGAACGCGAGTATTCAATGTGAGAGGGATAATGGAAATGGTCGAGTCAAATTCGATAATTGGCTCATGCAGATTGGTCATTTTCATTATTCATAGACACGTTTTTCATTATCCCTCTCACATTGAATACTCGCGTTCGCTCTGATCGGTCGACTGTTCTCTACTTCGCCTCGTCCGTTCTCGTCTGGCATCTATTGGTTCGTTTTGCTACTTCACGACTGATTAATTAACCTGATTACAACTTCGATCGATTACGACTGGCCACGGGAGCGGAGAGGACTAATCGTTGGAGGAATTTCTTATCTCCGTGAGTTTCAAAGCGTTTAACGCGTTTAACTGAAGTACATGACACCGTTATAGATACATAGTACAACAGTTAAACGCTTTGAAACTCACGGAGATAAGAAATTCCTCCAACGATTAGTCCTCTCCGCTCCCGTGGCCAGTCGTAATCGATCGAAGTTGTAATCAGGTTAATTAATCAGTCGTGAAGTAGCAAAACGAACCAATAGATGCCAGACGAGAACGGACGAGGCGAAGTAGAGAACAGTCGACCGATCAGAGCGAACGCGAGTATTCAATGTGAGAGGGATAATGAAAAACGTGTCTATGAATAATGAAAATGACCAATCTGCATGAGCCAATTATCGAATTTGACTCGACCATTTCCATTATCCCTCTCACATTGAATACTCGCGTTCGCTCTGATCGGTCGACTGTTCTCTACTTCGCCTCGTCCGTTCTCGTCTGGCATCTATTGGTTCGTTTTGCTACTTCACGACTGATTAATTAACCTGATTACAACTTCGATCGATTACGACTGGCCACGGGAGCGGAGAGGACTAATCGTTGGAGGAATTTCTTATCTCCGTGAGTTTCAAAGCGTTTAACTGTTGTACTATGTATCTATAACGGTGTCATGTACTTCAGACTCGGCTCTGGGCATTTCTGCGTACGATGGAGCCCACCCCCATTCTGGAGCCGGAGGAGGAGGATCTGGATACGCCAAGGATGATTACGCTCGGTGAGGATCTTCTTCAGGAGTAACCAGCGGTGGAGTCTGATCAGTAGGATTGTGCAACATTGCACCTGAAGTTACCAAGCCCCGCACCGACCAGTCTTGCCATCTCGACTAATTGCCATCGTCGTTTGTCTACCGTCGTAACGTGGAAAAAGTCTGCTCAAGCGAGGTCTCCCCACCTCCCAAGATCCCGTCTCGTACAACCTGTATGCCGTACTCGTCCCGTCCCCGTTCCCCTCTCATACCCAAATCTGAAATCTGATAAATTCCCAATATTTTCAGGCGCCATCAAATATTTGGAGATCACGTTGAAGGAAGAAGAGTGGGGTTGAAGACTGTTCCGAACAACCCAAATCCCCAGATTTTGAAATATGTTTCCCACCCCTTTGCTTTTGTGTCTTGCGTGTTTTACCTGTCAGTTTGTTGGATTCGGAAATGTCTAATTGTAAATCAAATGAGACGAATCAGGCGAAAATTTAGTGGAATTGTAAAATGAACGGCAAAACACGCAAGAATTCCATTATTCCACAATATATTTGTTTAAAAAATCATATTTCTTCTCTATTTGTCGACACACATTACCGCGAATTATAATTTTCTAGCGCTCGAAAATGGCAATTGTAGTTTGTATCTGCCATTTTCGAGCGCTCGAAAATGGCAGCTTCTGAAAAATCGAGGTCTGGAAAATACAGGAGCTGCCAATTTCTAGCGCTCGAAAATGGCAATTGTAGTTTGTATCTGCCATTTTCGAGCGCTCGAAATTGGCAGCTTCTGGAAAATCAAGGTCTGGAGAATACAGGAGCTGCCAATTTCGAGCGCTCGAAAATGGCAATTGTAGTTTGTATCTGCCATTTTCGAGCGCTCGAAATTGGCAGCTTCTGGAAAATCAAGGTCTGGAGAATACAGGAGCTGCCAATTTCGAGCGCTCGAAAATGACAATTGTAGTTTGTATCTGCCAATATCAACGGTGTGGTTACTCAATTATGATTGACGAAAAGTTGTGAATCAATCAATAAAGTTTAATGCAGTGGATTGGCAGTATACGTTTTCAAACACGATGCGGCACATATGATCGCTTAAATGTATCAGAATACGTCTCTGTAGCATTTAAACATGAAAATGACACATTTTTACAGGAATATGTTCTGGAGTTGAAAATTGGTACTTTTTTTAGATGCACTTGTCTTATATATTCACAAGCACTTGTCCAAAATGATAAAACGTTCCTCTCCTAAACAATGGATACGGCTGCGAGAGAGCATGCCAGAGTGAGAGACAAGCCGAGGTATAGAAAGAGAGTACACGCACCAGTAGTCCATGCCATGAACGTACCATTTTAATATTGTAATACATATATTTTCAAAGTTGTGATATAATCGAGAGGGGCTTTCTTCTGACCCCTTTCCGTGCATGCTTTGAATCATCATAGCTCGCCAGGCGAAAAATAACATAGGGTGAGTGCCATTTTGGAACAGGTTTTTACTGCTCGTATAGTAATAAAATGTAATAAAATAGTAATAAAATGTGTCAAATTACTGATAATGAAAGCAGCTAACATCTAAATTTCCGTTGTTTCCGTTCATAATCAGAATGTGGTTGTCTCCCCTATTCGTTGCCGCCAGTTTCTTGTCCAGAAACGCTTGAATATCCTCTTCAACCTAAACATTTCATGTGAAATACATCAAAATATTAAACATAATATTTTTATCATATCGCTCAGACAGCGCGAGAGAGCATGCAGAATTGAGAGGGTCAGAAGACATTACTCCTTTCCTTCAATATCATTTTGCCGCGTATAACCGTAATTAGTATAAATATTTATTATTATTATTATTAAATATTATTGTACCTCACAGTTTGTGATTGTTGTTGATACAGTATTCGACAGTAGCCAGTCGCATTTGGTCAGCAGCAGATCAGTCTTCCTGAAGTAGAAATATCTACCCATTTTTCCCCGTTCTTATGAAGAGGAAAATGCTCTTTGGGAGATGGTCGTTGCAGATTTATGTTGTAACTCTCAACGAAATTTCAGAACACTTTCTGTTATTTCTAAATGATTTTTTTTAAATCCACTCACATGGTGAAATTGTCTTTCAATCGATAATCACAGTGATCGAACTCGATCGATTTAACTATATCGCTCGGGAGATTGTCGAGCGCTCGGACAAATGAGGGAGTGAGGGAAATCTGCAAAAATATTGTTTTCCTTAAAGAAGGAGTATTACGATCTCGCGCTCCCTCATTCCTCATCTCCTATGTTCCAATGGCGCGGTCGCTCTCTCCTCTTTCCCCCATTATCCCTCCCTCTCGTTTTTGAATCCCTGCGCGTCAGGGTCAGTTTGGCACAGAGCCAAACTCGAATAACTCTGTTCAAACTTATCGGTTGAACGTGCAGTTTGCGGGGCTATCGGGGAACCGGGCGTGATAACCCCACAGGGAGAACTCAGTTTGACCAAAAGTTCGTGGGACACCACCTTTATTAACACATAATTTTACAGGTCGGGTCGTATTACAAATTCACGAACACTCATCCGAACTATCTATTAAAACGTTCCGCTGATAAACAGCAGAAACGAGTACGAGAGTACACTCAAAAGCGAGAGAATCAAACAGGAAGCACACCACAGGTATAGTTCTCGAATTGGAACGTAGTATTTTAATTTTGTAATATAGTAAACTGGCAAAATCTGTGCAGAGAACAGCCAATTCCATGGAAGAGAGGCATCATGATTCCAAACATACAGACCAGGGAAAGAGCGAGATAGTGTACAAAAGTGAGAGAGTCCCTCTCGATTTCACACGCTCTCTCGCTCAAAAGGCCTTTCTGTAAGGTTGACCTCAGAGGGAAATAAGTCTACGACTTCAGAAGTCTTGGCTACTGAGCGACGACTTTAAAGTCTAGAAAGTGCCGCTCCCCTGCCTCTAATCGAAGCGAGTAGGCTTATGAAGTCGTCGCTCGGTAGCCGAGAAGTCTACAGTCGTAGACTTTTTTCCCTGTGAGACCGGTGGGGGTGATGTGGCATTGATCGATAGGGCCTCGACGCTCGGATAAATATATGTGCCCGGGCAGATCTCTCTATTCAAAAGGTTCTTTCTAACTGTCAACTCATATAATGCTGACCAGCAACTTATGCAAAAGCTACACCTTCCAAACTTGATACAGATATTGCGAGCCACGTTTGGAACATTTTCCCTTTTGATTGGAGAGATTTCGTTCAGTTTGAGCTGAGTTACACGAGTTTTCCACCCTTTGATGGGGAAATTTCCCCGAAGAAATTAGCGCAGCATTACATTGTGAAAGCGAATTGTTGGTATTACATGACGGTGTAGAAGCTGAATCATTCGATCAATAATTAGCACTGGAATGTCACGGAGTCGGGAAGAAAACGTTGTCGCGTCCTGAAATTGAATTATACTTAATTTAAATAGCATATTAGATATCATATATACTGAGCTCAGTGTTGCCGCTTAATATTATACCGCCTGGTTTCAATAACTCGCAGTTTGCATGGATGTTGGAAAACCTTTTTTGAATATTTCGATTTCTCTGTCAAACTCGTGCTCTGAGCACATTCTTTCTCTGAAACTACTACATTTATAAAAAGAAACTATCAAACAGAATGTTACTTCCTTTGCAAAAGGCGAGAGAGCACTCAACAGTGAGAGGTTTTTCTAAATAAATGTATAGCACCTTGTACACTCGTGATTCCGGCAGCGCCAGGTGGGAAGCGATTGTCCCATCATTTCGGACAGTATAGATATAGTGATAATCATTATCCGTATGTTGACGGATGAGAATGGAGTGACCGATGCTACTCTGGAAGATATTTATTATAGAGTTTGAAATTCGAGTAAATAATTCAATTAGCACTCTTCATTTCACACACTCTCTCGCCAATCGACCGGTGAGAGAGTGTGTGAAATTCAATTATTTACCCGAATTGCAAACTCTAATTTATTATACGTTATTCCAATTCCCAGTGTGAGAAAGTTCCCATGGATTGTTTCTCTTCCACTTCAAGCCCATTTCTGTGAGGTTGACCGGACTGTGGTGAAGTCAACTTTATTATTTTATCATATTTTTTTTGTCAAATAAATTGTTTACATGAAATGGCATCTCGCTAATCTTAACTTTCGATGTCAAAATGTAGATAATCATAAATAACCTGGACAATGGTAAAATCCCGATAAGTTCGCGCTCTTCGTAGCGCAGTTCTCGATATTTTGTGTGTAACAAGAGAGCGAAAGCGCTGATTTGCGCATTTCAGCACATGAAGATCGAACCTGAAGTCGCCGGTACGTTTATTATTGCACATAAATGAGCCATTCGCTAGATAGTGCGGGCATAGGTCACCACGCCTGAGGCTCCACCCATGAATAGGGGGTCGTGGATGCACACTGCCCCAAAGGATGTAGGAGTCATGGTCCAAAATGGGTTTTAGGTTGGTCCCACCAAAGTCAAAGTGGCATACTGTAACTTCACCGCCGGGGTCCCGCAGCGAAAACAGACTACCGTAACCCGCAAATACGAAACTGACAATACAGACCCCTGGTATTTTGCATGAGGTAGACCTCAAGTCGTCATTGCCTGAGGGGATACCGTGATCATCCTACCGTACTCTCGGCTACAGTAACCCTACCGCAAGACGGATTTGTAAAAGTTTCCCAATCGGCTCGGGATTTTTATAGAAGATAACCCTCGAGTAAGCAAAGTGTGTGGGACATACCGCACCTCATCTACCGTACTCCCGGCTACAGTAACCTACCGTAACACGAAAATACTAAAATGATCAAATCGGCACGGAATTTTTGTAGGTGGTAGACCTCGAGTGGGCAAATTATTTCCGGCATACGATTATGTTCCTACAGTATTCACAGCTACAGTAATCTACCGTACTACGAAAATTCGAAAATTACAAATTCGATTCAGTATGGTTACTGTAGCCGTGGATAATGTAGGAACATAATGGTATGCCGGAAATAATTTTCCCACTCGAGGTCTACCCTACCTCCTACAAAAATTCCGTGCCGATTTGATCATTTTAGTATTTTCGTGTTACGGTAGGTTACTGTAGCCGGGAGTACGGTAGATGAGGTGCGGTATGTCCCACACACTTTGCCTACTTGAGGGTTATCTTCTATAAAAATCCCGAGCCGATTGGGGCACTTCTGCAAATCCGTCTTACGGTAGGGTTACTGTAGCCGAGAATACGGTAGGATGATTACGGTATCCCCCTCAGGCAATGATGACTTGAGGTCTATCTCATGCAACATACGAGGGGTCTGTATTGTCAATTTCGTATTTCCGGGTTACGGTAGCATGGGTTAGTCTGTTTTCGCTGCGGGATCCCGGCGGTGAAGTTACAGTATGCCACTTTGACTTTCGTGGGACCAACCCAAAACCCATTTTGGACCATGACCCCTATACATGCTCGCACGCTGCCCCAAAGACTGCCTACACGTCTGGAGAGGTATGCGTGCGGGACATGTGTCCGATTGCACCAATGCATAGATCCGTGCGTGGCAAACATCCCTCATTATTATTCGTTCTCTTTTTTTTCAGCGTAGCAAAATTAGATCGAAAATATGCGTACCCGTCCACATAAGAGAAAACTTGCAGCAAACAATCATCAGGCAGAATGTTGAGTGAGCTCTGAGAGAAGTATACAACTGGGAACGATAATTTAATTGTTAGAGTTAAGAATTTGCAAAAAAAAACTCACCCGGTCGTCCATGCTGCGAAAATTCCTTTCAATGCCGAGGAAAACCACGCTAGCCTAGCCTCCATGCCGTCTGCCCACTGGCAGGACGCCCACTTTCTATAGTACAAGGAGCTCCAGTTCGACGTTGAGCATACCCGCTGGCAGTAGTAGTTCTCTGTTTTTTCAACTGATTTCTCGAGCTTGATTTTCTTGCAAATAGAGTAGTACTGAGCATACTGTAGTGCGCGAGGTCAGCATTGCTACTTAAATGCATGCCCTCGAGCAAAGCACATGTGGACATCATTGGCAAAACGCCTCCAGAAAGGGGCCATGGGTGACAGAATGTGGCGTAAGCAAAGCTATTCTAGAAGCAAAAATGTGCGGCGTGTATAGCACAATAGATTTCATGCTCGAACAATTTCCATTCATTGGCTAATATCTTTTAAATTTATATTTTAAAACTTTATCGAACTGGGACTGTAAATACTGGAATACAAATGTAACTCGGATAAATTACTAGAAATGAAAAAAAATATTTTTCTTTAAAAACATAAAATAAACCTGGGTCATCGTAATCGATAGTATGCGAACAGATCAAAATCAAAGTACAGGGGGAATACACTGGGCGTGTATCATTCGTAATAGGGAAACAATAGTGAAGCGAGAAACGGGCACTGCAATTCATCAATACTCAATCAATACAGTAACGGCTACCGTATCCTGACTGGAAAGTGACTACCTTACTCCTCTATTCCTCCTCGCCCTCGATGCGCGCCTTCTTCGCGGGCATCTCATTCTCGTCCATTGTCTTGCGCTTCTTGCCAATCACCTGCAGAGATCAACGATCAATTATCAGAGATGAAAGATCAACAATTATAGATCAAAGATAATCTACGACTAAACATGCCCAAATACCAAACACTGGCCTAGCAGTGTTCTCCCGCGAGCCCAGCTCGAAGTCGAGAAGTACCTCTACCTACCCCTTATCAAACACAGAACACTATTATGTGTAGCAAAAGGGGGGTCTTTCATCACTTTCCAGTTATGAACCACTGATGGTGCGTTTGTTTTATAAAGAAGGTAAAGGAGTTGCCACACCGGTAATGCTCACTGTTTAAGCGGACTATGCACCTTGAAGTTCCACCATATATTTACATAATTAATTAAACCCCCTCTTCACCACAGCCTCCATCGCCTTGTAAAGCCAATGTGCATTGAAGTTTCACCATGCATATTTAAATGTTTGTATAATTAATTAAACTCCGTCGTCACCACTTCCTATATTCCCTGTCAATTTCGAGTTTCACAGTTAATATGTATATATTTATATGAACAAGTAACTCCCTCACCACTTCCTCCATCTCCTGTTTCATCATCATCTGCTCCTCGCCCTCCTCACTGACGTCAGAGACGACCACGAACGAGTGCTCGTCAAAGGACGCCGCCTGATTTGAAAAAAAAATTATATTTTTTATATTCACAAATATTTTTATTAGCACTAATACTTTCCGTTTCCCCCGATCGCCAACAAAATGTCGCGTTTCGACCCGAAAAAGTGGTAGTCAAGCTCCTTCATTCAAGCGCACAACACGCCCATACACAGTAAGTCGATACTCGATAACCACTACCGCATTTTTAAAGTATGGTAACCAGAGAAAGTTGATAATCGATAACCGCTACCGTACCTGCAGGACGACGACTCTCATCTCGGCGCCGCTGTCAAAGTCCTCGACGATGAGGCGGCCGCCCATCGACAGCCCGTGCGCCGCCAGCGTGTCGCCCATCAGACCTGCGATTAAGTAATTGATTAATTACTCAACTAATTAATCAATTAGTATGTTAACAGCCCAATTTTGGATGCCATGAATACAAGACGAATATTTTAGCTCGACCACGGCAGATCCTCATTATCGAATTCGCGAAAGTTTGTGAATTTCACAACACCGTGAAACCGAAATAGCAAAGCTGACCATTCCTGAATCACGTACAGCCTAGTTCAGAGCCACGATTAGACGAAAGACGTCAATCAGTCCTCGATTCCCTCTCACCTCCCCCTACCGTACTCACCATCCGTCTCTCCCTCCTCGCTGGACACTATGACCTTGCTGGTCGTGGCCTCCATCACGTCGGGCGCGCCCACCCCGAGAGCAGCCATCAGAATCTGAAATATAAATTTATTTAATTATTTAATTTAGTAATTATTCTAGAAGTTTGTCAGTTACTACTTTTATGTAACGAAAACGCGCAAAAAAACTGAAAGTTCATAGATCCAAGAACTTTGCTTGAACCGTGAAACATCAGAGGGGCGGCTATATTCCAAAAAAGGTATTTACTTCCCAACTACTGCCACTGTTCACGCCCTCTGCGCCATTGTCTCCATACTCAACATTGCCAAAGGATGACGAAATGGCTACCGTATACCTTGTCTCGGAGCGTGCCGACGGTCATCTTCTCGACGTTGAGGCGGAGCGAGACCTCGCGCTTGGCGGAGCACGTGAAGCAGGCAGGATTGGGCTTCTCCGGCGGCTGAAAACAGCGATGAGACGGTGTTACTCATTGTCAATAGACCAGCCATTTTCACCTCCATAATTATCGTCCAAATGTAATGAATTTAACAAAAACAACCAAGGGTTCATATTATAAATATTGAATAAAAATAATATAAATTATCGTCTTTGTCAGTCGTCACGAGCGGTCGCCTCTCCATTTCCTCCGATGGAGAGATGGAATTTCACCTAGCTCAGCACAAGGCTCCCTAGTACCCCTCCTCTCTACTATCGACTAAGCAAGACTTGGATCCCCATACAAGCCGGAGTGGTCGCCGTGTGATGGGTATGACCTACAAGTTGAATTGATCCTCAGTATCCTTATACTCGTTGATTCTCTCTAAGATCGATGACTCGAGTTTGGAGGACTCTGGATCAAGCTCCAATCCAAGATCCCTGTTTCGCACGAGATCCTAACGGACGGACCTTTCGCCATTTCAAATTCGACTATGAGGATCGTCTCACATTCCCACTCATCCACCGACGAGAGACCGATCCCCACTTCGAAAACCATTCAAGATGACTCGCTCTTCAGAAGACAATCAACCGAAGATACTAAGCCTTTTCAATGTCGTCAGAGCTCCCATTTGATTCCCTGTGAACCCGAATAGCCTCTTGATAAATTACTTCTAAACTAAAATAAACACAAAATGATACTTCCCGTGCTTACCACAGGCGATAAATCACGCAAAAGTGGGAGGGAAACGCACATTCTTGGTGGCGAACAAAAAAGTCCATCTTTTTGCTATCTTGGACATGCAAGAAAATCAATAAAAAACGCACCGACGGCACGACGACCTGTCCCCTGTAGTTCGGGTTGAGCATCAATATGGCCGAGGCTAGCTTGTCCTCGTGGCCAGCGACGATCTGCAAATTGTTAAGAGTGGGATGTAGAGACCGCCTAATTATTACTCAAACTATTATGGAAATGATAATAGAAAGGGTTCAATCTATTATCCTTTGTCAATCGATTGACGTGAGGTCGCATCACTCTTTCAATCTATTATTGACAGATCGGTGGGCGCGCTCACTAAGGAATGAGCGCGCCGGTAATAATCGATAATAGATTCGCCAAACTATTATTTCAATCGATTATCAATCGATTGACCGGTCAATCAATTATCGGTTTCAATCAATTGAAATCCACCCCTCGTTAATCGATTATCGTTTATAATAGTTTGGCGGTCTCTAGTGGGATGGTCAGGGCTTACAATCGTCAATCGTCAAGACCACGACATCTCACTGATGTAGAACGAGTAAAACATAAATGCATCGGCATATCGCGGACTTTTGTAAATTCACTTCACAAATGCTCTGTGGCAATAACTTTTTTTTGAAAAAGGTGACATTCGGTTCACAGAATAAATGAGACACGAACAAGCATATCCTATTACATGCTACTACTTTATTTATATACCATATCCCATCCTGTCCACCGTAACTCCTTCTACCGTACCTTGAGCGCATCGATCGTCATGATGCCGGCGACGATGGCGTTCGTCGTCGCGATCGCGGGGATGATGTTGCCGGCCATCGCTGCAATCATAAAATCGCTGAAATCCCATTATTATTTTTTATAAGGCATATTTGAACTCCAATACCGCCAACTGCTAATAATTTCAGCCATTCATTTTATACCGCCAAAATCTAATCGTAAGGTACTTTCCAGCACAGCTTCCCCAATTATCGTTCATTTCAAAACACCACGAAACAGTGTTTCGCCTGTCAGGAATTTAAATGAGAGATATTTTTTCTAAAAAAAAAAGGAATTTCACCCGAATAATTCAACAAGACATTATCACTCCCTGACAAACCCAAATAAATCAAATAACATGGACACATGGTAACTCACACTTGATCTCGAACAGACTTTTGGGCGCGATATGGAAGATGCCGGCGCGGATGTTGGCGCACGCGGCGACGAAGCGCATCGCCGCGTCGTCATCCTTGTCCCACGTGAGAATGCCGTCGGCGGAGGCCGCCTGATACATCACTTATATTTTATTTTATATTTTGTTAATACTTTTATTTTATATTTTGTTAATGCAAATGTTCGTCCTGCACAACTCTAGAAAAAATACCATCGAACGATTGGAACTCCGCCATCCACTTCCCAACCCAGTAACCAGATCTGCTCCTCAACTACCGTACCCCATTCTCCTCCTACCGTAACCCCTCACCTTCCTCTCCCTCAGTGTCTCGACGGCCTTCCTGAACTCGGCGCCGTTCTCTGCCGGCGTCCACACGCGCTGCTGCGGGTCCAGCTTGGCCGCAGTCGACTCGCACAGGCCAACGTTCTCTGCAATGAACAAACGATCCATTTTAATACTTACTATTAATGCTTTATTCTCCATCGGTGATTTGAATTTAGTCCGAGAGGAAATAACGATGAACTGGTAGGGTTTTTCTTTCTTGCAAATTGTAGAAATTTTTTTACATAAAATCGTCTATCCAACCTTTCGCACTATATTTCTCACATATTAAACAAGTAGTCATCGAACTAGCCGGGATGTGTTGAGGTTAAATACACTACGCTCTATGCGTACACTACGTTCTATGCACAGTTATGGGTGAAGGTTCGGTCCAGGGGGAGATCGGTAGCTGGCTCTCGGTTCGGTCCAGGGGAAGATCGGTAGCCTTCTCCAGGTACGGTCCAGGGGGATCTCGGCAGCCTTCTCCAGGTACGGTTCAGAGGGACCTCGGTAGCCTTCTTCAGGTACGGTTCAGGGGGAACTCGGTAGCTTGCTTGACGTTCGGTCCAGGGAGGAGGACCTCGGTAGCCGACTCCAAGTACGGTCCAGGGGGAGTTTAGTATGTTGGGGAATGTTAATCTCTAGAATGAGTACTGGCTTATTCCGTTGCAAAAAAGCTCGTGAGGCTCTTCACTACGCCACTTCGTGGCTCCGTGGCAACTTTTTTCGATCGCTCTCAGCCTCACGAGCCTTTCTCAACGGAAACGCAGGATACCGTGCGTTGGATTCCCGGGCGTGTTCGAACGCGTTTCCGACATCGCAAAACACTTTTCCTATGGTCCCCCACGCTCTGCGAATCAATTGGTAACTTTTTAAAATTTTGATTTTTCATGTTAAAACTCGGCAAAACAGGTGAAATCGTGTTTCACGTTACTCAAGAACGTGCTAAAAGGGCTTCTGACACTTGCGAAAAATGAGGCAAACGTTTTGCCCGCGGCGGGGTTCGAACCTGGGGGTCTCGGTTTGAAAGTCAAGCGCGTAACCCACTTGGCTATGGATTTGGTCAATTAAATTTTGTAAAATTCGAAGGGGATTTTGATCTGTTGTCGTATGCAAAAGGATCTGAGAAGATAGAGCGATTTTTAAGCAATTTATAAAGCTTCCCGATACACGATTCCGAGCCTCCAGAAAGGGGTCAGGGGCGAGATAGTGTGCCAAAGTAAGAGAGTCCCTCTTGATTTACCTTGCTCTCTTGTTTTAAACCCCCTCCTGCGAGGTTTGCCAGCATGTGGAATGATTTGGAACGAAATATACGAAAATTTAGTAAAATCATGTGAAATCAAGTGAAATCAATCGATATTTCACTTCAAAACTCGGCAAAAGATGTTCAAATGTGAATCTCGTTACTCAAAAATGGGTTTGGGCCACATTTGACACTTGGAAAAAATGCGGCAAAAGACTATGCACCGGCGGGGATCGAACCTGAGACCCTCGGATTTCTAGTCGAGCTCGCTACCGACTTGGCCATGAAATTATCGATTTTTCAAATATAAAGTTCGATGTGTTTTGTCGTTGCCTATCACATGCAAAAGGATCTGAGAAGTTTGCTAAACTTTGAAGCGAATTATAGCGGAAAAACGAAAAAACGTCCGTCACGCGGAAGGAAAAAAAACCAACAGACAAACAGACAGACATTTCGATTTCCTAGTAGTGGAGGATCGGCAATATCAACCGTGTAGGGAACATGAATGCGCCTTGTGATTTAAACAAAATTCCGCGACCCTTGGTCAGATGCTTCTCTTTCTCTCTCACATTTTTTTCTCGCTCATCACTAATCAATGAATCAATAAATATCCACCGTAACCCTCACCAGTGGCCAGCTCAGCGAATGGCACGGGCACGGGCGGCCGACGCTCCTTCCACAGGTTCGCCATCTTGAGCAGGTAGTGGATGTCGTCCACGAACAGCTTCAAACGCATTACTGTATCTGCCTTATCTTTCCACCAAAATTTCCTATCGCCAACTAGCTTTATTGAATCGTATCAGACAGTCAGTTACATGATCTACAGCCAACTAACCCCCACTTGAATACGACCTATGGCTACCGTATCCAGCCACTTCGCCAATCGCCAACTAACCTTATTAAAACTGAGAACTGGCTACTGTACCTACAAGTGAGTCAAATTAATCACCAACTAACCTTATTAAAGATGAGTTCAGCATCGTATCCGCTCTCCTCCGCCATTGCCCTCGTGTTGCCCGGCTTCTCCTCCTTCTTGCCATTCTCCTCCGGAGTGCTCTTCCCACTCTCCGGGGTCGTCTTGCCATTGGCCACGGCCTCGTCATCGTCGCCCGTCTCCATTGCCTCCACGACCGTCAACTTCTGCAAATTTAATATTTTTTTTTATGTTAATCAACATGGCCCAGTTTTCATTAATTGAGTCTCAAAAGGCGGGTGTCGCTAGTTGAAAAGCGAAAAGATCTAGGCGGTCGAAACAAGCTTATTAAAAGCAGATACAAGATCAGTCCCGTTTTCGGTATTGACATTAATCAATCGATAATATCTACCGTACCTCCTTGGCCTCCTCGTCGTCCATGTCGGGCGAGACGTCGTCGTCAATGTCCAGCTCGCCGAAGAGCTGAACAGAGAGAAGATATTGCGTCATTATCAGGTAATTTAGAAAAAATAGATATTGGACTAAATTCAAACACATAATCACACTGCCTATTCTTCAACAACTCTGCACAATCACGTTTCACCATCCCAATACGTGAAATATTTTAGGCTGAAAAACTGATTGTCCTGCTTTGCAGAGTGCAAAAACACGAACTAATTTTTTTAAATAAAATAAATACATACCTGATTGAAGACGTGCTTGCTCCACACCGTGCAGTGGATGTGCTCCGACGGCGTGTTGCTGCAAGTATTCATACTTCATATTCAGATAGCATCGTGATTCCCCCGTTCACTCCACTCATACCATCACGTTGAACCCCGAAAATGCCCAGCACACGTCAGCTGCATCCGAAAACGAAGTCGGCTCGCCCAATAACTACCATATTCGGATGGTGCAGCCGAGACCAACACTCGCCGCTACCGTGTGCCTACCGTAATCCTTCTCCTCACTACAGTATCTCACCGAATGGTGCAGCCGGGGAAGGACTTCTTGTTCTCGTCTTTCGGGTCGCACTCGTAGCACTCCGTCTTGCCGCGAATCATCGAGTGCACCTGCATCGATTTGTTTCCTTTCTCAGAAATGTACAATAAACATTTTCAATACAATGCTCGTAGATTTCTATGACATTTTGTTACGACGTCCGATCGGTATCTGCGATCATATCAGCACCTAGTGAAAACGACTGCATGAAACATGAAACCAGCTTGTGGAAGAGCATGTTAGTTTGGCAAAATTATTCTTTTTATAAATCTGTGCCTCACTTATTTTCGCCACATACCTTAGGTCGAAAGGGTGCGTTTCGGCAAGTCGAAAATGCGGGTTGGGTTTGTCAAAAATGGGCATTCAAAACCGAACATGCGGGTTGGGTTATCATTTTTTCATCAAAAAATTTCAAAAATGCGGGTTGGCTTCGTTGTTTTTTACTTATCATTCGACCTATGCCTTCAGCGAAACATTTTGTGGTTCCGGAGGGATGCTCGATGCATCCTGCTCAATCGAATGATACAAAATTTGGAATTTTAAACAATCATTGTTAGGATCATTCGTAATTTTGTTATCATCGAAACAACATAAAGTGTATTGCGCCCTCACCTGTCCATAGTAGCCCGACGTTCCGCCGTCGATGAGCGGGACGCGCGTCGCCATGCACATGCGGTTCACGTGGTTGCGAGCGGCTGAAAGAAAGTAGAGATCAAACTACATACATATAAACTAACATTAAGCGATAAAATAGTCACAACAGGACTAATAATATTATTAATAATAACAACAATAATAATAAATGTACCCTTATTATCGAGGGCGTTAAGCACGAAGACGAACTGCTTGAAGAACTCGTAGTTGAACTTTTCGCTGCAATCAAACAAGGTATATTTCGTGAAATGTGAGCATCCCTTAATTTATGGGCCGTTGAAGAGTGGAATTTCGTTATTGCCCATTTCAGAAACACAACACCGACCTTACATTTTCCCATGAATTTACTTTTTTTCTGTTGGTGACATACCGTTAAAGCAATGCTTAATTATAATTTTATAAACTATATAAAGAAGGTGAACAAAGTAAATAGCACTTTCGAATTTTGCCTTAGGGAGATTGTTGAAACGCAAATGTCCCCCTGTGAATCCCTCTTCTTTGATATTTATCTTGCATCCGTAGTTTGTGTGCATGTTGTCGCACCCTCGTGGTGTACGATAAATACAATATAATATTGTAAAATACAATAAATGTTGCCTGAAGATGGACTCGTGGTCGTAGACAATCTTCGTCTCGGCGTCGGGCGCCATGCGGAGACCCGCCGCTGTGGACACCTCGGCCTGAAACACGGCTCTCTTTTTTTACTATTTAAAGGAATTAACGTAAAACTGTTAAGAACTCGAGGCTCGAGCGCTATTTTTATATAAAAACATTTTAAATCGAAAGTCGATGCACTTATGCTGTGTTCGTATGCAAAATGATGTGATCTCAACTGCTCACCTTCGACTTGCCTACGTGCTCTCGGCGGAAGAGGAACTGCCTGTTCAGATTGCTCACGTCGATCGTGTCGAGATCGATCTGAAAATGTATTATTATTATTTAAATTTAATTATTATTTATATATTATGCTGCGATGATGCGCGGTGTCCAAATGCAGTTCCCTCGACGGTATTCTTCGTGTTTTGCTTTTCTCGTCACTAGTCGAATCGATATTCACAAATTTCACGCGAAAGTAGGACTAAGTAGATGTTTACGCATTTATGCGGATTACACGAAGCGGGACCACGCAAGCAACAAATGTAGTGAAATTGATTATATTATTGATTCACTCAACGCATGCTCGCGAAGGGTTCAAGCAAACTCACAACGTGAATGTCTCTGAATCCGGCCAGGACGATGTTCTTGAGCAGCTCGCAGCCGATGCCGCCCGCGCCCACCATCAGCACCTGCGAATTACAATATTACGGACTTGAAAAGTAGTTCGCTCAGCTCTAGGTATAGCCTATTTCAAGCGAGAGGCATAGCTACCTCGGCACACATAGAATGAGTAAAAACAGCTAGAAAACAGCGCTACTTCCGCACTGCAGAACTACTTCCTAACTCATTTATATCTTCTAGCTGATGCAGATATGTCGCCTGCCAGAAGTAGCTATACCCCGTGAGCACCGACTTACGAACTTGAAAGGAGTTCGAGTTATCGATTCGCAACTTCCGTTCTCAACTCGTCATTTAACAAGTCGTAACTATATGTAAATTTGCTGCGATTTTCCAGCGAGTTGCTAGTGTATTTCGCACACCAGCTGTTGTGATAAGGCTACATAAAAGTAACGGAATCAGAAGTAAAATAACAAGTTTCGGCCGGACATGTACGCATGAAAACACGGCAGTTTACCTTCTTTCCAGCGAGTTTCGCAGCCTCCTTCTCGCGCCAGCCCATGTTAACCGAGTACCTGTAATTCGGGCATAGTTTAAAACATAAAAGTAGAGTAATTAACACGCAAAATCGATAAATAACGAAAATTCGAAATTTGAACGAGCTGTGTGCATGTGCACGCGTCGCCTTTTCTCTGTTGTGAAGATCGCGATTTTCCGGCTCCATCTCCGGTTTTGCTATTTGATCTATCAATTTTCAAACCTTTTTTTATTATGTTTAACTAATTTTGTTTTTATTTTATTTTCCTCTTTGTTGTGATCAACTAGGGAACATCTCCAGAATAATTACTCACCCATTGTCCCTCTTCCCTCGCTATTTCGGCACAGTAGTACTAGTAGTAGTAGTCTCATCGCGGAAAAAAAAGCTGACAATAGGCTCCTTGTCGTATTTGTGGTTGGAAGCGTCTCAGGAGGGAACACAAGGCGCCCGAAATCTTCTTTTGCATTCGCACACTGCCTGTGCGTGGCACGCCAACTTCACATGTCACGCAGCCATCTAGTTCAAACTTGAAATACAATTTTCAATTAAAGGTGTGTGTTTGTGAAACATAAAGATATGTAAGCGCTCTCGATCTCACACACTCCTTCGCTCCCGTCCCCTTTCGGGAGTTGATTGGCATCGTGACTTTTCTCGTGTCTTGTGATATTTTTCCCGAAGTCGTAACGCCTTCACAAGTGCCCTCTTGAAAGCTAATTGGAATGCCCGAAAGACGAGATTCAATATATTCCCCACTCATATTTCCACTTACTACCTCCAGAATGTGGTCAAGGACGAGGGAGTGCGTAAAAATGAGAGACGTCATCTGACCAATCTCCATCCCCTACTCAAGTCTCCGTTAACGACATGAGCCACCGTACTTTTTGACGGGGGAAAATAGATGGGGCAATGTCGGAAGTCCTCTTCCTTGCGCCAAATACTATGTAAAATCATCTCCAAATTATTTTTAATGTTAGCTAGACGCGAAAAAAAGCAGCTGAAAGCGAGAGGATGTATGGACTCTTCACGACGCTGTTCTCCGTGGAGATTTTCATCGGGCGGTCGAATTATGTGCCAATCGGTACTCGAATACCGATCAATGTAGTAAATGTGCTGGCCTATCTACACACAGAGTGCGAACTCTTATTGTTAGATGTTGACATCTAGATACCTCCGGGATTTCAACGCACGATGCGTGCGCGATTTCCACTACTTGTGTGCAAAACTACTAGCGGAAATGTCGCGCGCGTCGTGTGGAAATCGTGTGCTCTGTTGAAGGTCTTGAACGAAAATTACGGTATCAGGATCAGGCCCGCGTGTGGAAATCTCGCGGCGCATCAGGTGAAAATCGCGCGCGCACGATGTTTTACCGGAATCGCGCGCACATCGTGCGTTGAAACTCCGGAGACTCAGTCTCTTGACGAGATAATGTGTGAAATTAAGAGAGAGTAGAAGATTACGAACGATTCTTGAATGTAGAACAGTCGAATGTAGAGGACAGTTGGAGTCTCTAGATGTCGACATCTAAGATAGTTAGCGCTCTGTGGAGGCTGTGCTATTTCCTATGATTTCGTGAACAAGTGCCATCTCTCCCCTCTCATTAGACAGTGTCTGGTGCTGGCATCTTTTGAGAAGGCGGGACATGTAGTTGAAGAGGGGGGATGGAGGGAGCCATAAACTCCCACTCCCACCCTCACAATATTGCCGTCTCTCTCTCTCTCTCTCTCTCTCTCTCTCTCTTCAACTATTGTGTCGCATATTGCCAATCTCATCATCACCATCGCTTGTATAGCAGAGCATAGCATGATTCCAAACATGCAGACAGGAGTTCACGCGAGATAGTGTGCAAAACTGAGAGAGTCCCTCTCGATATAATTCCGTAAAAAAACATAATTCCGCTGCCCAATCAAACATCCTCTCATGCCATTCAAATTTCACGGGTGGAAAAGTGGACAACAGTTTTGTCCACCTCTGCATCACACTTTTGCTAGTCTAGCTTTAGCTCCAAATTTGATACGGGGATGGTAAAACGCTTTGGAACTTTTGTGATAGGAGAAATTTAACTCAGTTTGAGCTGAATTAAACAAGTGTTCCGCCATGAGAGTGAAATTTCCCTTATGAAATTTGCGTACCATCATTTTACGAGCTCGCTCACTCGTGGTTGCTTTCAGGAAGCACGGAATTTTATGGAAGGCATAGTAATTTTCGCTGGTGACGTTCACTGTCTTTTTTCTCAACTCATTTTCGAAAAAAAGTGGTATCTAACAGGATAACAGATACATTTCATTCGCACCATGATTACTTTTGAGTATCTCCCTTCCAAACCCCTTTCTAAGGGCCCGAAATTATGCACTATGTCTTCACATTCCTCCACTTATAGGAAATCATTGTGTCTGTCTGTCTGTCTGTCTGTCTGTCTGTTTTTTTCCGTACGCGTGACAGACATTTTTTTCGCATTTTCCTTATAAATCGCTTCAAAATCGCGTTCCCAGATCCTTTTGCATATGATAACTGACCAGAATAGCTTTCAAATTTTACAAAATTCAATAAGCCAAATCCATAGCCAAGTGGGTTAAGCGCCAGACTGTGATTCCGAGACCCCCAGGTTCGACCCCCGCCGCGGGCAAACCTTTTGCCGCATTTTTCGCAAGTGCTAGAAACCGTTCTAGCACGTTTTTGAGTACCGTGAAACGCGTTTTCACCTGTTTTGCCGAGTTTTAACCACTTGACGGACTTTTTCGTTTTTTCGCTATAAATCACTTCAAACTCAATCAATCTTCTCAGATCCTTTTGCATATGATAACCAATCTGAATACCTTTCAAATTTTACAAAAAAATATTCAACCAAATTCATAGCCAAGTGGGTTACGCGCTTCGCCAGCAGTCCGGCACCCCCAGGTTCGACCCCCGTCGCGGGCAAACCTTTTGCCGCATTTTTCGCAAGTGCCAGAAACTGTACTAACACGTTTTTGAGTACCGTGAAACACGTTTTCACCTGTTTTGCCGAGTTTTAACTTGAAAAATCGAAAATTTCGAAAAGTTCCCAATTGATTCGCAGAGCGTGGGGGATCACAGGAAAAGTGTTTTGCAATGTCAGAAACGTGTCTGAACGTGTTCTAACACGTTTCAACGTGAAAATTGAAAATTTCAAAATGTTTCTAATTGATTCGCAGAGCGTAGGGGATCACAGGAAAAGTGTTTTGCGATGTCGGAAACGTGTTCGAACACGTCAGGGAAATCAACACACGGTATCCTGTGTTTCCGTTGAGAAATGCTCGTGAGGCTGAGAGCGATCGGAAAAAGTTGCCACGGAGCCACGAAGTGGCGTAGTGACAACTTTTTTCGATCGCTCTCAGCCTCACGAGCATTTTGCAACGGAATAAGCCAGTACTCTTTCTAGAGATTAACATTCCCCAGCATACTAACTTCCCTCCCTGGACTGTACTTGGAGCCGGCTACTGAGTCCACCTCCCTGATCCGAACCTGGAGCCGGCTACCGAGCTCCCCCTGAACCGAGCCTGAAGTAGGCTGCCAAGGTCCCCCTGAACCGAACCTGAAGCAGGCTGCCGAGCTCCCCCTGGACCGAACCTGGAGCAGGCTACCGAGCTGCCCCTGGACCAAACATGGAGCAGGCTACTGAGCTTCCCCTGGACCGATCCTGGAGCAGGCTACCGAGCTCCCCCTGGACCGAACCTGCACCCAGAACTATGCATAGAGCGTAGTGTACGCATAGAGCAGAGTGCATTTAACCTCAACACATCCCGGCTAGTATTTGTCTAGTTGTCTAGACCCATATTCTCCATATTTTACCACTCTAATTTCTTATTAGGCCGCTGGGAACTTTGCATTTACAAGGGAATCCCAAACGTAGGGACGGTCCCGATGAAACTCGTTAACATAGGCGGAGTCAGACCTCTCACGTGAACCTGTAATCACTTTTACAAGTTCCGATATTTGTTTCATTGCAATAGGAAACCATTAACGAAAATGTGAATACCAAACGGGCTGCATTTTCCTGCTCCTCACCGGAATTCACTCTATTTCCTAACGGGGAAACGAGCCGTCGGGAGCAAAGCGAGACGCTCCTCCTCTTCTGATCTCTCTCTCTCTCCTCCTCTCTGTGATTCAATTTCCCCCTACGCGGGCGCTCGCTTCCAAGTCCATTTCCTCCGCTCACTTTCCCTCACTATTTTCCAGCAGAAAAGAAGACGATTCTCGCATTTTTTCTCCTCCCCTCCCCGTTTTTATTCTAATAATTCTAGTTCCTTTATACTTCTTACTTTTTTATAACTCACACTTCTTCCAATCTCACGATCACATTGTAATTTTTGTATCGCACGTATTGTTGGAAGAAACAATTTCCTTTACCTTTTCCCCTAACAATTATAACTATTCCAACAACGCCCCGCAAACTGCGCCTATAGAGTTGTAAGTTTCGGCATAGACGCATGGTCCTATCGCAGGCGCAATCTCGCCCTTGACCCCTTTCTGGAGACAAGGAGTCATCTGGCTGCTTCTAGCCAGCCTGCTTGTCAGCTTCACTTCAGAGAACACAAAAGATAGCATTTTCTTCTAATCCCCCCTCAATCATTGCTTTCCACCCGCTTGTCTTGTCACTTTTTCCACTATAGATCCAAGACCCGAGGACCTTTTGGATTCTAGTGCCCTGCCACTCTCACTTTCACGCACTATCTCGCTCCTGACCCCTTTCTGGAGGCTTCGATGGAACGCTTCATTCATCTGTTGTCCTCTTCTCCGTCTATTGTTACTCTCTCCTTCTTTTTCTCGAACCTTCCTGGAATTATTCATTGGCACGGGAGCGTGTTTTCCTCGCAATTTCCGTACTAATTCTTCCTGCTTTCCTGTAGTAGTCGCGTTAATATTGTTTATAAACACAAAATTCGCCATGACTCTAAATGGCGCTAAATCTGTCCTAATCTATGTAGTTCCTGTGTGGCTACTATAAAATTGTGGCATGTTTGGCCACACAAGTGCGTGCTCTCTCGGCTCTGCTAAACACAGAAACGCTGTGCTAAACACAGGAATGACATTTTGCAGCGCATGTCTCGGTTTCCCGCAGCGTACGGCGCGGCGTCGATGCTGCAGCTGCTGCTCGTCCTTCTCATCACCGTCTTTATCGTAACAATGATCAGCATTTCAGTCGTCAATCAATCGGAAATCTACAGTATCCAGCATCGAAGGTAGGCATCGAAAAGTGCTAGATGTTCTAGATCGAGCGGATCCGCAAAGAGGCCATAAAAGTCAATAGTTGCGGCTCGTATTTGTGGATAATTGTGATATATCTATTATGAAAAGAATAATACTTATTAATAACAAGGTAATTAGACAATTTCAATGCGTTCTGGAATGTATGACAAGAATTTTTATGTTGTTTATAAATGAAAAAAACTGTTCATAGCATAACCGGGAAATGGAGCGTGAGAAAACCAAGCAAACAACACCACATGTCTCCCACGCATCGTCAGATTTTTCACCCCAATTGCGTAGTTGTGACGCAATTGACCGTGAACTTGAGAGCTCTTTATGCCTCAGCGAGCAGTGGACTCTAGTACGCAACAATATTTGTTTTGACGCGGAACTTCGCTCTAGGCTTCCTAAAATTAACGTTTCTAATAGTATCCCCAGCATATACTATAACATTGGCGGGTTCCCAAACCTACAATTATACTTTGGTCCATTGGTAGGAAGCTTGCGTCGCAAAACACAAAGCGCAACGGCACTCTTCCCCAACGAACTGTCTAATTACGGCCCCCATTGGATTACACTGGCAGTCTCCCCCAATCTGCCCTGATAGAGAAAGAGAGAGAGAGAGAGAGAGAGAGAGAGAGAGAGAGAATGAGAACGAGGCTATACACGAAATTGGGGCAAACGAGATTTTGGCAGACACCACCCAGCTTATTTACTCGACTGTGAAACGGAAGTTACGAAATACTCTTGGTGCCTCGGGGGTCAAGATGTCTCCACATGATTCCAAACCTACAGACCAGGGTTAGGAAAACAGTGTATGCAAAAGTGAGAGAGTCCCTCTCGATTTCACACGCTCTCTCACTCCAAAGGCCTTTCTGGATGGGTGACCGGCCTATGGAATGATGTGTCTCCAGAAAGGGGTCGGCGGCAAAACAATGCAAACAATCTCCCTATTTACGACGAAATTCTGGGTAAAATGTGAAAATTCGTCGTGAGACCATCGCTCATTTGCATTCTCTTTCGCCCTTTCTAAAAGTCTGACTCAATTAACGTCGACTCGCCGGAATGCATTGATACCCCACGATTTATCACGCGCAGACCACTTTAGACAGTGAAACATTAAATCCGTATTTAAAGATATTTTACAATTTTTTTATAACTTAATGAATTCAGGATACAATCGAAACGGTCACTTCCCCACCCGGCACCGCATCGGTTTCTCATTGGCTATCTCGCGTCCGTTGATTACAAGGTTAATTAGTAATTAAACCTAATTAAAGATACTAATTAATTAAAATACGACAATTAATAAAATTCAGGCCGGTCTTGCTAATCACGTGTTCGAGCTCATCTCACTCATCGGAATAGCTAGGAGTCTGGGGAGGTTCGATAATTTTATTGATGCCTCATATCAATTGACGAAAACTGATTTCGAATTGTCGAAACAACATAATGCTGCGCTAATTTCTTCGGGGAAATTTCCCCATAAAAGGGTGGAAAACTCGTGTAACTCAGCTCAAACTGAACGAAATCTCTCCAATCAAAAAGGAAAATGTTCCAAGCGTGGCTTGCAATATCTGCATCAAGTTTGGAAGTTGTAGCTTCACTAGGAAAAAAGTTATGAAAGTCTGCATAAAACTGTTTTGCACCTTGCACCCCATGAAATTTGCGCAGCATCACACATGCTTATGTTGCAAGATCATTTAAGGTTTAGTTTGTTTAGAAAACTCGGCCTTCTTCCTACCTGACCTTAAAACGTGTTTTTTTTGAAAACGTGTTTTGTAAAAGTATTATCATTCATATTTTAATTCAGAAAACCCGCCCTTCGGTCCTTCCACTACGACCATTTTCGTGAGAGTCACAGAGATCTGCCTCATTTGATCGAAGCATTCGAACGAGTGAGAGAGGCATCCGAGGTACAGTCTCTTCCTCATACTTTATTATGTAATTTTAATCATTTTTTGCATTCTTTATGCTACAACGGGTAAGAAGAGTAACGGTATCTCCTTCTTAGCGTATACTTGATGTTCCGAACAGTTTGAAATAACACGCTTTGAAGCGTTTTCTCACAGATAGGGAACCCACCAAAAAAAATTCTAACAGAGTCTTGTGAATTTGGCAAATTGACAGCTTCTATACTATTCCGGCTTCAAACCAGACACTGCCCATTGTCCGGCTATTGTCGTCACTTCGTCACACAAATACTCATTCTCTCTCTCTCTCTAATGCCGGAAGTGTGCGTCTGGCAGGCAATAGCAGTAGTATCCCGATTAATGCCGGATCTCCATAAAGGGGTCCGGAGAGAGACATTGTGTTGACAAATGAGATGCTTTTAATGGCCCCGCCCTTGACCCCTTTCTGGAGATTGGCCTGGGCACCGTGTGGAATGCTTTTCGACTCACGACTCTATTTTGACGGCTTTTCGCCTCCATTTAGTGGTGTAACTGTGTGAGAGGGAGGCCGAGGGGTTCTCTCTCTCTCTCTCTCTCTCTCTCGTCCGCTTAATTTGCGAGTAGTCACGTCCACGATAGCGCCGTAAACAGGCCGTCCGGTGAGAGGGAATTAGTAGAGGGGCGTCTAAACGAGAAAATACGTTCAAGGCGAAATAATGGGTTACGCCATCTCACTTTTGAGGCGAGAGGCCTCCAAATTGTTCGAAACCGCACTACTCCAATATGGGGTCAGGAAATAAATTGTATGGGGAAAACAACGCTGACCGTTGTCTGGAGGCTTATTGGAGGTGGTCTGCCCTCGAAACACAACAATATTATGACAAGTAGCTTAATTAATTATTGTATTTTTAAAAGTTTAATTTCAGATGACCTCTCATCGCTTCGTGAATCTCGATTGCTGCCGATTTCATCCACAAATCATGGATGAGATGGGAAGGGAAGGAGATGCAGAAAGGATATCAGCACACTTATTCCATCTACAGGTAGTAAGAATCAAAGATAACATCCTGTTGGCTCCATGCCAAGAACATCTCTCCTTGTCTGACCCACCAAGGATCGAGCTAACTTTAGGCCCACTAACTTAGTGGGATGCCCCCTGTTTCACCCTTGCGGCCCACTAACTTAGTGGGATCAGGATTAGCGGTTTTTCGCGTAAAAAATGCAAAAGCTGATGTCTGTGATGTTTCATATCGTTCGGGCTGAAGTCAGACGTATTCCAAGGCTGTCCTGGCTAAATAAGCACAATGTAATATAATTGGTAAAATAATCGCGAAAATGCATCTTCATCCCCACTAAGTTAGTGGACCTAAAGTTACCCCTGATCCTTACTCGTCATACCCTCTCGTTTGGTGCGCTCTCTAGCCATCTCTCTCTCTTTCTCTAACTCGTTCTTGCCGACTCCGTTTCGAATGCTGTGTCAAATATTTTTGCAAGTAAAAAAAATAAGATTTCTCCTTTATCGGGAAACCTATAACTTATCATTATGATAACACAAATGCGAGACGCGTTTTTATTATTACTTAAATATGGGAAGTGAGCGATTATTACTCACCATCTACAGGCTACGATTTTTTATTGATTTTCGAATTTAACGCTAATTCAGAACACATCATTCCACAGGCCGGTCAATCTTACAGAAAGGGCTTTGGAGTGAGAGAGTGTGTGAAATCAAGAGGGACTCTCTCACTTTTTCACACTCTCTCGCCCTGACCCCTGCCTGTCGGTTTGGAATCATGTGAGAAAACGCTATTCACGTGGGCTGCCTAACTACCTGATAACACTAGTTTACCAGAGGCTTCACGTTTCTTTTTCACAAAACTCAGAGCCCGAATTCGATAGAATGCAGCCAAATTGAAATAAGTCTAATCGTTTTTTATTCGGAGTCTGAAATCGATAACGAAATCGCATCGGCGCAGACAGTTGTTCTTATGACTGCTGGTTGAAACATACTATGACATATAATAAAGTATTTTTCAGAGTTTCAAATATTTCTCATCAAGTCTGCCACGAGATGAGGTTCTCTCCTTGTTAGAGGTATGTCACGCATCGCTCTCTAGAATGTATAGAATCAAAATGTCAGGAAAGATGTATAGTGAACGTGATAGTCCTTTTTTTCATTGTATTTCAGTTTCAACGTATACCCGGTGGCGGACATTCTTTTTTTTAAATGTTTCGTCTCTCTTTCATCTCTTGGAGCAACATCTTTTGAGCATTATCACTCTGAAACAAAGCATTCGGTCGTTTGCTCTCCGAATCAAAGAATGTTTGCAGCTTCCGCACAAGTTGAAGCACAAGGCTGCTCGGCACATGGTGGATAGAGAGAAGCTGGCCGGTTACGATCACAGGTGCGCAGAGCGGGAAGTCTCCAACTTTCCTTACTCTGGAGACATTGTCTCCAGCATAGAGAGCATGCAAAATCGAGAGATCATCTCTCACTATTTCTCGCCCGCTCTCCCGGTTTTGCACGCTCTCTGAGCTGGAGACAATGTCTTCAGAGTAAGGAAAGTTGGAGACTTACCGCTCTGTATACACTTTCGAGTGAGAAAAAAACGGTTCCCAAATTCAGAGAAACTTAAAACAAAAACATGTTCGCTCTCTGGCGGTATTAATTACTCGAATTATACGAATTAACAGGCGTATTGCCGATCGCTCAAACAAGAAAAAAAAGAAAAAGAAAAAAAGCCGAAAATCCATTTTCCACTCCCGTCACATTGGCACTTACACCAAATACAATATTACAAGTTCACGAAAACTCGTCCAAAATAATGAAACGTTCCGCGGTTAAACACAAATTCCGCTGGCGAGAGAGCATGGCAAAACGAGAGACACGAGGTATAGAAAATTTCTGAAGCATTCGTTATTCATCCCTATCAGATTATGCATCCACACTCGTCGTCACGATTTCATCTCATCCGCTCAACATGCGGCCTCCAATGAGCTGTTCACTCTGCCCGCCATTGAGTTCCTCAGTCAACACGGTCAGTTCATTTCCAAAGCATAACCGAACGTTCATTTGATTTAATAAATTTACCACGCATATTCCAGAACAAAATTAGTCTCTTTTTTAACTTTGAAAAAATGTATTTTATTTCAGTTCGCGATCATCTGAACGCCTCTTCTCCTCTCATTATTATGATCGGCGACGATAATCAATGGCAGACGGATATTATGAATTCGATCTTTGGGTGAGATTACATTTTTATTTAAATTTATTCACTTTCATCAGCTGGTTGAAAATTACAATGAATTGTATCGAGGAGACAATGGCAGAAGTTACAGAGTGAAAGAGTCCGAGGATGAATTCATCCCCATTGGTAGAGACGAAATTGAGAGCGTGCTAAGAGGTTTCACGTCTGGGAAATCTCCGGGGGAAGATAAAATATCTGGGGAAATGCTCAAAATGGGTTCTGATATCCTATCACCATACCTAGCGTCTACCTTCAATAAAATCCTCATTGAAGGCTCTATCCCAGCTGGTTTCGGCGATAGTCGAACAATCTTACTCCACAAGGGCGGGGACAACACCAACCCCAAAAATTATCGCCCCATTTCATTACTCCCGGTCATTCAAAAGACCCTCACCGCCGTCATCAACAATAGAATCGGTCGCTCTTTAGATAATCAAAGATCAAGGGAGCAGCAGGGATTCCGGGCGGGGCACTCTACGGTAGATGGTATCTTCACTCTAAATACTCTCATATCAAACTGCAGGGAATACAGGCGCCCTCTCTACCTCCTTTTCCTAGACGTTAGCAAGGCTTTTGACTCTGTACTGTGTAACTCCGTTCTTTCTGCTCTCGAACGCGACGGTGTTCACTCAACGTACACCAAGTTTCTGCAGTCACTCACAGTACAGAGCAAAAGTTCAATCATCGTCAATGGGAAAGCAGTAGAGGTTTCTATCGGAAGAGGGGTGCGTCAGGGGGATGGTCTGAGTCCGCGTCTATTTGTCTCGGTGATGGATACTGTATTCAACAGGGTCCAATGGCGTAGAAAAGGAATATGCATAGACGGCGAATATCTCTCACATATTCTCTACGCAGATGATTGCGTACTTATTTCCCACGACTCACGCCAAATCCAAAATATGGTAACGGAACTAGAAAGGGAACTACTTGCGGTGGGCTTGCAACTTAATGGCTCAAAAACTGTCGCTTTGACGACTAATCCAATGGGCAGATCGGTCGTGGTAGGAGGTCTAGTAGTTAAGACGGTGGATAAGGTGGTGTATCTTGGGCAAGAAGTTACTCTTGGTCCAGGTTTAGAGGAGAAATGCATAGGCGGGTCAGAAGCGCGAATTGGGCATTTTCTAAATACTCGGAATTCTTCCGAAAGCGAGGATGTCCCATGCCGCTCAAAAAGCGCTTATTCGACGGTGTAGTTCTCCCCGCACTCTTGTACGGAGCTGAAGCCTGGTACCTTTGTAAACGCGAAAAACAAACACTCTCTGTCGCCCAGCGCAAACTTGAACGCAAAATGATAGGAATCACCGTATTCGATCATGTTACCAATGACCGGATCCGTGGCATCACAAAACTGAAGGATGTTGTTAGAGAGGCGGAAAAGCGGAAATGGATATGGGTAGAGAGAATCTCGAAATTGTCCCACGATCGGTGGAATCGGAAGATGGTCGATTGGACACCAAGAGGGAAGCGAAAGAGAGGAAGACCCGCTAAGAGATGGAGAGACGACTTCGTCAACGCTGCCGGTCCTCAGTTCATGCAACTCGCAAGACACGATCACAGGCAATGGAGAACTATCATGGCAACCCAGCTGAATTAACACCCTCACCCAGCTGATAAAGTTGATTAAATGTAAAAAAAAATCAGCTGGTTTTGGGTGTGATTTGTCATGAGAGACGAATTTAATAATTCATTATTTTCCTGTCGACAGTAAATGTGAATTCTAATTAATAATTATGAACTTGGGCATCTCCTAGATTTTATTTTCGGGCGTTGTGCTTCGAATTCATCTATTCTACTATAAATATATATTTTATAAAAATAATAAATATTTAATGGCGTTTTATGTACGCTAACATAGCAACAACTGCAAATAACACAAATTTAGCTATTTTGATGAAATTGCTTGGTGATCTACCACAGGGAATTACATTAGGAGTATTGCTCATTTCAGCACTCCCTCCCTTCTTCTCCCATTCAACGACACTCTGCCTGCAGTTGCCAGCTGGCACTTTGCACGGGCATACTGCGACTCTATACTGCTTACCGGTACACATCACATTTTTTCAAAACTTACTGAAAGGAGTCGTGACGAGAGAGCGTGCAAAAGTGAGAGACTCTCTCGCGATTAACACGCTCTCTTACTCCCGGCCGCTTTATTTGTTTATTCAGATTACATTTTTTGCATTTAAAAAAAATTAAAAATAAATAAATTGCAGCTTCATCATCGACATTCGGTTGGTGGCTGGCATATCAAGCGAAGGGACAACATGTGAGTAACATTCATTGAATGTATTTGCTGGATACGATAATTACTGAAAATTCACAATTTATTTGTTTATTTATTGTACACGGCAAGGGTACGTCAACATGTACACTGTCCGATCAATTCTGTGCATTAAAAATGCATTCATTGAATGAAGTTGGACCGAAGGGTCAAGCGTTTCCGGAAATAACACACTCCACAATTTTGACTTTGCGGAATGGGAGTGTTCCTGATTTTAATCGATTTCGTTTAAAGTTTATTTAAAATTTCGTGCAGATATTCTACAACAACGTCTATTCCAAACCGGGCGGATTCGGTCGATCTCTCAATCCGGACGACTACTTCCCACACGATTGGACTGCACTGGAATTCGACCCGAGCACGAGTCGAGTCGGGATTAGGGAGCGATTCTTTAATTGATTAATTTAAAATAATTAATTATAATTAGTGGCGTGTTGCTATTGAACAATCTCTAAAGGGTCAGGGAAGGACTCTCTCCCAATTCCATACATACTTCCATTGTTGACCGCTTTTCGGAGAGTTTTTTTATTAGAAAAGGTTTTTTTTTCGAGAATTACACATTTATTTACGGTTTTTAACGGGAGTTGTAAATTGCCGAAGCTTTAAGAACAAGCGGAATTTCTTTATTCATTATTCAATTTTGTTGTATTGTAATTGGTGGACTAAATCCCGCTATATTTCACGGGTTATTACGTTTTGCTCAATAACGATACTCATTTCTGTTGTGATTCGTGTTTTTCTTGGTTTGCATGCAACGCGAAACAATAATAAATATTTCGCAAATCCATGGCGTGAGTTGGCATTTGGGAGAGGAGGAGAAGATGGTCTTGAGTTGGAGAAAGTAACTATGACAGAGGCAAAGGCGCCATCATGGCGCACCTTACCTCTACCTCATGAACCCTTCCCTACAGAATTGGTCAGGATGGCAGAGTCTGCAACAGTCCTTCTAGATATGGCACGCTCTCTAACTACAAACTCCATCGGGACCGGCTTGTGGAATAATGTGCCAGTGTATTTTTTTATACAAATCCGAATCTCCCCATTTTACACACTCTCCCATCCCACCGTCCGAGTGTGTGTAAAATGAAATGCACATATATTTTGACATTCTGCAATGCCCTGTCACACCAACAAACCCTCCAGAGAAGCGAATTGGCAAGAGAATGTGTGCAATTGAGAGAGCCACTCGCCACTGATCTCTTTTTATGAAATCTCTTTTTACCGAGATCGGACGATGAGACGTGCGAAATGGTGACATTTTGACCACACAATTTTGCTCTCTATTCAGGAGGCTTGGAGTCATTTGCATCGTGACCATCACCCTGGTGATTTTTCTCCCAGCGCATTGACGCTTCTTCCCCTCCCATTCGTGTACTCTGATCTGTGGGAAGGGAGTTGCTTTTTTTTGCCTTTTGCGCCAAAATCAAACATCTCCCTTTGATTGTCCGCAAACACATTCGCGTGATAGCTCCATTTCGGGAGGTGTCATATTTCACAAGCTGGAGAAATGGGGAGGAAGGCGAGGTTTGACTGAGGAGCGACAAATTACCCATTCTCCTTCACAATTTGTTTTAAAAAAGAATAAAATGCACATATCGCGAATTTGCTAGGATAACGGTTCTCCAAGGTTTCCTCTCTTAGAGAGCGGTTCTCCAACCTCATTCCACGCGGAAACGAGACACATCATTCCACAGACCGGTCAACCTTACAGAAAGGCCTTTGGAGTGAGAGAGTGTGTGAAGTCAAGAGAGACCCTCTCACTTTTGCACACTCTCTCGCTCTAACCCTGGTCTGTATGTTTGGGATCATGTGGAGAGAACGTGTGGAAGGAGGAGGGTCGGAGGACCGTTTTCTAATTGTAAGAAAGGAAACCTTTTAGCACGCTCTCCTCGAAAATTTGATCTCAGTGTGATAAAGTGTGCTCGTTTTCATTCCATATCATTGCCCGTCAATTTCTCATTCCAACGGTATCCCTAGCAACTACTCCCTCCCCTTTCCTCCCTCCCGACGAGGTTTCCTTGTGATTCCCACGTGCTTTGCTTTCAAGAGTACATATTGGTCCAGGTCTGCATGTTTCACACGATCTATCTCGATTACATTTATTCCGTTTAGGTATGTTTTAATACAGTTATCGCTTTGCACACGTTTTCATAAAGTGTTCTTCGCAAGCGCCGCATACTATCTACATAGGATAGTACTAAGCGAGAAACAATCGGTAGCCACTCGTACATCTTACAACACACTATTTCTCTAATTCTTAGCCCCCTTCTGGAGGTTGTAATGATCTGTGTGAGCTGAGGAACAAGTGGCGAAACGTGGAAGATTGCTCGTGAAACGAGAAGAATGCGCGCAATAAAGCAAGAAGAGAGGCGAAGAAGTATAATACAACTGCGATAGTCCATATCGTTCTTCTTTTCTCCTCTGAATCCTTTTTCGTAGCAACGCGAGCTCATTTCTACGTTTAGTTACGTTTCGTTGAGAGAGATTTGAGAAATTATTTTCACACTCTCTTTTGATTAGTTTTCTCGATTTTTGTCCAATACTGTTTCTAAAACAAGAAAAAACACATCACTGTCCTGGATATTGTATCTTTTCGCTGCGTTAGATATCTTACGGGTTGTTTACAAGGCATATTGTTGGCTTCCCACTTTATTTAGCTGTGCTTTATAGCGGAGCGGATACCATTCGTCAAAATACGAGCCCCTTCTCTCAGAATTTCAAATTAACAACGTACACCCAGAATGAATATACTTACTATTGAGTATATTGTATACTGAGATGTGACACCGAGTATATGATATACTCAATATTGAGTATATTCTCTCGTTTTCGCACGCTCTCTCGACGCGCGAATATACTCAATATTGAGTATTTCATATACTCGGTGTCTCATCTTAGTATATTAATTCTCTGTGTACTTTAAACACTAAACCAATATGCTCACCCATTTTTCGCATCTGTCCAATTCCACTTTTTGTAGATCCGTTTATGTTCTGACGGGGGAAATCCCCTACAAAATCTCCAAAAAGAGATTACGAGCGAGTGCGTGTGTAAAAGTATGAGAGGGGCTCTCCTACTTTGACACACTCTCTCTCGTTCCTTACCCCTTTCTGGAGGTACTTACAACCTTTCCTCTAAGCCCCTCTCCCTATATGGATGGTTCGACTGCGGGCGTTCCTTCCCTATTTCGTGGCTCTCATCACTGCCCAGATCGTCTACCACTCCATCTACCAACTGTACGGATCAGCGCTTATTGATCAGTGGGAATACTAATTATTATTTTACAAACGAATCAAAATGTTATTGCACAATCCAGTCTCGCCTACGTATCTCCCTTTGAAACATATCCAGAATATTGTTATTGCTAACTGATTCCTATGCAGGATGTACGGTTCGGAGCGATTTCTTCTTGTGAATCTCTTCGCTTTCTCTGATAACTCCGGCCTTGGCAATTTGGTCTTCGAGTTGATGGGAAGTATCGCACTGGCGAGAAAATTGAAAAGGCAGGTGATTTCTGCTTTTCCGATTCCGATACAAGCTTTGCTCCAATGTCTCTAGTGATTTCTTCATGCAATGGCGTGCCATCAATATAATAAATGAGATACTTCGAGCCAACAACCCATCATCAATATATGTAACACATCAAACTTGGGTAATAGTGTTGACACTCGAAACTTCCTTTATTCGGAGACAAAAGAAGATTAACAACATACACAGATACAGAGAACTGTTCCGAAACGGAGTCGAACCGTTTTGTTGATTTCATTTTCGACTTTTCTAGTGGTCATCATCTACATATTAGTAATGACCCTTCACCCCATTCAACTTTATCGTAGATATTATTTCTTGGACATACGAAGAAGAAATTAGTAGTCTGACGAGAATCACAGAGTAACATCTAGCAACAGCTCCAGTTTTTTTGTCGTCAGAAATACACAAATAACAACAATATTACGTTTTAAGGACCTTGATCGTGGAGAAAACTGCCTACGAGAAGATGCAGCAAAAGTACGGCGAACTCTCCAATATAATGACTGAAACTAGCTGGAATATCTCGAATGAAGTGGTGCGTGGTTTTTTTTCCTCTTATTTTGCATACTCTAAAATTTCGTTCACATGTTCACATCACACACCCGGGTACACTCTGCAAAATTTACCCCGCCACAAGAGGTACACGACCATTTAAAAAATCAATGCCTAAAAGAAGCTAACCGTGTGGGGTTCTAGTTTTTTTTTTATTTGATAAATAAACTAAAACTCCACACGGTTTGGAACCCGACACAGTTGAGTTCTAGTTGTACTGGTACACCAGATGCACGACGTTCTTGAATTTTACCATAATGAATTGTAGTTCGTAGTTTGCAGATCTCCTTCTCCAAAGTGTTCGACTACAACTATTTCCACTGTTGTCGCTACAACACTGCTGTGGACAGATTAGACGACTACAGTGATCCCGTGATATCGGTCAAGGCGAAGTACTTACAGGTAATAAGCAGTTTGAAATAACGATTCACAATATCTTTAAAATATCATTTTTAGTAAATTTTGGAATTCATTTTTTTCATGAATTTCAGAGCTTCAAGTACTTTCGCAACTTGAATTTGAGTGAGATTCGGTGGTTGCTAGGAGTCGATGACAATTTGCGATCGATCGCGAGAGATAAATTGATCGACCCTGCAAAACTGGCGAAATTCGACCATAAGTGAGTCGAAAATCATCAATGAATTTTAAGTTTTAAAAATTTTGTTCAGAGAACCTTGTTTTAGGCAAGAGGAACGTGTACTTGAAATTACAGTTAGAGCAGGGCAAGAAAATATGTTCAGGTTGTGTGTGCACTCTCGACGTGGTGATTTTCTACACTCATACGAGCAGGTATCGATTTTACTCACACCAGTTGGAATCAGGGGAAAGCCGTGGGAAAGCCCTTCTTATTCCTAACTCTCTGCTGGGACGTGCCGTGATTTTATATAATATTATTGCAAATAACTTGAGGCGCCCTCCACCTCCTCCTTCACCATACCCGCCATACAATTCATGCTCAAACAGCTCAGTGAATCAACTTCCGGAATAAGCAATTGGAATTTATCACAACCTAGTAATGTGGAAATTGTAATCAAAACAAGTATTGTTTCAGATTCGTCCACTAAATATCCCCTCGTGATTATGATCGGTGACGATTTGGATTGGCAGAGGGAGACAGCAAGGCAATTGAAGAAGTAAAATACATATTATCGATTCTAATTGACTCTAAATCACACTCTTATTTTTGGCATTAGGCGATTTCTAGATACGAAACAACATTCATTTCGCAAGCTCTTTTCACTGGTTTGTGGATAAGACAATTTGCGAAATGAAAATATACGGGTAGCATCTGATCAGCTGCTGGAGAGAAACATGCAAATAAAAAGTTCAGGGTTCCTTCTGTTGTTCTTCCCCGTGCGAAAGAGACCTCATCGGCAACGGTCGATTGGCAGTTCTCCGAGATTTATTGCGACTCCGTGCTGCTGACCGGTGAATATCGATTGATTTTGTTCCTTTATCATTTGAATCCCATCAGAAAAGGGGAATTCTGCCAAATCTTTCTACTTTTTGCGTTCATTGAGTTATAGTAGCAAGATATGATGTTTCAGCACCCGCCTCTACTTTCGGCTGGTGGCTCGCCTATATTTCACGCGGGCAGCAGGTTCGTCCCAATTTTTATTATTTCTCAAGAATGTCTTGCACTTGTATCTGGGAACAAGAGGGGTACAGGAACTACAATTTTGCTGCTTTTGTCGTCAAGAGTACAGTAATATGTGGAGATTGGCAGGTCTTCTACAACTCGGTGTACGCCAAAGAAGGCCGGTTCGGTGACCATCTTGACCCAGAGGACTTCTTTCCACACAATTGGACGGCGTTGGAACTTGATAACGCAGGGAATATTGGCATTCGACCGCGGTTCTTCTGAGATTGGGAATACTTTTCAATAGAAGCTTTATTTTATTGATTTTTTAGATTATTTTTTTTCTACTACGGAAATGACCCTGTGAATGTGTTATATTTTTGTTACGGATAAATTTGTTGCAGTTTATTCAGTGATTTATAAATACTAATGATTTGTTTTGATATTTACTATGGAACTCGGACTTGAATATTGTCGTTGTCCTTGGAGACTGGCTCGATCTGTAAAAGTATACTTTATAACGCACGAAATTAACGTGCCCTAGATGCCTTGGGAATGCTTGGGTCACGTAATCCCACGTTGCAGCTGGCATACCAGGTTGCCCCATCTAGCGTTGCAGCTTGCTACCGTAAAACCGCTTGACATGGAACAACGTTACGTTTTTACGAGACTCTAGAAAGGGGACAAAGACGCCATTGTAGTGTACGATATTCTGACCGCTGTAGGCTTCTCTCAGTAGGCTACAATAGTTTATTCTGTGCGCTACGAGCCCCCAGCAGGAATGCATGGGCGGCTTTTATATGTTCAATCAAATGACAATCAACAATCAAAGGGTGCTTGTATGCATACACTCATATGTGATTCTTCCTGCAAATCTTGCAAACGAAGAGAGAGAGAGCCAAAGAATCAAAAGAGTCAGAAGCGTTGTAATGTACGATGAATGAAAACAAATGATGAGAGAGTCGAACTAAAGTTTCCCAACCACATCTGGATCATTTTTTTTGTTTCACACAATATTTCGTCCGCCGTCTGATAAAAAAAGAGTGCAGGGATACGGGCTCTTTTTAAATTTCTTATTATATTAATTAATTTTAATAAGTATTACAATATTAAGCCGCCTACCTCTATCCGTCCGTCAACACCGCTTTCCGAGTCCATCTCGTCATCAGAAATGAACAGATCGGGAACGAGAAATTCATCTACATCGTCCACCTCACGTTTCCTACAAATGATCTGGTTTCCTCAAATTACTTGGTTTTCAATTTTTTTTAAAATTATGGTTCATTTTTCAAGTTATGCCGCATCTAGAATAGCACCAACGTATGGAGACGGCGCGAGTGATATTAAATTTAAATAAACATAAATGAATTAAATAACCTCCTTCCGGGCACGTCAATCTTGCCATCGTCCGGCTTCTCAGCAGCAGCGCCTCCTGGCGCACCGCCTGTAACAATATTTATTTTAATTTTTCAAAATACTTTCCACCTCCTCACTAAATACAACTATCCAGCTGCAGATTAGTAGTGATCAAAACTTATAGGCGCTGCTGCTGAGATATGACGCAAACAATTTCGCGATGCAAAAGAATTTCCTGATTTTGCGATAACTAAAAGACAGAGAAGAATCATTCGAAGAAATAACCCCAAATCCTAAGAAGCAATTCACCTTGGTAGTTAAACAATTAACAGTAATAATAATAATAATAATAAAACAAATACCTGCCCCTCCGCCCGAGCTGCACGCATCCAAGACGAGCAGAAGTGTGATAAAGACGACCAATCTTAGGAGCATCACTTTCGGCGCGGAAATGGCCTCCAAACCCCCCTTTAGTACCTGCACTGATCAAACATTGAACGAAATTTCAGCATGGATAAAACTCTCTCAACATCAGATATTTTATCTTGAGAAGCACTTCTTTATTCCAACGTATCGCGAAATTTTCGACGAGAGCTTATCATATAGCGATTGCATTTACATACCTTACTCTATAACCATGCAAAAACTAAGCATACTGTCTTGGCTTGTTCGTGAACATTCCTCGCAAACCGATTATTTGATCCATAAAGATGAATGGGTGGAACTTGGGGTAACGATGCCCTAAACGACGCATTATCCGAGTAAGTCGTTAGGGACGATCGAAAATCGGCAATTTCTGAAAGGTTCTAACGACGACTTGACAGATCAGAAATTGGGTTGCATGTACTATAAAAGTAGACAAAGGTTCAACCAAAATCATCCCAGCTTCGCTTCTGCCTCTATTTCTGTGTTCCAGTTCCATAAATTCTCGCAATTCCAGAATGTTCTCCCGTCTTTCCCTGCTCACGCTCACTGTTCTCCTCGGCCTTTCGATCGCCTCCGATGACGTCATCTCTATCATCGTTTCATCCAAGCCCTTCTCTCCCCTCACTCACAAACAAGACATGGACAAGGTGGAGAGGGAGGTGAGATCATTGCGTCATCCATATGTAAATTGGTAGTTCACGCTGACATTGTCAGATCCACGCTTTCTCCTCTTATTCTGGCCTCAGCTTCAGCTCTATCAACGCAATTGACAAGGAGGCCGAGAATTCACAGGGAAAGTAAGTTGCTTTACTCCACTTTTGTTTATTTCGCAATCGCTAATTGAGGTTTGGATGTAAAATAAATACACATAATATAGTAAAATATAGAGAGAGTTATCGTCGGTATTCCTCAGATTCGGTGTTCTTAAAATCGATTGATTGAGTGAGGAACAATAGGTATACCACTGTTCAGATTCGGTGTTCGTTTCCGCGTTGTTGGAGAGGCTGAACATTGCCTAAGAGTGACGCAATTCGTCCAAGCGGCTGTTAATGAGATCAAGGATGTGAGCCCGTTTTTAAATATTATCTTAAAGAGATTCTAACACACTTTCCTCATTCTTCATTCAGTTATATTTACTATTTGCATTAAAACAATGGAGTTTGTACCAAAATACAACTCATTCATGGCTCAATTGGAATACGTTTCACATTTTCTTTATCAGAAACTCAGAACACAATTTACTCCGCATTTACTGTTGCAAAAAAATCATTTCCAGGTCACCCACGGATTCGTCAAATGTGGTGCCTTCGACTCAATTCGCCTATCCAAGATGTGAATGGAATAGTAATCGATCACTGATAAACACTTGCCATATTGTTTTTTGTTCAGTTTACGATTCAAAATACGTTCTTCGGCTGAAAGAAATGAGAAGCTGAAATTCAAGAAATAAGATTCATAAAATGAGCGACTCAGCCTTCAAAAATCAAGAGTTATTTTGAAAATCCTAATGCATCATGGATGTCGCCGCGTAACATCTGAGAGGGCAAAAAAAGAGAAAACTTTAGAAGAGCTTGAGCCAGTCTGCGAACGTCTCTTACCAAAACATATCAACAAACATTCAGCACACAATTCTGCATATTTCTATTTTGTTATTACTGTATTATGCTGTGTTCGTGCGATAATACGACAAAAGTGTTTCATCTGCAGTGATAAGGGGTGATTTTCTTCATTAGAGCAGACGATTCTTCTTTACCCGAGCATCGTCGAGCTAATACTCTGCAAGGTATAGCATTTGAACTATCGAAAGGAGGAGAGCTACTCCCGAAAACCAGACAGGTTCGATAGGGAATGGGTTCGTGAGCTTTTCATGATATTCTAAGCGTACTGATGTAGCCCATTCCAAACAGAAATAGCGACGTTTTGAAAACTCTCTCACTCGAGGCCCCTTTCTGGATGATTGACCTGGATGTGGCCTGATGTTTTAGAACCATGTGACTTCTTCCGTGAAATTCGAGTATAGTATCTCTCTCTCATAATCAAGAATACCGTAATCGAGGATACCATAATAAAGAATTTTAGAGTTCCCATTGTCTGACCTGTCTGGTTTTCGGTGGTAGCACGCAAACATGCCCAATTCTCACCACTCATTCGTAGTCTTGGCAGTTTCATCTATGGTCTTCACTCGCTTCGCCTTCTTATTCTTCGGTTTCTTCTCCTCCTCTTGGCTGCTCTCTTGAATCGTCGACGATACTGTAATCAAGAATACCGTAATCGAGGATACCATAATCAAGAATACCGTAATCAAGAATACCGTAATCAAGAATGTCGTAATCAAGAATACTGTAATCAAGAATACCGTAATCAAGAATACCGTAATCAGAGGTACTGTATAGCTTAGTGATCATCAAATCACGGGGAAATAAGCCTGCGACTCAATAAGTCTAAGTTGGTCAGCGGCGACTTCAAAGTCTAATAGGCGAGTCGTTTAGACTTTAAACGTCGTCGCACGGCAGCCCAGAAGTATAGAGTATTAGACTTTTTCGCTCTGAGGAGGTGCTGTATTGCCAAGTGATGACGCAATAGTAAAATTGCCTAGTGATGGCGTAAGTGTAAGATTGCCTAGTGATGACGTAATGGTAAGATTGCCTAGTGATGACGTAAGTGTAAGATTGCCTAGTGATGACGTAAGTGTAAGATTGCCTAGTGATGACGCAACTCACCGCCAGTGTAGGACGAGTCGGCGGGTTTTGAGGGCGTTTCCCTCGACCAGGACCACGCACTTTGCTTGAACTTCTTCGCACTAATCTTCACGCCCAAACTCGAGTCGACGCCGTCTGGAGTACGGTAGGGTGATTTTGAGTATCGATAACTGACTTACCAAACTCCGTCTTGGTCAGTGTGTTGGACTTGCCCGACTTTCTCGACTTTTTTTTCCTACAGCAGAAGCAGCAAATGACGACAATTAAGATCTGTAATTTTATTAAAATATTAATCATATTTAACTAATTAATTTAGTCAATTGAAATACCACGAGAATAATGATGATGGCGGCAACAACACTCCCTCCAACAGTGATCCAGAAGGCGATCTTGTAGTGCTCTGAACAGTCTGCTCAGTGCCTGCTCGGTACCGTATCGCCTTGAGAGGTCAACAAACTATTTATGATCGATAACTGGTTTCTTTTTTGGAAAGAACTTTTTTAAATCGACCATCCCTAAGGAAATGCTTACGAGGAGTCTCGAAAGTGCACGCGAGCTTCCTGAAATACGCAACTTTATCGAGAGAAAAAAAATGAATTCGAAATCCTACCGGTTTTCGAAATTGCGATACGTCGCATCTTTGTGAACCGTCCATTTCCAATTTCCCTTTGAGCAAAACATTTGGTCGACGACCTCCCAATTATTCGTCAGCGCGCTCTCTTCGGACAACCTGAGTGAGGATTACTGTACTACTGTAAGGGGAATACTGTAGCATCATTACTGTAAGATGATTGCTGTAGCCGTATTAATATTAGGGGATTACTGTAACCACATTCGGAAAGGGGATTACTTTAGCGTATTACTGTAAGGGGGGTTGTAAGGGGATTACTGTACCTATTTCTATAATGGGATTACTGTAACGGTAATACTGTAAGAGATTACTGTGACCGTATTGTTGTATGTGGATTACTGTAACCGACGCAGAGTTATTGATTCTCACCACAGTTTTGCACTGCACGTCGCCTCTTGGCGCGTCACGTTCAACTGGAAATACATGTTGTTTTGCTGTGCAAAATACCGTGACCAATCACCTTTTCGCACTCCGTTTCACACGCATTGATCACTTCCTTGGGATCGCAATGAGCTGAAAAGGGATTACTGTAGGTGCCAATCGATCGGAAACTTTACTCGGCTTGTCGGTTGCACAGAGGAGTTGTCTGCAAGGAAAAGTAATCGATAATTGGCGCTCAGCAAATATCAAAGATCACCTAGATTTAACGGCGATCGATTCGGTAGACTGATTTGATTGAGCCATCCAATCTCCTTTGTCACACTTGACTTCCTTCACATCACGCCAGTCCTCGATACTCTCACTACCGTAGTTCATCCTCAAAAAGACAATTATAGCTATTTAGATCCCATCGCCACCGTATCTCACCACATCTGTTCTCCGCAACCAACGTGGGACGTGTTTGGCTGCAGTTTGGTGCACGATTTTTCACTCGCCAATCGACCATTGCAAGAGTCGCGAATCGATTCCGTGTAGCAAGGAGCTGAAATCGATACAGTAAGCGAAATATCGATTTTCCTCGCAAGATCAGATTACGGTACTCCAGACTAATCACAACTAACAGTCCAAGATATGCGTAGATCTTGTGATCTACCGTACTCCGCCTTGGACGATACAGTACTCACTGCGCTCTCTGAGTGCTCTCCAGAACGACATCAAATGTTGGTCAGTAATTGCCCAATTCGGTGAGCTCATTCCTATGCTTGAGCCAGCGAAGATCGCGAGCCATTCCTGAGTGGGAGAATATCGATTCGAGATACCGTACTTACAAAAGTATTACCGTATTTTCCTTGTCCTTTAGCGTGAAATCTGAATGGGTGATGGCATCTGCGTCGTCTTCACGGTGTGTTACAACTTCGATCTCTGCGACAAATTATAATTTATTAAAAATATCGATTTACAGTACTCAGGAGGAAAATATGGAAACTTTTAAAAAGTGTTCTAAGGTCCCCTGAGGGGTGCACATCTAACTGTGTAACCAACCGCCTCCTACTTTTGCGGATCCATAGTGAACATGTTATCATAAGTCCGTTTCAAAGCTCTACATTTGCAGGCCCAAAGGTAGCAGGAAAAATTGGGACGCCAAAGCGAATAAACGTACCAAATGAACGTCCTTCCACAGTTGCATTCAATATGCCCTCGTTGACGTATTGAATGGTGGATTGGCCAAGGTGTAGAATCAATCCTTCGAGAATATCAAATGTCGTCGAAACTTCGAAGCGCCATTTTCTCGATGTTTCCGGCCTGCAAATACGGTATTCTAACGAAATTGTCGGCGAAAAAATACAAAACCACATGATTCCAAACATACAGATCAGGGTTGGAGCGAGAGAGTGTACAAAAATGAGAGAGTCCCTCTCGATTTCACACGCTCTCTCACTCAAAAGGCCTTTCTGGATGGTTGACCGGCCTGTGGAATGATGTGAAACGAATCAGCCTTGGTAGCGGCGCAGCCTTGGTCACTTACTTAATCGATACGAGGATGTAAGCCTCCGTCGAATCTGCAGGACACGAGTGCACGGGCGGAGAACTGTGGGTTGATCGATCGACAACTGAATCGATCGTCGCGTTGCAGCCCTTGAACAGGAGACATGCCTGAATATGATTACGTATTGCCTAGTGATGATGCAATATGCTCACGCTATCCTTGGGACAAGGATCATTGAGGCCCGCTCCGGCGGTGAACGGTAGAAGGAGGTAGAGGAGGAGGAGAAACTGCATTGACGACCTCTCGAAATGAACGGGATGGGTTGAAATGAATGGAGAAAAGAAGAAGAAAGCATTTGTTCACTATTTTCTAATTGAGTTTATTTTAAATGAATTTAATTATGTTCATGTAGTTGACTTTGTATACTTCCCTCACTCCCCTCAAGACGCTGGTTATCGAACAGATGTGCCAAATTCCGAGGGTGCGTAATTTCAACCATGGGACAACCCCCAAGCTTGACTAACATAATTCCTAATCTGTCTAAGACATTTGCGAATTCATACAAATGTGAGTTAGTATTTATCAGTGAATGAAACATGTGCGAATTGGGAACAGCCGCAGTGAATTCCGCAGTGTGCATTTACATCTTGGCAAGCCGAATCGAATCGTAGGTGCCACACTTCACGAAACCGTGGGTGACCTGCAGATTTTTTTATTATTTTGCTGAATATCCCTCTTTTCACTTCATGGCCTATGAAGAGAAGATGAACCGTATTTCATCACATTCCCTTATTCGTTTCGCCATTTCAAAAAATAGCCAGGCATTTAGTGAATTTGCATTTATTATTTTCGCACTCACATCCTTGATCTCATTAACAGCCGCTTGGACGAATTGCGTCACTCTTAGGCAATGTTCAGCCTCTCCAACAACGCGGAAACGAACACCGAATCTGAACAGTGGTATACCTATTGTTCCTCACTCAATCAATCTATTTTAAGAACACCGAATCTGAGGAATACCGACCATGAATCTCTCTTTTTTTTCTATAGTTTGCTTATCAATTTTATATCCAAAAAACAAATCACGAATTTGAAATAGAGAAAATGGTGGTAAAAGCGACTTACTTTCCTTGTGAATTCTCAGCCTCTTTGTCAATTGCGTTGATAGAGCTGAAGCTAAGACCAGAACGAGAAGAGAAAGCATGGATCTACCAATTTCAGCGTGAAATTACAATTTACCTAATGATGCCGCAATCACCTCCTTTTCCACCTTGTCCATGTCTTGTTTGTGAGTGAGGGGAGAGAAAGGCTTGGATGAAACGATGATAGAGACGACGTCATCCGAGAGAGAACGCTTTCTGCAAAGTACAGAATTTGTCAGTAGACGATATTCACGCTAATCTGGGTAGGTAGGTTCTGCAAGTAGTAATGTGACCAATAAAAAACAGTCAAAAATGTTTTGCTGTGAAAAGACAAGGAAACTTTTCCTCATTCTTTGTGGGGAAATATGGTAAGAGGTAGCGATTGTATCTTTTTTCATATGTTAGGTCAAATTTAGGGTAGGTCAATTTAAGAAAATTTTCGGACCTTCTAGCACCGGCCTTTTTTGGTTCTTCCTTCTTCTTCTCCTCCTTTTCTCCTCCTCCCGATCCTCCAGTTGGAGCACAAGCGAAAGAAAGGCCGAGAAGAACAGCGAGAATGAGAAGGGAATAACGAGAGAACATTCTGGAATTAGTGGGATTTGACGACCTGAAACAACAAAAAACAGAGAGATCCCACGACAAAAAGGAGTCTGGGGAGAGATAGTGTGGAAAGGAAGAGGGTCTCTCTAGATTTGCTACATTCTCTGGCACTTTTCTGGAGTCCAGACTAGACTGGGTGATGATGCGTAATGCAGAAGTGAAGCTGGGATGATTCTGGTTGTGTTTTGCCCGTCTTTTATAGGACATGGAATCCCATCAATGATCAGTCAATTCCTTAGAATCGGTTGGTATTTCGATCCCTCCTAACGACTTGTCTCGTTGGGGCATCGTTTTGTGTTCACTTAGACCCATTCATCTTTATTGATCTCATAAGAGATGCGATGAAAAAACGTTGAGAGTGTGCGAATTATGTGCGAACCTGTTTCGATGACCAGTTGCAGTTTGCCCCCTTCGACTACCCACAATCGTTTTACAGCGCAAAAGCAAACGATTCCACCATATTGACCTAGAAAACTTCCAACTCACTCTAGAGCCCTTTCTTGAGATTTTCCATCGACACTGGAATGATGTGCGCATTTAAACGCACTGTTCTTGTCCTCTCTTATCAACTACCCTATGCACGGTGCGGGGTGACCTTTCCAATATTCTTTCTCCGTGCAGATTTCGCGATGATTTCACCACCATCTGGGCTGCCGCCGGCTGATTTACACGCGCTTTGCAAGCGACGCAATTTGGCATTTACACATTTCGCCGGCCTGACATTTGCTCGCCCGATTCATCAGCAGCGTGTATTAGTGCAGAAAGCGTGCCACTTAAGAGCTCTCGCACCTCCAGAAAGGGGTTAGACGAGGGAGAGTGTAGAAGTGAGAGAGGTTTTTTCGCATTGTCTCGTGTCTGACCCCTTTCTGGAACAACTGCACCCGGGTCATGCAAAGCAGTATGTTAAAACAACAGTCGAATGCACACATAGAAACATGTATAATTCCAGCCCCATGATACGTGAAAATGTACAAAATATGTTATAGGTTCGTTATTATGCTATTAGTGAAGTCCAGAGAATTGATCAGTTTCTCTGAGTGACTCGTTGTTAGATGCATTGTCTTCCTACTGAATTCGTTTTTAATTTAACTTAAAGAAGGAGTGTCAGCTAAATATCTTGGCACGATTACCCTGAGGAAGGAAGGTGTAATACTGTAAGAACAATCGTCCGACGTCTGCGATGGGACTCGCTGTCTAGACAAATGCGCGTATGCAGATGGGCAGAAATTAGCAAGAGTGCAAATCCTCCCTCCGCTCCCTCTTCCCCAGTGGGGAAGAAAGCGCACGCAAATTCGACACGAGAGAGAAAGTTGACCGGCAGATTTGTTTAATCGCGCACGCGTGCGCGGCACTTGAACCTGATTTCCCTGAGCACTGTAGCTTCTTTGCACGCGCGTATTTCGCTTCGGAGAAAAGATAGACCTTCCAAATTTTGGATTTCTATTATACTTCACAGGTGTAAGCGATTAATATCACAAACTCCACATCCTATTTTTGCTGACACTCCTTCTTTAATTTGAACCGCGTTTCCTTGTGATCGCACAAATATAAATATACATTTTTATGTACGATGGGGCTGGAATTATATACTTTCTCTGTGTGTGCGTACCTGCTTTCTGTGGCAACTGAGTTCGTTTGTGAACAAAGGAATGGGAGAGAGCTTGAACTCATTTGCATAGAAAATGAGCTTATTTTGGTATCACGACTGTGTTCGATACATTACCCATCTGCCCATTATTACTTTACTTCATTAGTGAATAATGTGGATCGCTAGATCTCTGACTGAATATGGGGGAATCCGTTCTCAAATTTCACCCCCCCCCTCCTCTATTGTAACGAAAAATACACCTGCATTGCAAACTATACTATCCCAAATACCTTACTTCTTTCCTCTTCCCCATGTGCTGGTCTCATTCCTCGCACTACTAATATTCGTTTCACCTGCGCATAGTCACATCATTCCACCGACCCGTCAACCTTACAGAAAGGCCTTTAGAGTGAGAGAGCGTGTGAAATCGAGAGAGACCCTCTCACTTTTGCACACTCTCTCGCTCTAACCCTGGTCTGTAGGTTTGGAATCATGTGTAGTCATATTATTCCCCCACTCGTGAGTAGTGCACCTGATTTCCACATCATTCCTCCCCTTTAGTTCCCTTTCAGTTTGTCTGAGCCGAGTTGAGAAGCCCCAGTTTTTCTATTACGAAAACTGCGTAACACGACGTTACTCAATGATTCAGTGTGGGCTTCATGTGAGTGGGAGGCATCTATTACACATTGTTCCGCATTCTCCGACGCAACCCCCAGAAAGGGTCTTGCGTTGAGAGAGCGTGTGAAATCGAGAGACACTCTCTCATTTCTACACACTCTTTCACTCACACTCAGACCCCTTTTTGTAGATTTGGAATCATGCAATTGTCTCCGTGCACACTACCTCACTATCGTGTATGCCTCTTTCTGGAGGATTGGTGTCATGAATCTTTGGCCCTACGACACCCCAATCCCGCAAATTGGCTACGCACCTATTCCACGCACCTATTGTCGTCATAGATCGTCGAAAACAAATCTGTCACTCTCAGTTCTCCTTTTCCATCTCATCCCCCCCTCGGAAATAACTGTTTTTCGCGCCACTATCCGATATTGTCTAGAATTTCACGTCCTATTCGTTTTCGCTCGTTTGCATATTATTTGTGTGAGTTCATGTACACCGAGCCTCTGCGTTTGGGAGTACGTTTTGGAGCAACCACACGTTCCAAACAGAAAGTCCAGGACGAGAGAGTGTGCAAAAGTGAGAGAGTGTAGCTCTATATTACACACTCTTTCAATATAAACCACCATAAACAGAGTGATGTTCTTTCTTTTAATTTTCCCGTTTGTATGTCAAATCTACGATTCGATAATTGGTCGCATTACAGTACTACTGCATACAGTATGTCGTCCTTCTCTTCCCGCTTGCTTCTGGTTACCGTACTCTTCTGCATGCTCCTCCTATCGATCTCCGCGACCCCACTTTTCGGTAATGAGATAATACAGTAACCCTATCTTTGGATGCCGTATCCTACACAGAGAACAAAGACGGGTCTTTTTCGCCTAATAGTGCAATACCGGTTATGACGGGGCTTTCCATGCTTCCATTCTGGCAGTTCCTGAAAACGACAGGAAAAGGAATTTTGTTTTTTTAAACTAGATTCTTGCAAAATTTAATGAATAGATCCATAGAACGGCCGAATCCAAGCTTTCTCAACTTAATTTGCAGACATGTGCATTAGAAAGTTCTTGCTGATAAACTTAAATAATTAAATAATATTTTACAGATATGCGTATGCCGCGACTTGGATCTCGAACGGGGCGACAGTCGATTTATGCACAGCGAGGAGAGGGAGAACCACTGTTCTTCTTTCGATCGATGAGATTCTATCAGTAGAAATTGGCGCCGTGCCAAGAAACTTCGTTTAAAACTCTCTCATTTCGCTCGCTCTCTCGATCATTCTATCTTTCTTTAGTAATACTTTAATACTTTATTCTCCATCGGGAATTAATTCTTTTGAATTTAATCTTGCATCATTAGGTCTCGCACCTAGTATTTCCGATCTCGTGAATCTTATCAGCCAAACTATCGATCTCTCTTATGATGAACAATCAACCGTCCCTAGTACACCCTTATCACTTACGCCCTTATCAGTGGACTTTGCGGACTTCTTCCCTACACTTGGCGAATGTATTGAATGATAAATTATGCAAATTAAGTAAAGCTGGTTTCTTTATTCCAGTTTTCTCAGCAATTTAAAGAACAACATAAACGAGTGAAATACGTTCTTCGAACAACGCAAATATCGGGAACCAGAGTAACAAATCACAAAGCAAGTAACAATTTTTAAAAAACACAAAATCAAGCGAAGATTAGTTAGCAACAGCGGGATAATTAACAACAAGAAAAACATCATACTCTGATAAAATTAGCTTCATTGGGGGTCTCTTCAACGGGGGAGTTCCCGAAACGAATTGGTCAGTCGGGGAGTTCAATTAGAAACTTGGGATAAAGGGAACTTCTGAAATAACCAGTGGGGACATTGCGTGGAGTGTGAAATGAGCGATCACCGTCTCTCCATTTCGCACACTCTTTTCACCAATCGGCGGATAATGAGAGAGCGTGTGAAATGCAGAGATAGTGGCCGGATACTCTGGTTTTTTTGCCCCACTGGGGCCCCAGAGTTCGCCCCATTGGGAGGCAGCTTAGGGTCCTAGTGGGGCTAACTCTGGGGCTCTACTGGGGGAAAATAATCGCTGGGGCCCTACTGGGGGAAATTTTAGGGATGTTCTGGGGGAATATTGGGGCCCCAGTGGGGCATCGACGATTGTGCACTGTGAATAGGTAGGAATGAGAAAAGGCTGGTTTATCCATTTGAGTACAAGAAAACAACAGCTCGTAGGTATCTTGGTCAGAATAGAGAAGTTACAATCGAAATGATGAAGATGGATAACAATCACAATCTTCGAGGTTGTTTAGAGATGTATTTGAAAATTTCGTAGATGACGTTCGGTTGAGTTCCCTCCTCTGAAAAATACAAATTTCACAAAACAGAACGGACGTACCTCTTCCAGACCTTTCGTAGCAGATAGTATCACTTCTAGATATATCGTATCGAAGTAATTAAGAACGATCGAAGTGATCTGAAAACCAATCAAGTGATCTGAAACCACGAGTTTCGTAAACGTAACGAAATTAACAGATTGGCGGACTATAATGAAGCAACAACTACACCGCGAGAAGGGCATAGCAACTACGCTCACAATACGAGTAAAACAAGTCAATAATATACTGAACATAACTTTAAAATCAGCTTAAAACGTAAAAATCTCTCGAATTTCGAAACAGCTCTCCGGCGCACTCAAGGAGCGCGCCAATCCACTCTGGTGACGCATTTGATTCTCCGGGGCCCCAGTTGGGGTAATTTTGGGGCCCTAGTGGGAGAAATGAAACCACTCTCGCCCCTATATTTCTTCTGGGGCCCTACTGGGGGAGCAAAACCACGCCCCCTTTTACTGGGGCCCCAGTGGGGCAGAAAAACCAGAGTACTTCGCACCTTGGGGGCACAACACGGAACATGTTACAGGTGGGGGGGGGGGTATTAGGAACATCTCAATAGAATCGATTGTTCACGGTGCTTCTGAAGGCCTTGATGCTGTCCGACGTCCTGACCAGCATCCTGGAATTAATAAATAGTTTAAAATATATAAATAACTATCAACAATGAAACTATACACAGTCGTAACGTGAATCCACAGCGCACCATTCGAAGTAGAGCGCCTCTTCTATCACGCAACGCTCCCTCTCCAACATGACTGCTTGGCGCAATGGTAGCGCGTTCGACTCCAGATCGAAAGGTTGGGCGTTCGATCCGCTCAGTGGTCAGAACTTTTTTTTGCTGTTTTTTTTAAATCAAAAACATTCTACTCTGTATCACTGAACCGTTGCAAACCTCCAGGACTGGATTAGGGCTAGAGAGTGCGCGATTGCGAGAGGGTTTCTATGGGCGCACTCATTCCCATACAATTTCTCCCCTGATCTTATCTAGAGGTATGGGAAATTCTATACCCTTACTCTATCACCCATCTCATGCTCTCTAACATGACTGCTTGGCGCAATGGTAGCGCGTTCGACTCCAGATCGAAAGATTGGGCGTTCGATCCGCTCAGTGGTCAGAACTCTTTTGCCGATTTTTCATATCTATTTTTCAATTCTTAGCCGACGCAGGTTCACCATAACTAGTAAAGAGCAGATGCCAGAGATCAAAGAATAGCATGTGTAAAGACCAAAGATCACCCAAATGAGAGATAAAAGATCAGCTTACTTCCACAGCCTCCTCTCTCCATTCTGCTTGAATACCTCCTCCGCGTACTCATTCTCGATGATGGAGATGAGGAAGTCCGCGTTCACCTGAGAATAAACAAAAATAATAACACATAATTACGCAAATCACAATCAGCCTCAATATTCGGACAGTATTAACAGTCGACTGTGTACAGATCAATTTTTTCGAGTGGAAGAGGAGCTTTGAGTCCTGTCTTTTTTAATCATGCACACCAGTAAATTGCAGGCGTCGATGTCGCAATCGCTGGACACTTTATAACCATTCAGCGATATTGCGTGCTCTTTTTTTGGCAATTTGCATATTTTGTTTTATTACAGTGATATTTGAAATGGGTACTACTGCTGAAGCCCGGAATCATCAAAAAATGTAGCTAAGAACAATGCCGTTTAAAATGCTCATTTTAAGAGCGCTTCGACTAATTATTGGCCTGTTCCGGGCTTCAGAAGTAGTTCCTTGAAATGGTCGAGTGAATATTCTACCTGAATCTCTCTCTTCATGCACTTCTGACTGGGCATCGCCGTCTGCGTCACCTCCACCGCGTCGCGGAACTGCAATACATAAGATTACGGTAATTAATAAGATTACGGTAAGGTAAACGGATACGGTAAGGAACGAGGATAAGGTAGAAAACCCCAGTAGCTTCAAGCTACCGTACAACGGTTACGGTAATCATAGTATTTTTGGAAATAAAAATTGATACGGTCATTTGCCAAGTGTCCACCGTACTCAGTTACCGTATTTTTACGGCTACCGTAATCAACCGTCTATTCTACAGTAACCAGCCTTTCCACCAACCTTCTTCCTGTAGTTCATTCCCGTTCGCTTTCTGAGTGCGTCCAGCAGATTGGCGTTCTGAAGTGACGCTAATATTTGCTGGTGATTACGCCCCAACACAGAAAATTACTATAGCACCACTATCATTTTGAAGAGAGCTAAAAAAAACATAATGTGATTGAATCAAAACCTAATCAATACAGTAACCCTCTCTATTTAGAACATACCTCAAGCAGTTTGTCGTAGAGCGTGAGAATATCCTCGATGCGGGTCTCGCGCGGAACCGACTGCCATAATATTGATTATTTAAAACTACAGTATTGCGAAACTCTTGCAAGCGATGGAATCTGTCTCGTTTGCTGCACACTTCTACTTTGATTGTACCCCTATTCAAATTTATTAAATTACACCATTTAGAAGTACAAAAACAAAATTAATTAATTAATTAATTAAAAATACCACAGGATTGAGGGTGACGACGCCGTCGACGTAGTAGAAGTAGTTTCTCGTCGATTGCGGCTGAACAACTCGATATTTCTCACTCTACCGTAACCCTCTATCGTACCCACACTAATGTTATATGACAGTCGACATCAAGTAAGTCCAAAAAGGTCATATCAAGGAACAGTCTGATATCAACTTATAGTCGTCCCCAATCATCTCTTCGCCCCGTCGGACTACCGTATACCTCGTAGGATTCAGTGCGGTAGAGGAGGTCCCTCTTCCTCTTCTCCTCCTTCTCCTCGTCCGTGAGAGGGCGCGGCGGCGGCTCGGTCGGGTAGGGATTGTGTGTCTGCTGAACAAACAACTGCGTTCTGGATGCAAATTTCAAAAATCTTTCTGGAAATTTCGAAAGTCTGATTTCCGTATCAGAGATTCTTCCCTGGCAGAATGTCAGCACTCTCTCATTCCTCACTCCCTCGATTTATTAATTAGATAAACCGTGATAGTACAAATGCCTATAATCTAAATAACAGTGAAAGAGTGTGTGAACATGTGAAACGACCAGGGAAGAGGAAATAAGTATTCTTATCACTAAAGTTGAAAAAGTAAAAACTAAATGTAGCGTTTACATTTACCTTTTACCTTTACTAAAATTGTAACGTGCCGGAATGCGGAAGTAGATCTCCTTCACCTTCCAGAACACGTGATTCTCTAGGCACTCGATGGGAATGACAAGCATCTGGAAAAGTAGTACGCTAGGATTACGGTAGGACTAGAAGAGGTACGGTAACATTACTGTAGAAATGTTATTTGCAAAAGAGGTGCGGTAGGACTACGGTAGAAATAGAATTTGCAAATGGGTACGGTATGAATACGGTAGGGCTGGCATCTATAAAAGGAGAATTGTAGAAGTAGCATCTTCAATAGGTATACGGTAGAATTGCTCTAGAAATAGAATGTGCAGATTGCGCACGGTAGGAATACGATAGAACTAGCATCTACAGTAGGAGTACGATAGGATTACAGTAGAACTACGGTATCCGAGTATACAGTAGTGACACTCTCATCCCGCTATCTGCATACTAATGACGAGATAGGGAGGGGAGCTTGGCATTGTATCTCCGACTACTAGGCAAGGCAGATATGACTGCTTGGCGCAATGGTAGCGCGTTCGACTCCAGATCGAAAGGTTGGGCGTTCGATCCGCTCAGTGGTCAAAATCTTTTGCAGATTTTTCCTGTCACATACAGTAACCGAGAGATCAGGGAAAGATCAAAGTTCAAAGATCACCTCATATTCGACATCCTCATACTCGTGCGCATAGATACCCTCTCCGTAGTAGGCGAGCTTCAATTATAATGTAAAAATAATTGCTCATTGAATTTTATAAAATAATAAAGAGATCCTATTCGCTATTCGACGTACACTGTTGCATAGTACTTTTGTGCGTCAAAAATATAAAAACAATATCCCCTATCACACTGCAAGTCAGCAAACGGGGTCAGAGCCTCTCTCGTTTTCGAACATTCTCGCTCCTGACCCCTTTCTGGAGCTCATTTCCTCAGCCCACTTACATTATGCAGTCTATCCTGCGTGAACATGACGAATCCCTCCTTGTCCTCTTCCTTAATGATATATTTATCTTGTAATTAACTTATTAATGAACTAATGAATTAGCCTTTTAATATTATACCTTCGTCCTCTCAGTGTAGAAAACGGAGCGGTATCGGTCGTTGTGGCGGTCCTGCGCCTCGGGGCACAAACAGCGGGCCGTCGTGATCACCTGTAATTGTGATATGTAAAAGGTAAAGGTGTTCCATGTCTAGCGATTTTACAGTAACAATCTACCACGCTAGATGACATTGTTGAGGGCCGCGAGTTTTTTTTGGAAGTGGGGCTGATATTGTCCAATTCCTGACAAAAACTCAGCGGATTTCGTCGGTGCCTTCGTTTGCTATAGTCAGTAGAATGAACAAAAAGGGGTCAGAATAACATGCAGTCCTATATCATCCGTAGTTTGAGAGGGCCGCGACTTCTATTTTCGGAATTACCTTACACTCATCTCAGACTATGACATATAGAAAAATTAGCCAATTCCCTCGATGTCTTCGCTTGTTATATGACCTAGAGTTGGTCACGTTTATCATTCCACCGCCTCAAAAATTCACCGGGCGCTTGCGCAGAATATTGCTTACAACTTTTAAAAATTTTCATTTTAAAATATAATTCCTTCGGCAGAGGTTTGTGGGTGTAAATTCCAAAGTTGAACTCGTTGTGAAACTATCACACTTTTGCATATATGTCATCTACAGCCTATTGTCGAGCACTCTAGCTACCTGTCTCAATGAGCATAGTATCGTGAAGATACCGTGTCCTAAGATACCGTACGCCTCCCTCGAACAATCTCACCTCGAGACACTTCTTGTTGAGTACGGTATTGAGGCGGCATCTCTTCGGCATGGGCAGCTCGCCCACCAGCGTCCAGTACTCGTCGTGCACTTCGTAGCTGCCAATAATATTTGTAATTTTAATAATTAAATCAATCAATAACTCATTTCCAAGTTAACTCGTGCGCATCACATAGCCGTCAGTATTCGATCATCTTGTGATTACACTCTCATTTACAGACCACGCGATTCCAAACCAGAAAGGGGTCATGGGCAAGGGAGTGTGACAAGCTCGACTGACCCCTTTCTGGAGGCATAAAACGTAGTCCTCTCACCAGATCGTGTTCCGAAGAATGTTCACGTTGAGAATGTTGCCGACGGTAGTGAACACCTCGTGTGTCGATATGTAGCTGGTCGGGCTGAAAGAGAACTGTAACTTTTATGCATATTTCTGTTTTTATTTCTGGGTTTATGCATATTTTATGGCATTGTCCACCCTGTGCTTTCATGTTTCCACAGGCTCTCATAGTCGTTATACAGATTACTGTCGCAATGAAAGAAGTCTGCATCGATATGTAAAAAGAGTAGCCAAAATGGCAATTATACTCATTGCCCGGTTGTGTAAAAAGCAATATCATAGACCAAACAATTCAAAGAAAAAGTACATACAAATGGAAACTCACTCGAATTGGTACACGATCACAGTCGGCGTTCCATCCATTACGTAGAAATCGATCTGGAATTTGCAAAGATCAAGTTTTCGCATGAAATCGATAAATTGGATTCGCAAGCAATAATAAAGTATGCAACTACTAATACCAACTATTACAAGTTCACCAATACTCGTCCAAAATAACAAAACGTTCCGCGGCTAAACACAAATTCCGCTGGCGAGAGAGCATGGAAAAGTATACACACCAGTAGTCCATGTCATGAAGGTATCACTTTAAAATTGTAATACAGTCTCTAATATCTCAATTCATTGTTGGTTGACGTTGATCAAGCATGATAAACCATCAGAATAAAAAAATAATCTAGAAAATAAGAGACTAGCCAACCTTGAAAGCTTTCTTCATTGTCGCGTCCGTGTATCGAACTCCCGTGTTCAGACATTGCATCTTCTATAATAATAAACATGATATAATTATAATAATACAATAATACACATATTTTTAAAATTAAATATCGATTCAAGGTGAGCAGCATTAAATAGATCTTCTTAACAACGAAGCAATACACAAAAATTGACGTCATCTTTAGATATTTTTTTTGGATTTTAGAAAGTAAAAAAAATAAAATATTTTACAAGATATTGTACCTTGCATCTGAGCGCGTCGCGGACGAGGCATCGTCTCTTGAGTAGTTCCATGTCTTCTGTAATTTAGCAAATAGGATTAAAATATATTTAAAAAGATTCACAGGCTGTATTTTTTTGATTTATTTGCACCAGACAGTGGATCATATTGCCAGGTCAATGCCACATGGCGGGAAGTATAGTTGCTGAAACACAAGATCAACTGCTCATGAAACTGTCAGATTGAAATTATTTGGAAAAATCGATACAATTTTTAAAATCGATACTTACTGCTGACAGTAAGACCGTGCTTCTCCAGCACGTACTTGGGGTGCGGGCTGCGTGCGGGGATCTTGCGCTGGTACTTCCATCCGTCCTCGCCGATTCTGCGAAAATTTCACGGATAGGATATCTCTTTCAATGGTACGGTATCCTTCCATGGATACGGTACCTCATGGCTATCGCATATTGTCTCTTTTCATGTAAATCTCAAAAGGCGCTTCTATGTATCTATGAGATACCGTATCGTTGAAAGGATACTGGATCCGGGAAAGGATACTGTACCATTGAAAGTGATACCTTCGACTCACTCATACTCCATTCCCTGTATTCATGGATATTGTATCTCTTTCATGGTTACAGCATCCCATTCATGGATAGGGTACTTTTCATGAATATCCCAAAGTACGGTATCCTACTGTGCCCTCAACTCACTCATACTCCACTCCGGGTATTCTATCCTCGGGGAAGATGAATCCATCTCCTCTCTTCTCCTCCTTCCACGCCTCTTCTGCCTCAGGCGTCGGTAGAGCCACTTTCTTCAGCGGGATCTTCGACACTGCAAAAAAGAATTGTTGAGATATCCCTTTTGCGCAAAAAAACACACTATCAGTACGATAGCCGGTGAGAAGACTATGACTACAGTACCTCCCCCCGCCCGCTACCGTACTCGATATATCGATAGACATATCGATTCCGACACTACTGATCATTTCCCACACTACGGGCTTCACTGTTGTCTATGAATGAATGTGATTTATGAACCCGCCAAGATTAGCTATATTTGTAATTAACAAACGAATTGTTTAAATTAAACGAACCGCTCGCTTCGATTCTCTTCCATCTCAGTACATCATACTGTGCTGCCGTCATTCCGTCGTACTCTGGCCGGGGCTCATCTACAACATAAAACGACTGAATCCAAACCTCCAAAAAGGGGTCGAGACTAGTGCCTAGTGCTCGAAACGCGTCATAAATCTGATCCAACCCTTCATGTACTCGTATGGCGATGATTCACACAGCGTTTCGAGAGCGGCCACAGGGGTTAGACGACTAGACAAAAGCTAGAGAGCGCTCACTTCAGAGAGACGCCAGACCGCGAGGCAAAAGAACATGTCGTTTTATATCGGAAAGGCGCGCCTTACACGAGACGGGGTGGAACAGTTTCGCGGTGGAAAAGGGGCGGAGACTCGAGCTTCCTCCGCCCGCTCTCTCTCGGAGACGCTCTAGAGAGAGAGGGGGCGGGGCGAGACATCGGCTTTCTCCCCGCTGTCAAACCCGGCTCGCGTCAGGACCGCTTTCTCAATACTCTATATAAGCTGCGCGCGCTCGATCAATACTGCGAGCTACCGTACATGCCCGCCAATACATTCAAATTCAAAATTATTCTGGAATTGTGCCAAGATCTCTCTGCCCGGAAGTGCCGTGTTGCTGAATCGCTGTGATTCAGCCTTCTTGCACGTAACAGATGGGCAATATCTCAATGACAGATCTTCCTGGGTAAAATATGATAACTACAATACCCCCCTCCTTTTCTCCCTCTACCGTACCCGATCTATCGATTGGCAGATGGATTCCTTGACTCTCGGGGTCCTCTCCTTCTGGTACTCTCTCCCATCCATCTCCTCTCGCTCCTCCCCTCCAAGCTCCGCCCCCTCTTCCTCTTCCTCGCCCCCTCCCAAACATATTTCTCGAGCTCCTGGTGTATCCAATTGGGTAATCCTCGCTTTCTCCCTTTTTCGACATTCCAGATTCATCCTCGCCTGCAAAATCGATATCTCGATTTGCCTTCTCATGTCCCCAACTCTCAGATACTTCGTGAACAACAATGTTTATCCTTTTTCCATAACAATAATAGGTAAAATCAACAGCACAAAAGGAACGCGAAAGTAAGCTTAGGTTGAACATTTAAAAAAACGCATACAGATAATTCACAGAAGTTACAGACGACTACCGCAGTGGCCAAGCTCAGTCCTTGAACATATTATATAAAAAAAAGTGGTTCGTAAACCCATCTAAAACCAAGGACTGGCGCTGGCACACAGGGTGTGTGAGAGAGAGGCAAATCGAGATACTTCAAGTTGTGTATACTACAGCACTTCTTATCTAATTACTTAATATTTAGCACAACAGTGATGGGACGCATTGGAACTTCCGTTTGGAAAACCGAAATTTAAAAAAAGTCTGAAACCCATCTGAAACAAATTCTGGAAGAAAAATGTTGGGGTTTCCTAAACGGCAGTTCCAAAACGACATATCACCATCACTAATTACTTAATTGGGGGCACTTAATTAATTACTTATTAAAGGGTCGCCGACTGGGCCTCTTCTTCCACCACCCCTTCTTCGGGTCCCACTCCTTCGGCCCCATCCTACCTACAGTACTTCCTCCTCCTCCTCCCACAGTAGTCGTTACCGTAGCCGGCGCTCCTCCCGCTACTCGGCCCCAGTCGTCGCTGACAGTCTGCGCGCCCCTCCACGGGTTCACCATCTGCAACAACACACCTTGTTTTAGAATAATGCATATTATTTGCAAATGCGTGACCTATCCACAATACCAAAACACATTTGTATCAGTCAATTAGATGAGCAGCAGCGCAAAAAAATATCCAATACAGTAAATAGCCCCCCCCCCCTTTCGATACCGTACACTCGGCTAACAATCTTCGCCCACACCACTCACCGTTCCGAATCCATGGTCCTCCCGGGGCACCTCTGCCCTCTGCTCATTCAGCTGGTTCATCCAATTCGGCTTTACTGGTTGCTGGTTTCTGGCAAGCTTCTCCCTCGCTTCCCTCTCTTTCTTCTCCTTCTCCATCCTCTGCTCTTCTTCCCTCCTCATGAGTTCCCTCTTCTCCTTCTCTTCCCTCTCCCTCTTTTCTCTTTCCTCCTTCTCCTTCCTCTCCCTCTTCTCGCTTTCCTCCTTCTCCTTCCTCTCCCTCTCCCCCTTTTCTTGCCTGCTCTCATTCTTCTCCATTTCCCATTTCTTCCTGAGCTCCGCACTATTCTCCTCCGCTTTCCTATAATCAGAGTTTGAAATTTGGTTAAAATCTGAAATCAGATTTCTTCATTTCGCACACTCTCTTCACCGGTCAAAGAGCGTGCAAAATGCAGATGCCGAAGTCTCACATTTCTCGCACTCTACTTGCGAGTACCTGTAAAATTCGGCCTTTTCCTCCTTCCATCTCCTCTCCCTCTCTCTCGTTTCCTCCATTCTCTCTTCCGTCGTGAGCACTCTGTGCATCCTCTCCCATCCCTCGGCCTTTCGCAGCTTGTTTGCCTCCGTTTCTTCAGCCATCTCATCCTCCCAGTTGTAGAAACTGCAGAAAACAATAAGTAATAATAATAAAATATTTACCATTTCATATACTATTTTTCAGCCATTAGTCAAGATTATTTAAAATACAAAAAAATGGATATGTGCGCGCCGGCACTAATAACAAAATTGATTGATATAACATGTCGCTTTCCAGTTTCACCAATCCTTCAAATTTTATGTGGTTCTACTTGAGCCCCCCCCCACTTACTGGACAACGTGCTTCTCCGCCTTCCTAGGTTCCGTGTGCTCCTTCTTCCACGCCTCCTGCTGCGCAGTGATGGCGCTGCAACAATTAATTATTATTAAAATATAATTAATTAGTTACGAACAGTTAATTAATTAGAGGATATTGAACCAAAGAACAGAAGAGACGAACGACGTTGATGGTTCCGAGAGCAACCTACTTCCTCATTTAAACAGGCAACCACCGTGGAGGCCGGTATACAGAAGTCGGTTAATAACTTCAACTTCACAGCCTGATTATTTTTCTCTTTCCTCGAATTCAAGCGATACACACTAGATCATTTGCCCAATTCTCAATACATATCAGAAGTGCAACACGATTGCGCCGTCGCAAAACTACACATTCACTAGCGTGCGAAAAAAATGTGTGTCACCTATTAGTGACATCGTGGCTGCTATTCTCATCCCCTAATGTATATTACGGCTAAATTATTAATTTGTAAATATAAATAATTGAATGCTGCATTCACTTCTTGGGGGCCTCATGAGGGGCTGCGACCGCTGCAGCCTTGCTGCAATCCCGCGTCTGCTGCTGCACGGTCGGGCCGGCCGGGCTCTTGAAACCGTAGCCACTGGTGCGGAAATGACAACAGTTAAGCGCCATAAAAGGAGCGCATGTAGCAACCGGTAATCTCAACTTGTACTATAGACGAACAAGTGATTGTCTGATATCATCCACACCTTCATCGCCCACTGTATTATCACTCCGCAAAGCCACAATCACCCTGGCCCTCTGGTAATGTAGAAAGTACACAGTTAGCCAGCTTACAGTGACTCCATCCCCAATCGCAAACTGATTTTTTTTTCAAATTTCAATCCATCCGTCTCACCCAGTCGATTCATTGTTGTTCTTCTCTCCCGTCATCATCATCGTGGCAGAGTGCGAGTTGCCACGGGCAAAGGCAGAGCAGGGCGTCGAGTCAGCAACTTAATTTTATTTTATACAATAATAATAATAATAAAAATAATAATGTTTATCATGGATGCAAGGTAAGGTTATTGAATAATCGGTAGCTAGACGAGGCATGACTTATACCGCGTTTTCCGTAGCAAATGCTCGAAAAATATTGCTTTGCTGATCGTAGTAACAACATTTTTTTCCGTCCAGCAGCCACGAAAATCCATAAGTAGTACGCCTGGTGATTCGCTGTTCCACGGCTCATTCAATTCAGGCAACGTACAAACAGAAAATCTAATACCATTGTTATTTGTCGTCTGCTCGCTTGGCGCCGTCTGCACTCCCTTGACTCCCGAACGCCATCCACCGGCAGTCTGCAACGCATTTATATTATTGACACGACATATATTTTCAGAAATGGAACACTCCCGGGACGATGCATTGCCTACCAGTCGCCCGTCACACTGAGCCCATCACTACGAGACCAGAATAATTCTACGAGACCCCTCAGCCCATCACTACGAGACCAGAATAATTAGAATCAGTGTCCTAAAAAAAGAACATTCCCCGTGACAATTTCTCTTCCTTCCCCTTTACTCGCCATAGTCGTCTGCTGCGGCTGCTGCACCTGCTGCAGCTCTCTCGTCGGTGCGACCGGCGCGGCCCACTCGTCCCTCTTCTGGCTAATCGTCGTCCTTTCCGACGTCTGCTGTCGCCTCTCTTGCAGAAGCGCCGCTTTCAGCTCGTACATGTTCTCAAAGGAGGCCGCTCGGCCAGCTGCAGCTGCTGCAGGGGTCGGACGAGTCGGGAGCACAGGCAGGACGGGCGTGATGGGGGAAACTGTAAGGACGCAAATGACAGCAATAAAAAAATAATAATACTTTTTTCTCGTAGTGTCACAGAGCGCACAAAGGGCAGATACGGGCTCATTGTCAATAGAATAATAATAATACTAATAATAATAATAATAATAATAATAATAATAATAATAAGACTAATGAAAACAACAACAATAATAATAAACATGCATGGATCGGCGGTCATCTTTCCGAGTCGGGGCATGGCAGCTGGCCCCACAGCCTTCACGAACACGCGCCGCTCATCGTTCTCCTCAGGGTCCAGCGAGATCTGCAACACAAGGAATGATTCTGGTATCCCCCCCTCCAGTGGTATCCCAATTCCCCGCCCACTGGGAGAAGAATCAAAGGTTAAGACGGTTCAGTGGTATTATAAATTTAAGTGGTGTTGTTCTACAGTAATACCGTACTTTCGCGTTCCGCTCGTAGCGCCTACATCCGCTTTGCATAAACATCGTAAATAAAGGAGCACTCTACTGTATTTTCTTTCCTTTTTGCAGCATTTTCTCACTGATTATACTTAATTTGCTAAAACGAAGCTGATAAGTAGAAATGCGGTAGAATATGCTATCGAATGAGCGCGGTTTACTTCATTCATGCAGCGCGTTTTCCCGCGCGATTGTGGGCGGCGAAACCGTTCGATAGAATTGATAGATGGTCCCCTAACGCCCCGCACTGCAGGCCCTCTTTCTGGAGGCCTGAAGTGGGTTAGTGTGAAGCGACACTTCGCACCTCGACCAGCCCCCTGAACTCGCGTCGCTCGCTCCTAATCCACTGACGCTGCCCTTCGTCGAAGTTGACTCGCAGTCCTGGAATCAATCAATAACCACCTCTCTTGTCGTAATCAATCGATAATCATATCTGCTACTACCGAAATCAATCGATAAGACTATCTTACCGTAGAACTCGTGCCACAGCTGCACCTCCGAGTGCGGATCATCGTGGTCGGCGACGGAGCGCGTGAGGGTGAGTGTCATCTGCAGAGTAAAAATAATAATAATAATAATAATAATAATAATACTTATGTGATTCACGCGGAAACGCGGTACAATAAGATTAACTGAAAGAAAGACGAAAGTTGAGGAGTGGCGATACGAGTTTCAAGTCGAATTCGCATTGCACTAAATGATTGTAAATTCTAAACAAAACAAAAAACGTCTGACTGAGTAATGGCTTGAAACAGACTTACGCTAACAGCGTTTAATAGCTTTCGTTGACTCGAAAACACTTTCGTGTCAACCAATTAGATAAAATCCGAGAAGTTATATACATTCATTCAGTAATCCATTCATACCGTAATCTTGCCTCCTTCGACCCTCAGCTCGGGCTGTGAATACGGCAGCGCGTCTTCGTAATGCACTGCCGTATACTTGCAGTAGTCGCGGTAGCCAGTATCTGTTCCCGGCCTGAACAACACTACATTTACATCGGTCACTCAACAAAGCCACGTTCTGCAGATATAAAAGGTTAAAACAAATTCGTTAACAGTTGAAAAGTATTCGTTCCCTACGTAGATTACAGTAATCCAAATTACGATACAGTAGCCACTCACACTACAGTAACCATCAGCCAGTGGCCGACTGCCAGTCGCTCGTCCGTCCTCAGCAGTGCCATATTGTGGCCGAGCGCGTACGACCACAGCAGGTGCGAGTTGTCCAATCTGAATTGTTCCAGCGCTCGAAATATGCATTCTAAATACTAGCTCCTTAAGCATTAAATGTTACGTATTTCAGAATTAAGTAATAAGTGTTTATGTAATACTAACCTCGCCACGACGCACGCAGGTACGGCGCGAATCTCGTCAGGCTGCGTGAACGACGACAAGTTCTGCAGAGATAAAGGATAAAAGGGGAAGTTTGCAATACCCGCAGGGCAGTGTCGAACACCCCCACACCTGAATTGTAGCCCATTTCACAAACACAGTACGCCCCCAATCGATACTCAATGTGCCACAGTATACCTCGACGTCGGGCGGGCTGACGGGCAGGCAGAGGCGACCCTCGACTACCCGCCAGAAGTACTCGACGCGCTCGCGGTTCCGGGCGCTCACAAAGAAACGGGGAAGGCTGCAAGCATTTATTGATCGAGAATGAATAGGCATGTAATAATAATGATAATAATAATAATAATAATAATAATTGTAAAACTTACAACTCCACGTAGGCGAGCAGATGGCACTCGCCCGGATTCTGCATCTCACGTGTGTACCTGTAAATTCATAATTAATTAATTAATTAAGAATGTTCCTAATTAGGAAGCCAGCATCACGTCGTCGTTATCAACGCTTACCGGCGCTGCTTTGCAAGACCAGATTATATGGCAGCCGAAAGTTCGAAAGGCTGTCATTTCTTTTCATTTCGTGCCGAATAATCAGAATCCCAGAACCGATCTGGTCTTTTAGAGTTAACCGATCGATAAATCGATAAACGCACCACTGTATCGGCACTGAGACCAATCCGAGATCGTGCGAGACAAGGAGCACGGAGCGCGAGTCATCATCTGTTAAAATCGTCATTTAAGCATCTAATGGGGAAGGTCTGAGACCGAAAGTGAATGGGAGGAGTCAACCTACCGAGCCACTTTCCCTTATCGATCGTGATCACTCGATCGTAGCTGATGATGGTGCGAACCTGAATAATATCACATGATGTGTGATTCACATAAGTGAATATAACAATGGGAGCTGCGTCATGTAGCAAACAAGTTCACAACATGAGGTAAACCTTACTATGATTCTATTCGCTTCGCTAAAGATGGAATCGGGGTAGGGCCAGCACGTTTGTATGGACGTTGAGTTGCCGCGTGACTTGGCTTGGACGACGTCTCCGATTTGTGCAGGATTGATACACATCGACTCGTCCAGCGACATGATGCCCGAATCGCAGCCCCTGCAGCCCACAAACATATATTCAAAGCCCATGGGGCATAGCTACTTCAGCTCGGAAGTAGCGCTACATTCTGGCTACTTCCTAGCTGATTTCTGTCTTCACGCTGAAGTAGGTATGCTTTGCATCATTAGCTATACCCCACGCGCACTGAGTACTTCTACATTATCACCAACGCATTTGAGGGCTCGGATTGAACTTAATTAGGGGATGTCTCGATAGGTTGGTAGTGATGCTCGGGCGAGCATTTTCGGCGGTTTGTGGTGGCAGTTCCGTTTCACAACGCATTGGTAGCAAAATACAATTATTAAGATCGCGAAAAGCATAAACCGGTGGTTGGTAAACGAGTATTTTACCTGAACAGCCGCCAGATGGCGAACACGGCGTCGTGCTTCTCCACGACCAATCCATGAGAAATATCCGACATGATTAGCCGCCGTGACGGACTTAGAACATACCCAGCAAACTGTAAACAAAGAATAAACAACGTAAAATCGCAAAAATGAAGTAAAAAGAAGAATTTTTAGGGAAAATAATTCATTTTATAGGAACGTCAATAACGGCGGCGGCAGTCCCTGATATTTTAAAAATTGCTTCGATCTCGCACGGAAACTACCGAATTTCAAACATTTTATCAACACTGTTTTCCTTGTTTTGTCACGTTTTAACCTTTTTTTCTCGCTTTTTTACTCGCACGGAGGACTTCGATGGACCCTTCATACCCACCAGCATTCCATCCTGCGTACAACGCAAATCGTGAGTGGTGTTTGTCTGCTTCTAAGTGTTTTTTTGCGATAAATCATCTAAAACTTCCATCGCACAGGCATGCTTCACGCTCCCGTGCCTCCCGGCTTCCAGCCCATGCCTACTCACAATAACATGCCACCTCCGCAATGCCCCGTGATGATTCCGGTCCACCCGTACCCGCAGCCGCAGCCACTGCAGAATCCCGCATTCCTGCCGTTTCCCTTCTACCAGCCGCACAACTTCGCGCCTCCCCCCATGCGCCAGCCCTTCTTCCCAGTGAGACAACGTGAGTTCTCGCCTTACAACAACTGATACTTTCGAAATGTATGACAGGCCGCAAAAATGTGTTGAGACGCCGGTGTACACCAATATAGTCATTTTTAGTCCATTAAGGGAAAGTAGTTGCCGGCGGGCCACGGCAAAGTAGTCGCTCTTGATTCCGGTAGGCTCTTTACCGTTGCCTTTTCAGTCCAATTCGTGCCGTCTCCTCAATGCTCGCCCTCAGTGCCCTCCTCCCACAAGGTGGATACCGACCCTCGCCCTCTCCCCACTCCGACGACAACTCGAAATCGATCGAGCGCCCGATTGCACAACGGTAAAGAAGGAATCTTCGAGTAGTTCTTTCTGATTCATATCTTGATCGTGGAAGCGTGAATTATGCGTGGAACGAGGCGAAATCATTTATGTTGCAGCCTCGCTGAACGCCTCTCTTCTGTGCGGATCCTCGTCGTCCTTCAGCGAGTCGCTTCGATTCAATCCGATGAGTCAGCGAGGTAAGTCGTCAACGAACGATCAATCGATAACCAATTGACAGTAGGTCGCTCTCGTGATCAGTCGCTGCTCATCGACCAGACCGTGAGCAGCTCCGACCGCTCCTTCCAGTCATAGTGAGTTGTAGACGCTGTTTTGCAACATTTGTGGGCACGGGGCGCAGGGGCACCATGCACATGGGTGTCGGGGGGAATGGACTAAACAAGTTTCGGGGCACAGGAAATAAAAGCTCGGCGTAGTGCTGTCCACTATGTTTTGCAAAACTGCTTCAGAAGAATCTGCTCTCGCCCGAAAATCGATAATTCTTAATAAAGATACCAGCGTTTCGGCATTCATACAAGTCGGGTTTGAAAAGTTCGCTTGTTCGTTTCCCTTGGACTGGGATGTGCCAGATCTCTTAACTTGCACCTCACTATCAGTAGGCTTTTTTATTTACATTTTCTTTTTAGCATCGATCCGACGGAAATCGCCAACAACAACGAGCTCATCATCTACTGCGTGAATGAATTGCACCGCAAGCAGTGGGTGGATCCGTGTTTCACTCAATCGGTAAATATGTATTTTCAGGCTGACTGAGCAGGAACTGATCAATAAGGTCGCCAAGAGTCGCCGTTTCAAGAAGTAAGTCGACGATTGATTTTCTCTTCTTATAATGTTATTCAGATTCGGCATTCACAATATTCCCAATGCGATCTCCATCATTCTGAACATGTTCCCGTGCTTCACCAGCAGGTACCTTACTCCTTGATTACTGTAGGATTGCGGTATACTGTAAGCAATCCTGACAGGACCGTTATACTCAAGACGGGCCCGAACGACTTGCAGCCAGTGACTCGAACCCTGTGGAAGAGTGACCGGAAGTATATGAGGTATGAGGAATATCCCGTTTTCAAATCTGAAAAATAATCTTGACAGTAGTCCATCCTTTTACTTTACTTTTATTGTTTCATGTATTTACATCCGTTAGTTGCAGACAACGAGGAGATAAGATTCTCAACGCGACCATGTTCGAGATTCCGGAGAGGAATACGGTAGGGATACGGTAGTCCGTCGGCGCACCGTAATTATTGCATTTCAGGGGGGCAACGAGATCCTCTCTGTGCTGGGTGACATGCAATCGATGAATTTGGAGGAGAACCGACCGCCGACTACGGTAGCGTCGATGGAGCAGATCCTGCAAGGATTCAACCTCTGACTACTGTAGTTGCCATATATTGATTGCTGACGAACGATTGTGAACTCGTATAGGTTATTTGAACGCACGGTTGTACACAATGTACGTATTATAGGTTTTGTCCATTCTGTGAATTTGCCATGTACCATAACGTTTCCCAAATTTTATTTGTAAATAACAATGTTACTCACAATTCAGGCATTAGAACTAATACTATAGGGCAGCTCTCTCGTTGATTACTGTACTTTAGGACGTTCTCATACTGATAACTGTAACATTGGAAGGATGTTTGAAATGCGCCACCTGACGCATAAAGTTTTCTTGGTCCCTCAATGAGTCCCCGATTTGTCACATTGGTAAGACTATTGCCATCTCGTACCTCACAAAAGCTGAATCATTTCAATATTTCAATGTTAGATGGCGTGGCAATCGAAGAAAACTTGTTTTCAGCCGACCATAAGTAGTCAACCAAATCCATGCCCACTCCATCACGCACTGATCTATTCCGTCCCCCTTACATCAGCTTCCCGTAAAAGTGAGGTGTATCCATGGATGGTGTAGAGTATACCGTATGCCGGCTAAATAGCTCTCTTCGCCTCACCATTACACCTCCATCCCAGTAGTAGTAATTTTCACTCCTGTTCAAGCACAATTATCCCCTGGTTGTCCTCCTACTAGAGTCTAGTAACTAGACACCCAATCCGCCGCTTCTCGTACCCTGTACGTGTGATCCGTCTCTGTGCTCGATGAACAGACGATCGCGGTACGCGGTACCAGAAGGCGATTCGGTGTGGGACCAACTATCGTACCCTTATTGATACCCTTCAGTGCGGTGCATTCCCAAACTGTCCGTAGCATCGATTCACGTCATTTCCCTATTAAATCTCTGCAATGAAGCTTTTTCATCTAATCCCCTTGTCTTACAAATCAGCAATGCTCATATGAAAATTACAATCTGTCCATTTTTCTTCCATCTCCCTTCATTTCTCGTCCTCATCCTCCTCTCGCGAGGTCTACTCACCTCTCTTTCTCACCTACTCACCTCCCCCCTCCCCCTCAACCTACCATGCTCCGACACCTCACCACTACGGCCCTGAGAACGAGTGGGTTACGGTAGAGGGCATCGATTACGGTGTTTTGATATTCGAAAAATCGATATTTTAGGCCGATTCACAGCTCGCAATGAACTCGCCCAGCCAAACGCTTCGGCGACCTTTATTAGTGAGTTTACTGTAATCTAAGTTCGGAAAATGCTTGGTGTAGTGTAGCCTTCAGGTTAGGAGTACGGTAGGGGCATGGTACTGTACTGAATATCGATTTACTCAATGTGCTTGTCAGGTCGTCGCACTCTATTCGGCCAGAAGGACTACCCGGAGCCTGCGGAGGAGCGGTACGGTTTAATTAAATAGCCCACGCCATTTTTTGTTCAATAAGTGGAACGAGAAAATACAGTTTGTTGAGCTAGGTCAGACTCGCGACTACCGTACTCTCAGTATGGTCTTTTAAGATATCTCTTTTGTAGACTGGACATGCACTGCGATCCGAAGAACCCGAAGACGCTGACGTTCGAGCGCGTCGCCGCCGCCGCGCACGCAATCAAGGTGCGCACCCAATCCGCGCGGAATAGAGCTGCGCAAGTTGCCGGCTGGGAAGTTCAAATTTGAATTCACACCATAATTGGATATCTCGGCTGCTAATGAAGAATTTTCCCATGGGCGTGCACATGCAAATTTTGTTTACCGTGACATCTAATTGGGGGATTTCAAATTTGAATATGCTAAATTTGCGCAGCAAAACTACCGTAGAGAACACTGGAAATGTATGCTAACACTTTACATTTCAGAAGCCGGATCCGACGAAGTTCGAGGTGTGTTATGTATCTGGACCTCTCCTGCTGTGAAGGGATACTTTCTGGGACGGATAAATATTGAATTATGCTGAAATTACCGTAGCTAAATACCGTAATCCCAGGGCGGCGTGATGCGCACCGAGTGCCGGCACTCGTTCCTGCTCTCGCGCCGCGCCGGCATGGATGTTTACCTGAAGATGGAGCTCAACCAGGTATACCGTAATCACGCAACGCTCAATTCGTCAACCGTAATCCTATTCTCTAAACGTACGAAATTTCACCGTCCAGCCGAAAGCCCCATCCAGCAAAATCGGTAGAAAATTACTATGGCACTAATGGGTATGAGCGTTTTATAGATCTATGGATAGCAATTTTGGATGGGGCTTTCGGTTGAACGGTGGAATTTTATACGTGTACTGTAATCCGAGTACCGTAATCCTGGAAGTTAAAAAATCAATATCAGGTCACGGGCAGCTTCAAAGAGCGCGGCGGCCGCTTCGCGCTTCACAATTTGACCGAGGAGCAGCGACGGGCCGGAGTGAGTGGTTACGGTATTTACGGTACAACAGTATTGGTTTGTGTATCCTGATGCTCAAAATCTGGTTGCGTCGAGCACCAAAATGGATTGTTTTGTCCCATAAATAATGAATCCGAGATAACTACAAAAAAGAGCACCGTGTGTGCTCAGACCGTGGTCCTACCGTCATGCAGTGAAAGCAAGCTTAAAGAACGTGTCTATATTGCCTATTAAAGGGACCTGGCACTGCAAATGAAGTTAATTTCAGATTAAAGAGAATTTTCGTCCGATTTGAACGCTAAAAATCGCATATTTTGGCGATTTTTTTTGAAATTAGTTATAAATTTTAAAAGATCTCATTTTTGGCTCGAGTGCCCCGGCACTACTGTGTTTAGCGGCTAAACACAGTAGTGCCTAGCCGAAAATGAGGACTTTGAAAATTCATAACTAATTTCAAAAAAAAATCGGAAGAAAATTCTCTTTAATCCGAAATTTACTTCATTTGCAGTGCCAGGTCCCTTTAATGACGCAATTGCAGGCCTTTGCCGCCTCTGCCGGCAACCATGCGCTCGCTCTCTGCTACCACGGCAAGCAACTGGGCGTACCGATTACTGTGTGCATGCCGCGGTGAGTATACTGTAGCCATACTACACCACGGAAACGAATCGCTAAATTTATTATTATTGGTTAGCTGGTAATTAATAAATAATTGCAGCCACGCGCCCATCATGAAGATCGACAAATGCATCTCGTTCGGCGCCGAGGTCATCGTACAGGTAATTGGAGGATGAGATACCGTATCACTTTCCCGCAATACCGTAATGGAGCTCGGTCAGATGGCGATGCATGTGTACTACATCACGGTGTACATGTATCAACATCTGACCGAACTCGGTTACGGTATTGTGGCGTAGTGCAATACTGTAATCACGTCCCGATGTTAAAATTGCATAAGATTAATGCAATGTTGCGTAAGATTGATGAAATAGTATTTTGTAGGGAAAGGATCTGCTGGCGGCCCGCAAATTCGCCCTCGAGCTGTCCCATCAGAGAGGTGGGCTAAAAACCCAGTTGCCGATCAATTGTCGATCTGTTCTCAACTACAGTATCACATTGACAGGCGGCAGCTATATCAACGGCTACGATCACATCGACGTGCTGGCGGGCACGGGCACCGTCGGCATGGAGATACTCGACCAGGTCACTGTACTATATAGATTACTGTAGTGCTACAGTACTCGCTTTCCCGTACCCTCTGTTGACCCCACGTACAAGGCATTGGCGAGATTTCTGGAGCCGGAAGCACTTGTTTTGTTCCCGTCGAGAGTATTTAGGGACATTTTTTTGGGGGGTTCCCAAACGTATATTTCAACGCGCACCCTCACCGCCACATTCGTTAACTGTTTTGATTAGTCAATGTTGATTATTATTTATTAATTAATATTATTTTAAAGATCAGCAACGTGGACGCGATCGTGATTCCGGTGGGCGGCGGCGGGCTCATCGCCGGCATTGCAGTAGCTGTCAAGGTACGGTGGAGGATTACGGTAGTGGATTGCAGTCGCTGTCGCTTTCGGTAGTGAATACATAGTGATCACAAAATGATTATATAGTTTTGACGAAATTACATGCGGTCTTTGCAACAGATGTCATTTATACAGCCTGTCAAGGTAGAGTGGTTACGGTAGCGATTGCATTGTGATGACGAAATTGTTTGGAGGATTACGATAGTGATTGAAATTGTGTCGAGGATTACGGTATCCGATTGCATAGTGATGACGAAATGTCGCTCGCAGGCACTGGCGCCGCACGTCGAGATCATTGGAGTGGAGAGTGTCGCCAACGCGAGCATGAAGGTATACTGTAAATAGCAGTACAGTAATAGGGATTATTGATTACTCAAATCCAGTTCAAATCCAGTGCGGATTACGGTAATTCGCTGGACTGACCGATATTGTAATCACGTTAAGTGACTACAGTAACCCAGTTGCCCGATGTCCTGATTTCAGTGATCCACTGGACGGATTACCGTAGCCAATTTCGTATTACAATATCCCGATGGGCTGGCCTATACAGAAACCACAGTAACCCTCGTCTCCCTGTTCAGAAGGCGATCGACGAGGGCTGCCCGATCGCCACCGACTGCACGCCCTCTCTCGCTGATGGTCTGGCCGTCCCCGTCGTCGGCGTCAACTCGTACCATAACGCCAAGGGTAAGGGGGGGGGAAGCGGATTCGGAGTACGGTAACGTGATTACCGTAATCCCCCTACAGTAGTTTTGCCCGTCCCTCATGCGATACGGTAGAACGATTTCCGAGAAAAGTGTGTTGCAAAACCTACAGTGATTGCACCTCCTGATTGACTCGATATTGTGAACAGCTCAGAAAGGCTGATTGTGATGGTACCGTAATCTTCGATGTAGGCAAGATCGATCGAATGGTGACCGTGAACGAGTCGGACATCTCCATCGCCGTCCTGCGGCTACTCGAGCTTGAGAAGGTACGATGGGATTACGGTGGTCTTAATCAGGGACTACCGTAACACTTCATTATATCGATTGATCACAGGTGGTCCCTGAGGGCGCGGGCGCGTGCGGCGTCGCCGCACTGCTGTCGGGCAAGCTGGAGGATCTGAAGTGAGTACGGTAATCGATACCGTGCACAGTAGTCTCTCCCGCTCTGGTTTTTTTGCCCCACTGGGGCCCCAGAGTTCGCCCCATTGGGAGGCAGCTTAGGGTCCTAGTGGGGCTAACTCTGGGGCTCTACTGGGGGAAAATAATCGCTGGGGCCCTACTGGGGGAAATTTTAGGGATGTTCTGGGGGAATATTGGGGCCCCAGTGGGGCATCGACGATTGTGCACTGTGAATAGGTAGGAATGAGAAAAGGCTGGTTTATCCATTTGAGTACAAGAAAACAACAGCTCGTAGGTATCTTGGTCAGAATAGAGAAGTTACAATCGAAATGATGAAGATGGATAACAATCACAATCTTCGAGGTTGTTTAGAGATGTATTTGAAAATTTCGTAGATGACGTTCGGTTGAGTTCCCTCCTCTGAAAAATACAAATTTCACAAAACAGAACGGACGTACCTCTTCCAGACCTTTCGTAGCAGATAGTATCACTTCTAGATATATCGTATCCAAGTAATTAAGAACGATCGAAGTGATCTGAAAACCAATCAAGTGATCTGAAACCACGAGTTTCGTAAACGTAACGAAATTAACAGATTGGCGGACTATAATGAAGCAACAACTACACCGCGAGAAGGGCATAGCAACTACGCTCACAATACGAGTAAAACAAGTCAATAATATACTGAACATAACTTTAAAATCAGCTTAAAACGTAAAAATCTCTCGAATTTCGAAACAGCTCTCCGGCGCACTCAAGGAGCGCGCCAATCCACTCTGGTGACGCATTTGATTCTCCGGGGCCCCAGTTGGGGTAATTTTGGGGCCCTAGTGGGAGAAATGAAACCACTCTCGCCCCTATATTTCCTCTGGGGCCCTACTGGGGGAGCAAAACCACGCCCCCTTTTACTGGGGCCCCAGTGGGGCAGAAAAACCAGAGCGTACACCGATAATCAATCTTTAATCTTGATAATCAGGGGCAAGCGCGTTGCAACGATCGTCTCCGGCGGTAACATTGACAGCACGGCGCTCAATCGATGCATCGAACGAGGTATACTGTAGTAGTAGATCACGCTGCCGACAAACTTCCAGAAATGGGTCGGAGTTAGTGAAAAAGCCTCGCACTTTTACACACTTTCTTACTCAAGACCCCTTTCCGGAGTTGTGTAACTAGTTTGGTGCGATTACATCACTTCCTACTGTTGGGTACCCTTTCATGGACAACTTGTTCTCGACTTTCATCGATCGATAATGTCAATACTCTGTGCAGGAATGGCGCACGACCGCCGCCTCGTCCGCTTCAACGTCGTCCTCTCGGATCGACCGGGTGTGAATTATTGATTAATTACTGTTCATTACTGCTTAATTATTGATTATTAATACAACATTATTAATGTATTTCAGGCGCGATCGGCGAGCTGACGGCCTACATTGCCGACCTCGGCGTCTCCATCAAGGACATGATCCTGGTCAGATTCGGGTTGCACGCATCCGTGAAAAGAGTCGAGGGGAATTTCACCGCAGTGTGACATCGTCATTGAACTCTAATTGTGATTCATGGGGGGGATTGTTGGAAGCGACGATCGAGTGGGGGGAATAGTCTTTGAGTGTTGAGGGGTGGTCAGTGTGTGTAGTCTCGACCGCCGTGAAGACACTGGAACACAGCATTCGAAACAGTGTCGGCGAGAATGAGTTAGAGAAAGAGAGAGAAGGTGAGAGAGTGCGCCAAATGAGAGGGTCAGACAAAGAGAGATGTTCTTGGCATGGTGCCAACTCGATGCTGTGTGGAAGTCAACTCCTCAGGATGACCTCTTCCTTACTAGCTACCGTAGTCTTTAAAAGCAGTTTATATTTAACTGATACATGTATAGAGATCAGATATAGACTATATATCTGATCTCTATACATGTATCAGTTCACTGTACATCTGATCTTTGACCACCGACAATGATCTCTGAAATCTGATCTCTGCTCTTTGATCTTTGATCTCTGTCAGGACCGTCCCTACCAGCGTCACGACATCTTCTCCGTCCGTGCCAATATCATCGCCGAGACGCGCGGTTTCGAGCACGCCGAGAAGCTGAACGAGAAGCTCATGAAGAGGTATTGCTGATCTTTGATCTCTGAAAATTGATCTTTGGTATACTTAATACTTAATGTATGTTAACGTTGATCTTTGAACTCTTGCAGATACGGCGCGACCGACTGCCAGTTCAAGCACATGCCCTACTCGACAGAGTGAGTTAAATATCTGATCTTTGATCTTTCCAATCCTTGATTTTTGCAGCTCGTGAAGAGCAAGAATCAACCCGCCCCGCCAATAGATCGATACAAGGGACTTCCATGAGAACGAAATCAATACATTTGTGATACTGTCTGCAATACTTGTCTGTGTATGGTGGCCCGATAAATGTTTTGATTGGATCCGAATCGAATGCACCGACATGAAGTTACGCATTATTTAGAGGATGCAGAAGATTTATGGCGAAAGTTACTGAAAACTGTCCGGATACGGAAATACTGACTTCAGGATATTTTTCCTTCTCTTCTGTTTCGGATTTCTGAATGACACCACGTCATTGAATTCACTTCACGTAATCTGTTTTCAGAAAATTGCTCGGCGACATGTTTTTCTCGGAAAATTGGAATGAACAGAATGGACTGATAAATAGTTAAATATTTGGACACTCAAGAGAACGATCAGTGTTGCGATTGCATTTCAACTAGGGTTTGTCAAATCGGTTCTTGCTCTCTTCATTTCACACACTCTCTAAGCTAGCCGGCGGTCGAGAGAGTGTGTAAAATGAAGAGAGCAGGAACCGATTCGATCAACCCTAATTTCAAAACGGTGTCAAATGGGATTGGCCATTCCGAAAATTTCTTCCTTGAAAAAAGACCAAAGACGAGACCGAGTTCCGAAAAATCCTTTGTTCGTCAGTAATTTCGGCTTTCGACTGATCACCTCTAGTAAATACTCTACTTTCATGTGTTAGGCGAGGGCGGAACATTCGCTACGCCGAGTGGTATTACTTCTATATTAAATCAACAACAACAAACAGTAAAAATCTGCGATTTTCTGACTTGTACCTACGTACATTTTTGCTTTAGTTGAGCAGATTATCTTTTTTTCACGATTTTCAAAGTGCGTCTAGCTAGAGGCGACCGGCTAGTCACGCGGTAAAGATTAGCCTGAAGGCGTAGATAGGGAAATCCCCGAATCTGCTTTGATTGGCCTACTGGCTATGGCCTTCACAACCCTTGTAGACAGTTCCATATCAATAATGTCGCCCTTACACCCAAAAAGACTGTTAAGGACTTAGGAGTCGTTTTCACCCCTTCTCTTTGTTTCTCTGAACATATCAAAGAAATTATTAAGAAATCAAATTCTAAAATGCACTTCCTTTTCAAAGCTTTCCGTAGTAATTGTATCGATATTTATGTGAAATCGTTCACAACATTTATTCTTCCTAGTCTAGAGACCTGTTCCATTATCTGGAACCCCATTAATTCCGTTGAAACTACCAAAAATATTGAACGTGTCCAACGCGACTTCACTAGGAAGCTCTATTTCCGTTGTTCTCTGCCTTCAGTAAGCTACTGTAATCGTTTACGCTCCCTAAATCTAACAACTTTAGAACGCCGTAGATTTGTCACCGATATTGTCTTTCTCCATTCCATTCTTCATAGGAATTATGAACTTGATCACTCTTCCCTCCTCACTCGTTCTCCTCTTACTAGATTTGTCCGTAATTCACATCACTTCCGTATCTCTCTGCCTTTCTTCCCTTCCAATTCCCACACCACCCTTGCCTCCAGAACCATATCAATTTGGAATTCCCTCCCTTCCCCCTCGGTTGATTTATCCCGAGATTCCTTCCGGAAATTCATCCGCTCCCAGCCCAACTCCTTTTTCCCTGAATCAATTGTTAAGAATTGGCTCTTACCCTGCTTCCCCATACCCTTGCTGCCATGCAAAAAACCGATTCGACTACGTCGACGGACATCCGTTTCTTGCCCCTATTCACAGTTATTTTTCTTGAATGCGATACTCTGACGGAATAAATAATGAATGAATGAATGAATGAATGAATGATTGCGACTTTTCTATGGTCTTTCGAACTTTTAAATGTGTGGTGCTCTGATCTGTATTCCAGCCTCTCCTGAATACTAATACAATGCGGCAGGTGGCTATTGTTACAGTTCCATAAAGGGGTCAGAAGAGAGCATGCGTAAAGGAAAGATCTCTCATGTTCACACAGTCTCTCTCTCCAGACCCCTTTCTGGACGGTCGGAATCACGTGGGGAACACCATAGTTGCACTTTGCAGAATACTAATTCTGTGCACTAGGCTCGAGTTGGCCTCTCCCTCGTCTGCGTGGGAAATGTGACTCAAAAATCGAAAAGATACGCATGATATATGCATATTGAGAACAATTGGCCATGATTGTCACTCATCAATAATGTTACTCATCAGCGAGGGTGGACGTTTACTGTCATTTCACGGTTTGTTCAAATCTCCTGAAAGAGGTCAGGTGTGTGCCTTCACTCACTGTTAATCCCACCCCTGATCCCTTTCTGGAGAGATGAGAGTTTTCCATGGATGATGTGATACTTCTCTAGAACTGATCTATCACGTCAGTTTATAACTTGTTTGAGTAGTGATTTACACGGGTTTCTGTTTCTGATCCCTGCCAAAGGCGAGAGAGTGAGTGAAAAGCGGAGAGTGAGTGCAATTCGCCCACTGGAAAAGTTTTCCGAGGTGGGAGGATCACAAAACGCTCCAATCTCTTTCTCTCTCTCTCTCTCTCTCTCTCTCCAGACAGACAAGCGCCTGAGCAAACAAACCCGCCTTCCACATGATCTTTAGGAGTACTCTAGTTGCCCACTCATTTTGGAACTGCACAACATCATTTTAGTCTAAACTGATGGTTAGCCTAAAATTCGCATTTGCAAAGTCGAAAATATCATTCAAAAGTGGCTCTATTACTACCAGTTATCAAATGATAAACCCCCAATTAGCATCTGAAAATTTGAGAAGAAGGAATAATTTGAGCACAGCGCAAAGTTCTCTTCATCGATGCTCATAAACTGAATTTATCACACAATCCAAAAACACATGATTCCAAACCTACAGATCAGAGTTAGAGCGAGAGAGTGTGCAAAAGTGAGAGAGTCCCTCTCGATTTCACACGCTCTCTCTCTCCAAAGGCCTTTTTGTAAGGTTGACCGGTCTGTGGAATGATGTGAAAAAAAAGAAATGTGAACTGCGAAATGCCGTCCAGTGTTGTTATTACACTAAACACGGTTTCTCAATGATCTCTATACGGTCTGTCGATTCATAAAGATCGCCAACATACCCCCATCTATTTATGGCTAATAATCATCTCTCGCTCGCTTTCACCAAATGACTCAAGCCGGGATTACTCTTTACTGCATTCCTCCTTGTTTTAAAAGATCGCGCGCCAAAATCCAGAAATAAAGCGTGAACACAACGCGCGAACCACTCAGGTGATGGAAAGTTCTGGAACCGGAACATTTAAGTATCTGAAAGTTCAGTCCCAAACTAATCATGAAAAACTATTTTCAGGTTCCTAAACGGAATACCGTACCCGACAATTCTGGAATTTCCGCGCGGCTTTCTCTAATTTCTAGCACACTGCGGCTCTGCGGAGGATAACAGAAGTAAATGTAGAGTGTGTAAGGGGGCAAATAAAAGGGGCTCTCGAATCAACAGACATTGTGTGTGTCCAAATAATACAATACATATTGTTCTCTACTACTTTGCCAAGAACAAATTCGCCCCCGGAGCCTCGCACCTGGCTATTTTCCTTCCCCTCCAAAAAGGGGTGTGGGGCGAGGGAGCGTGAGAAAGCGAGAGGGTCCAGAGAAAACGATCTGAAGTCTCTAGGCGCTTCACTGAGTGGTTCAATGAGAGTTCGAGCTTGAGAGATCGCTGACAAACGCATCGAAAAAGATGTGATAGCAAATACCACCCTCATTTTTTCGAACGGCATTTTCGAATGTTCACCTTGCACTCTTTACTAGTATTTCTGATATCTCACCATTATGGGTTCAGACAACCCTAAACTATGAAGAGGATTGGAGAAAGGACAAGTCTCGACGAGAGAGCATTACTCGATGAGAGAGAGATGGAAAGCGAGAGAGAGAGAGAGAGAGAGAGAGAGAGAGAGATCGGGAGAGAGAGTGTGAGAGTAATGTTGATATGGGCGGCGTCATAGCTCAGTAGATGACTTCCCCCGTCCCCCACGACTATCGTTCATTCTTTGGCGAGTAGTGTTTCACGCTGAACGGTGTACGGTAGCGGGTGATGGGCGATACGGTAAGTGGCTAGGACACATTTATTATTTTTCAATCGTTTCCACCCAATTTCATATTTTAAAAGAAATATTCGCCTGTCTATAATGTTGTCAATGAAAAAAAGAATAATGTGATTAGGGCGGCAGTTTGAGAAATTATATCGATATGTTTATGCAAATTTCATAGTTTTTTTTATTGATTTTAGACTTACGACCAGATTATCAATGACACGATGCAAGCAGCCATTCGGGCTGCGTTCCTCGCCGCTGGTTAGTTTTATTTTAATATAAAAAATGTTTAAAATCTTCTCGGATATCTCGGTTAGATTACTATCCATGTTCAAAATTTGGCAGGCACGTTGTCTTCCATTTTGTTTATTTTGTTTTGCCGTATCATTTTATAATTGTAATACTATCCGTCCTATTTTGCAAATGATGTTTAGTCAACTAGAAAAGTGCTCGAATTCCCAGAAACGTCACTATAAAACAAACAACCGTGCAAAGATAAGTCAATTTTGCCCTCGCGTAACATTATACCCAGCCTACACAAAGGGAGCAGGCTGGAGATTATGCGCAACGGAAAGAATATTTCTAGATTGAACATGCTCTCGACCTGTCCTGACCCCTTTCTGTAGTATGACCTGTGACATGTGGAATAATGCGGTGTACTGTTATGCTATACTATTCAATTGTGATAACTCTCTCAAAACCACATCTATAACAATAAGAAAAAAAGAATCCATTTGAATCATCACGCCGGTCGGGTCTGAACCCGCAATATTTATGCTCCAACAAAAACATTTTCGTCGTTTCAATTCCCGTCATTCTCACAAGCACAATAGCTCTTGTCAAACATACTTCCACTCCTTTTGAAGATTACTAATAGGAGAGATTAGTAATAACATGTATGATTACTACTCATTATTGCATCGAAAGGCGTAAGAACAAAATATTGAAGAAGAATAAGGCATTCCGGAGCCAATGCGGCGTGAAGTTTCGCAATTGCAGGCCCATCCAACTACACAGCAGAGATCGACGCACTCGAGCAGCCGGCCGGATGGCAAAGTGAGTTTCGCACGCTGCACCATTAGAGATCGACATCAAAAGTCGTGGGAAACAGGTGGATTCCTTTTTTCGTCGCTTGCACAACTCTTTTTCGAAAATTTCCAAATTTGTCAGATTCTCATGCTCATATAACGTATTTACTGAACAAAGTGCAACAAAAATACTGCATTTATCATGTAGAACGGAAAAAAGAATCAATAGCTAGACAAAAATGAGAAGCTGCCTAACACCCCTCGCATTATCATCATTTTCTGTTATGGCTGCGCATAGCTGACTATTCATCTCGCCGTTCCTATCCCGTTCCTTCCACTATCAGTTCTCTTTCGAACACCAAGCTTCTTCACTCCTACCTCTCTTCAAAAGCGCTTTCACGATTTTTCGCGTCGTTCAATAGAAATCACAGGCACAATGGAGGGTGAGGTAGAGAGGGCTTCTGATAACAACAATCATGCTTCTCCATTTCCTCTAGATATAGGCGTACACTTTTCTTGTCAGGGAGCGACAAAGAACTGCAAACTATAGGCGAACACAGAGAAAAATGTCTGTCATATATGGCTCCTGAACTGCGCTTGTATGTTATATATAACATACAGTATGTTATATATGACATACAGTATGTTATATATGACATACAGTATGTTATATATGACATACAGTATGTTATATATGACATACAAGCGCAGTTCAGGAGCCATATATGACAGACATTTCTCTGAGTGAACGTAGCTACGAGGTTTGATGAGTGAATAACTTGTAGACTGTAAGATCGAATATCAATCTTCACCATCCGCATATAGTTCTGATACTATTACAGTGGAACTGCCAAAGATCAAAGATCAAACTTCTCAATTTCAGCCTGGGTTGTCGGTCTTGCCTTCATCACTCTGTGCTCCGTCTCCGCGCCCATAGGCATGCTCATCCTGCCCTGTCTAGCAAAGTGATTTGTATTCATTTATTATAAATTTATTTTAATTAATTTTTTTTAAAGTTTTCATGACCGATTGATTTCGTTCTCGTTTCACTCTTACGTTCGAATAAATGAGGTAAAATGTGATTCCCCGCGAAGGATAGCACGATACAACCGTTATTCGAATGTGTATTCCTATGTTTAGCAGACAGTTACGTACTTTTCACATTCGTACAAAAGTATAACTTCTCTTTCAGATGGCTCTACGAACGGATAATGTCCTTCTTGATAGCCCTCGGCATCGGCGCGCTGTCCGGCTCGTGCTTCTTCATTATGATACCACAGGCAAGTCTTCCCAACCAGAAAGGGGTCAGGAACGAGATAGTGTGTGAAAAAGGATTCTCGCAGACTCTTTTTTTCTGTAAGTCTGTAAGTTTGGGGGTTTTCCAAGCCTCCAAGAAGGGGTCAGGAGCGAGATAGCGTGCAAAAATGAGAGATACCATCTCGGGATGACGCATTAACGTGCACTTTATGGAAGCTTAGCATCACGTGGCACTGCATAAGTTCCTCGATATTGGCTTCCTAAGAGCATAAGTCGGTGAACTAAGAACTTTCTCCTTTCGAAGAGGTGAGATGAGCAATCTGGAGAGGGGATGAAAAATAGAAAGAGTAAGAGAGATCAAATATCCCGATATACTCGCAACGAAAAACAACTAGAGAAGTTTGAAAGTGCAATATCTGACCAAACATCATTAGAGGGAACATATAAAGAATTTTTGAAACTCTTAATAACCGCCTGGTAGCATTTCCGAGTACTACTCATCATTATATAGCCGGGCCAAATCTCCAAGAAGGGCGTCAGGAACGAACTATTCATAGTGTGTGAACTCAAAAGCGACTCTCTCATTTTCGCACACTCTCTCGCGTCTGACCCCTGTTTTGAGTTTGGGAGTACGGTGAGTAATGTCACCGTTTCATCACACGAGTCTGGTGGATGTCGGCGCACTTTTTATCCCCGTTCTGTCCATTTGTTGTACAGGGCAGGAGCATTTACCGTATTTACACAACAAAAGTATACATTTTGCCCTATTTGTAGTGCGCCGGGAGAAAATTGCCCGAACACCAGCCAACATGGGAGCTATTTGTACGATTCACTCCCATAATTCTGCAAAATATTGCAAAACGTAGACCGTTAAATTGAAAAGAGCGCGTACTTTTCATTTTTTTTCCTTTTTTTCCACCTTAATAGGACAATTTGTTGGCGAGCCGAGAGGGGCAGACAAAGCGAAGCGTCGAGTAATTGATCAATTTTCTCGAGTAATTAGCTTAATTAATAAATAATTAGCAGGCGTTCGGTCTGACACGCACTCCTGGCGGGCTCGACTACACGCAAAAGTCGTGGATTATCGTTGGCTCCCTCTACGCCTTCTTCTTCTTTGACAGAATACTACAGTACATCTTCGAGATTCGACGGGTTCGAATTTCGAAATTCCGGTTTCCAAAATGCTGAAAACATGCCGTGCTGAAATGCAAAAATTACAGCAAAATGAGAAGGTGTTGTAGCTCAATCCCCTCTGATGCACCGCCACAGATTCCCAGTGGTTAGAAGCAGTGAAAAGTGGCACTTCCGGCTTTCACGAAATGCTGAAACCTTCGGAAAATTTAGAGATTTAGATAAGAGACCTGTGCGAAACGGCACTTCCGGTTTTCGAAATTTCAAAAAATTCACGAAATTTCAGAGGCGCGTGAAGCGACGCGTGCACTCCTCGTCGTTGAAGCGTGCCATGGCGCCGCCGAGTAGACAGGAAACGGTAATAATTCAAATAAAAAAAACATCCAAAAAGGGTTATGGAGCGGCTCTCACAACTAGACTTCTCTTATCGGATCTTATTTCGGAATTCCAACAAGGAGGTCAAAGAAACTCATAAAGCGTGTTTGGGCGTTTTCTCTTTTTTGGTGGCATTGTGCCAACTTACTGACTGACAGACAAACAAAGCATTTCGAATTATATAGTCAGTAGTATCTAATTTGAATTTTTTTCAGGTAGAGACGACCGTTACAGATGAGGAGGGACAAACGAGAAGGGCGTCGAGCAGCGATGGCGATGATAGTAAAAGGGTTGGTTTGTATTTTTGTTGTTGTTTATTTTGATTTTATTCGAAAATTTGAAAAAAATCTGTATTGCTCACAATCAGTATATTTCTTAAATTGTGGACTGCGCGGTGCGTTGTTGCCTATTATGATGCATATTTGGATTATATACTAAAATATCACTTCAATTCAGAACGAGCTGGAGATTGCGGTGCTCAACAACATTGTCGCGCGGACGGTGAGTGTTCAACATTATTTTTATGATGTAACGATGCAACTACTATGGTATTCCAGTTCCTTTCTAATGGGTCAAAATGTCGACAGGTTTCCCCACTGTTATCCCATTGGGTTTACCGGAACACCAGTCGGAGTAGAATAGCATACTCCTCATTTCTCTCAATCTTTCTCGCGAAATCGGCAGTTCTCCGATTTATTCGTTCGCGTTAGCATCGTTTCATGATCGAGTCTGCTCTTCAATGTTGTCTCGTATACACCATGGCTAGTGTTTTGAAAGATTACCAAAGTCGTAAACCGCCGCGTATTCATCCCGTTTTTGTTGACGATTCGACGTTTTCGCGTAACCGGGTTAGGCCGATTACCCACCCGATCACAGTTCAGGGGAAACCCCACAGTCGTTATTGCAAACCTCCATAAAGGGGTTTGGAAACGAGATAGTGTGCGAAAGTAAGTGAGCGCTCCTTTCATACATGCTTTCTCTCCTGACTCCTTTCTGGAGATTTGATTTCTTAAACCAATTCGTGCCCACAGTTGCAAGCATTGGTGACAATGTAGATAATGAAGAATTTGTTTGGTGTTGATGGTTCAATCAATATTGACTGATCAAATTCGATCCATGTTCTCGAAACTGTCACCGGATTATATTTTAGCGTATTAGCGAGGGTGTATGAAGGGAGGTGGAGGGGTTAGAGCGTGCTCCTCATTTGCATAAACCCACAGAAATGCAGTTACTATAGTCGAAAGGAGTTTGAATTGAATACAGGGAGATCCGGGACTGTACGGAATATTAAGCTTAAGAGATTTAAAAAAAAGTAAATTAAATTATCAAAAGTCTGTTCCAGTTCTCCACGAGACGACGAGTTGCTGTGGTTAAGGTAAGCACGCATTTTTTTTTAAAATTCCCCCATCTTTGTTCTCCACTGAAATCAGAAACTAACCATTCGTCTTCTGACAAATTGCTTTCTTACGTTTCCAGAGATTCCTCCCTAGTGATATTTGTAAATTCCAGGTGGACGAAATCGATTTGGATTCGTCCGACATGCGGTCCGCCCCACCGACGCCCGGAGGCACCAGGAGAGTCCGTAATTTCGATATTTTATTTTCGAAAATATTATTAAAAAATAAATATTGTAATTTCAGATGAATAAAGATACACTGCGGCGGGTCAACAGCGACATTCATCACATTGTAAGTATTGTTTTTTTCCAAACAATCGACAATATTCGAGCCGGATCTATATGTGAACCCTCGCTCAATAACGGGCGCGAGTTTCAAAAAGATAGGAGCAAAATTTTTTTTAAAATAATAAATTTTTTTTAGGGCGACATCACGACCGCTGCAGCTCATATGAGGGTCGGATCGACCGTCAGCGACCCTTACAGCAGCAGTAACAACAACACTGCCAAAGAGGATGGCACTCTAGCAGTTCCGGGTTTCAGAAAGGTAGAATATGATTCCAACCATCTAAAAACGGGTCAGACGAAAGAGTATGCAGAATTGAAAGTTTCTTTTCCTTTCTTTTTTACCCTTAAAAATATTCAGCATTTTTGAGAGCGAATCACACACAGTTCGAAAGCTCCAGAAAGGGAAAAAGTTTATATTCAGGAGTTTATATTTATTATAAATTAATATTCAGCCATGTTTTCAGAAGGAAGACGACGAGGTCTCTGTCTCTGTGCAAATTGTAGAGAAGCGAATCGTCGATCCCAAGGATCTCGAGGTTTTATAGTTTTTTTTCTATTTTAATTTAATTTAATTTAATAAAAAATGTATTTTAGATCGCTTCCATCGCCTACATCATCATCCTCGGCAGTTCTATCAACAACTTTCTCGATGGAATGAGTATGGGTGAGTTTATCCCCGAATTTAATGAAAAGGAGAAATAACAAAAAAAAGCTCAGCAGAAAGCAACCGAAAAATACTTTTCGAATGACTCGAAGATTTTCTCCTTTCCCAGGCGTAATTGATTGATTTTGGTAAACAATTTCTAGCACATTTCATCGCGATCTCTGGAATCTCTATTTAGATTTGGCTCGTTGACTCTGAAAGTTTGCCAAGCTGAATTGAGTTCACAAAATGAGGTCGATCTCTTGAGATCAACCTCAGAAAACCTTTGCAAACAGAGAGTTGTTGAAAGCGAGTATTGGTACCTGATCATGCTGAGAAATCTTTTATAAAATTATTCCCATATTTCGAAGTGATTTTCAGGATGTCCTGAATAGATATTTCCAAAAAAAATATTTCCGTACGGAATTGTGTCGGCAATGTTCCCTTCTCAGACGAGCTTGTCTGAATCCACAGACAGGGGCAAATATTTCCCCTGCAGTTGTGGGAGTAAGCCGAAAGGCGAATACTGAACTCGTGTTTTCGGCGGGCGGGGAGAGATCAATGAAAGTGCTTCTGCTAGTGGATAGTGCTCCATTGTGGATCAGATTTCGCAAAGTGTCTATTCTATTTGTTTGGAGGGACCATTGGCAGACTAATGTTCGTCTATGAGCCCGTTTGTGTAAGAGTCGGACAATCATCGGCACCCATCGGTACAGCAAAAAAGTGATGATGTGAGGAGACAACTGTTTTCGACACATCTCGACAGGTTAGAAATGTTGGCTAAATTACGTGGTATGCAAATTTCATATGACACTCTGAAAATGCATGCATTTTCCAGTTTTTCAAGTATAACTCGGGAATTAGTGGAGGAAATAAAAAAATTTCAAAAAAGACTATTCATTAATTTTCATAAGGAATTTGAATAAGTAGTCAGATATCTCGAATTTGTGATAGTTCTTCATTGTATTATTTTATCTCCCTTGAAAACAAAAAGGTATCTGTGATTTTTGTACTTCATATTCGCCAGGTACTCAGTGATGAACGTATTAAATTAGCTCGCACAAAACCTACCGCCAAGGAAGTTATGATTTTTCAAAGTTCGACATTCGGCGAGATGTGCCGCCGGAAATGGCTCATTTGACTTTTGATAATCATGATAGGATTATCCCATTTGCATGCTTCTTTCGTATTGCAAAAGAGAGATTTGTGACATATCCCATTAATTCATAAGAAAAGAGAAAAAATGTTGATGGACTCAGGAAAATGATTGTAGAAAGGTCCCAAGAGCCGAAAAATGTAATAAAAAATGAACATTTTCCAAGAGAATAGAAAGGTCCCAAGAACATAGACACGGAATCGATACGACTCGATTATATTCGGCACTGATCGGATAAGCTACCGAATAAATCCAAACAAGAAGCGTTATTTTTTGAATGGTGCAGCCTCTGGGTTAGGGGTTGTGCCTGTAAAAAATAGTCAATAAATAACATTTCTTAATTTGAAAAAAATGATATATTTGTATGTGTGCAAAATACGACACCACGATAATCAGACCTGAGCGAGTCAGTTTGGCACAGATTCAAAATATAATATCTTTTGTGCCAAACTGACTCGCAAATGGATTAAAAAAAACGAGAAGAGTGGTGAAGGGGATGGGGAGAGAGACAAGGCGAAACGAGGAGCGAGAGAAGGGAATTCGCGCGCTTCATCTATGTTTCTCAAATATGTGTCCGCTCTAACCAGGGCTGGGATTTTAAGTTTACGGATTTTACGGATCCGTATTTTTTTTATTTCACGCCCATCCCTGGATCTAACCCGTTTTCTATTACTGGTCTGATTATTGTGGTGTTATATTTTTGCAGATAATTCTCCACTAAATTTGAAAAAAAGATAATGCCAGTCAAATACTGATCTCGGAATCAACTGAAATTCAATCCCAGCAGCAGTGGTACGTCGTGTGTCACCGGTAAGGCCGGTTCGCTAACTAGGTCTAAGTATCCCCTACTGACCGGGCTTCTGGGGCACGTTACCTTCCGCAATCAAAGTTGCTACCAATTTTACCACCAACGAGGGGATGGAAGGCTTGGTGAACCTGGGTGGGGATCGAACTCGTGACCATTCGTATGACAAGCGGCGCCTTACACCACTCACCCATCTCAGCCATCATTTCCCTGAGTCCATGAATATTTTTCTCTCTTTTCTTATGAATTAACGGGACATGTCACAAATCTCTCTTTTGCAATACGAAAGAAGCATGCAAATGGGATAATCCTATCATGATTATCAAAAGTCAAATGAGCCATTTCCGGCGGCACATTGGAATCTCGCCGAATGTCGAACTTTGAAAAATCATAACTTCCTTGGCGGTAGGTTTTGTGCGAGCTAATTTAATACGTTCATCACTAAGTACCTGGCGAATATGAAGTACAAAAATCACAGATACCTTTTTGTTTTCAAGGGAGATAAAATAATACAATGAAAAACTATCACAAATTCGAGATATCTGACTACTTATTCAAATTCCTTATGAAAATTAATGAATAGTCTTTTTTGAAATTTTTTTATTTCCTCCACTAATTCCCGAGTTATACTTGAAAAACTGGAAAATGCATGCATCTTCAGAGTGTCATACCGGTCTAATATGAAATTTGCATACCACGTAATTTAGCCAACATTTCTAACCTGCCGAGATGTGTCGAAAACAGTTGTCTCCTCATATCATCACTTTTTTGCTGTACCGAAGATTGTCCGACTCTTACACAAACGGGCTCATATAGAATTGTTTTTACTTGTGAAGAACTCTTCATTTCTCTTTCTGGAGTCTTCCGGTTTCCGCGTAAACTCAAATGTCTCAGTAAAATATTTGGGCGCCGTTTTCCTGAACTCAGTGACTCATGGGTTCACTATTCCCTCAACATCAGGTGCCGGGTAACCAAACAACATTACTTTTCGAGGAATGTTGACACCCTCGATTGGCTCAAAAAGGAGAGTGTCTTTTCAAAATGCCGTCTAGAATACATTGGCACCCGGATTAAACAAACAGACCGAAGAGTAAACAGAAACAAAGTGTTCCGCGCCACTTTGAAGAATAGAGATCAAAGGATATAGTTTTAAAAACATTACAATTTAAAGGTGGTGTCCCACGAATTTTTGGTTAACTGAGTTCTCACTGTCGGGTTATGGTAATCGGTTTCCAGATAAGAGCCCCGCAAACCGCATGTTCAGCCGATAACAAAGTTATTCGCGTTTGGCTCTGTGCCAAACTGACCCTGAATGCAGGAATTCAAAAATGATAGGGAGGGATAAGGGTGGACGAGGAGAAAGCGACCGCGCCATTGAAACATATGAGATCAGGAATGATGGAGCAGGAGATTCGTGATACTCCTTCTTTAATAGTAACTTCAGGCGCGGCGTTCGCTGATTCTTTGCTGCGCGGTGTATCGATCGGAATTTCCTCCTTCTCCCAACAGTTCCCGCAAGAAGTCGGTAAGTAGTAAGTAAGTAAGTAGTAGTAGTAAGTAGTAAGTAAGTAAGTAGTAGTAGTAAGTAAGTAAGTGGTAAGTAAGAAGTGTGCTGTGGCGCAAATCGATTTCAAGTTCCATCTTTCCCACAGAGCGGTCGTTATCTAGAAAATCTGGTTTCTCGAAGAGTTTCTATGAAATATTTTCCCAATTTTACCCCCGGATATTAGGTAAACTTTTTGAAAAAAAGTATGTAAAACGAGAGGTTGAAATAATTCTTCCGCAGGAACCCTTGCCATTCTCGCCAACTCGGGTCTGGGAATTAAGCGGACGCTCCTCATCAATCTCATACCCGGTGCCTTGAGCTACCTCGGATTTGTCATCGGTGAGTGACAAATTTATGACTCTGCATCTCCTGAAAGGGGTCAGCAGGTGTTCAAAGAACGTCTGTTAATATGGTATCCCCCTTTCTGGAGCTTTAGACTAAGTCTTTAGACTTTAGACTAAGACAAAGCCTTTAGTCAGCCTGTGTAATCAGATGATCGATCATTGCAATAGTTTGCTAAGATATCTACGCGTATGTACCTACCTGCTGTTGAGGCAAACGTGGTGTATTAAATTATGATTATTATTTTTCATAAATAATGTAAACTAGTTTAAGGAGTGCTTCTGGACGGTGTGGACGAGAGCTACGACACGTACGTCTTCTCCGTCTCGGCCGGAATGTATCTCTACGTTTTTCTGGGCACACTGGTGATTTCACACGTTCTCTCACTCCAAAGGCCTTTATGGATGGTTGACCGGTCTGTGGAATGATGTGCATTGTCAGTCCCAGGCGGCTTCAATACACGACCAGGCCGACACTAAATAAGGGGGATTAGAGTGCGAGAGCATGCGAAATGAAGACTCACTAACTTTGACTCACGCCGGTTTCACATTAGTGAGCGAGAGAAAGAGATCATGGTCTCTCATTTCACATTCTCTTTCATTTCGGCGCATCCACATGTGTTTCAGCAGTGTTCCTAGAGCCAAAAACTCGCTCAAATCAGTGCCTCTTTTACAATGAAAAATATGTATTTTAAAAAATTCAGTTTTACAGATTCCGGAAATTCGGGAGTCGACAGAAGAGCTAATCAAGACAAATATGAAAGAGTCTCTACTGGTTTCACTCCTCCAACTTCTCGGAATGTCCAGCGGCGTTACATTTATGTACTTTATGAACAAAGTTACGGACGTGGAAATATCGTAGTGACGTCACAATAAGTTACTACAACTTTATCCCATGTCGATCTGACTATAACAAAATTGTCTAGTCACTATTTGTACTACGGTGCTCTCAAGCTATAAGTGCTCCTAGTTTAGTTTTTTTCTTACTCACAAATATGCAATCTCACATTTTTACTTAATTTTTCATCCTTCTAACCAAAAAACTTTATAAAAAAACATATCAATTGTACACTCTTTACTGAGTAATCAATCTACAAGTACGCATGTTCACGGGTCATGGTCATGATAGTTTATCTCTCTCATTCATAATTCTATTCATATCTCATTTCACTCAGTTTATTTTGTGCAATACACAGCTTTATAAAGTTACTTTATGCATATATCTATAACACAATAACAGTAAAACTTTTTGTACACGTGAACAACATGAAAAGAGATTACGGTAGTTGTGTTACCGTAACCATGGAATTATTTGGAACGCGCGAACTCGTCGGACGCCCTGGAAATAGAGGCAACTCATGGAATTTTGTAAGCTAATACGGTAACCATAAAATATTGATTGAGTCTCCATAGATCAGCCAGTTACAGTGCCTCCGCTTCTACAAATAACCTCAGTCATCGATCGAACTACCGTAGTCCGTCAAGGAACTCGGAGAACTCGTCAACTTGGTCAGCAATCTTCACCACGGACTTGGATTCGCGCGCGATGGCGGACGGCGCGACCTCGCGGCCACGCGCGAACGCGGCCGCAGACGAGGCGGACAGTCGCGGATCATCGATGAGTGTGCCCTGCGGGAAACCAGTTGATGCCGTCTCTAGAGGACGTGGGAGAGGAAAGATTACGGTAGCTATGATGAACTACGATTCACAGTTTGCCTTGTTTTTTCTAGAGTAGAATTTTTAAAATTCCGACGTAATAAAAAAAATTGAGAAATACGGACTGTTTTTAGAAAATAAAAAAACTTTGACGACCACCAACCCTGAAGGGCGGTCGCGGCGCTCTGACGTCGATTGGCTCGCGATCAAAATGGGCGCGCGGGTCGTGCGACTGCTTTTGCTGCTGTTGCTGCAGCTGTTCCTTTCGAGGCGACTGCTGCTCGGGCTGCAAAATTATTTAATTTGCAGCAACGCAAATCAATTAGTTCTTGATTGATCTCTATTTCGCTGGGTACGCTAGTCGGTGGTGTACGGTATTCGGTGTGGTACGGTAGCATCTATACCTCGGGCTCCTCAGTGGGCACACGGAAGCCGATCTGCCATCCGGGCGGCAGTTCGTCCTGAGTCAACTAAAATTAGCATAATTATATTTTTATTTATTTATTTCCATATCTTCAAATTTCAGTAGTAATGGTCACAATTGCCCACATTTTCAATATCTTTTGATGTTTGCACCCGTTTTTTTTGTCTAAGAATGATTAGTTTACCTGCTGCTGGCTGTCGGTTGCGGCATCTGCAGCAGCTGCAGCCGCAGCAGCTTGCTGCTCCTGCTGCGCCTTCATCTGCTTCTCGAGCAGCATTTTCTGTAAATTGGGCGCATGTATCGAAACCAGTTGTCAATGGAATAATATCTGCATAAAACCCCGCAATTTTGAGTCGCACAATATTCAAAAATGGTTCCGCGGCCACAAAATGCTAATTTCGAAGTAACGTCTAATAAAGATCAATCAAGAAGTCAAGATAAATGAAAAAGAAAAATGTCAACAATGACAGTAACCGTTTTAGAGTAAAGATCTAATATTAAGTGTAAATGTTTGACAGACTACAATTACTAGTCAACAATTAAGAAAAGATCAAAGAAAAGATTAAGGAAATGGTGATCAGTGTTTCGGCCCTTGGTCTAGACACTGACAACCTCCCTGGGGGTGGGCCTCGTCAGTAGACAAGCCCCAGGGACACCTTTATGTGAACAAGAATATTGCTAAAGGAGTACACAATTATCCAAAACTAGCCTAAGATCAATTCGCAAGGAAATACGACTCTACGCTAGACAGCGACGACTTTCCAAAATAGGCGCAGGGGAGCGGTGCGATCAGACTTTGAAAGTCGCTACTGTCTAGCTTACTATTAGAGTTGTAGTTTCGTAGACTTATTTCTAGTGTGCGAAATGTGAGACGACGGTCTCTTCATTTCGCACACTCTTTCGACCGGTCGATAGACGAGAGAGTGTGCGAAATGAAGAGACCGTGGTCTCACATTTCGCACTCTACTTATTTGCCTGTGGGAACTCACCCTGATCTTCGCCTGTCGTGCAGCAGTCGTCCTCTCTGCAGCACGCTCAATTGCTGCAAGCTGCTGCTGCGCCAGTAACTCGACGAGGACGTCATCCTTCTGTGGAGAGATCAAAGTTCAAATATGAGATAGGTGAGAAGGAACGCAAGATATTTTGTCCATTCGCATTCGCAATCATGTTTCACAAGTAAAATATTGCTTCATCAAAAAAATTATTTAGTTTGCAGTCATATAAAAATCTCGTTGAATCTGCACACACTTGAGGCCTTTTTTACATTTCTATTTTTTAAAATTTGTTTCTTTCTTCAATTTTCCTGCAATCTCTCTTTCTCCCTTTCTGGAGAGTCGATGGCACTTCGTATTAAAGATGCCTGAGTTGCATCTGCAGTGACTCACTTTGAGGAGAGTGGCCGACTCGGCTACCTCGTCTCCCTTAAGCACACGAGGCTGCTCGTCATGAGAGAAGGGCGTCGCCTCGGTAGACACTCGGATCAAATCGTCACCCACGAACGACGGATCTGAATTACGTATTATTAACAATAATAATAAAAATTTTATAGTTTTATTCTGTCTAAGAGTTTAATAATAGAATCCCATTTCAGTCAGTAGAGATAATGTTGAAGTGATAAGTTCCTTCGAAAAGATGACTGAAAAAATACGGCAAAAGGAATTGCCACTTGCAGGAATCGAACCTGCGACCTTCGCTTTACGAGAGCGACGCTCTGCCTCTAAGCCAAAGTGGCTATGTTGCTTTAGGAGGAGATAGCGCTATGCAAGCGAACTGGGCCGATAGCCCAAGCGTGAACGGTTTGTTCAGATTGTCGCAATTCCGTGTGGAATCTCTTGTTTGCGAATAGTGTTAGGCTAGCAGAAATGAATTATATTAAGTGCAGTATATTGCATTAAAACATACTCGGTGCGGCGGTCGTCTTGACGACGTCTCTAGAAGCTGCGACAGTAGTTGATGCAGCCACTGCGGCTGCTGCAGCAGCAGCTGCAGCATCCTTCGCAGCCTGCTGCACGACTCGCTCCTGTTCCAGTTGCAGCAAGTGGTCGCGCAAGTAGACCGCTCTAAAATAACATCTTTATCCGGCAAATGTTCACAAAATTATACGGAAATTATTCCACAGGTCCCACAGGCTACATGAAGGAGTTTAGAATGAAAGATCCTGTAAAATCGAGAGGAACTATTTCACTTTCACACAATCTATCGCCCCGACCCCTGTGGTTGATATGTTTTCGTTGCACAGTTGATCCCCTTTTTTTTCAATTTTCAAACCAAGTATTCAAGTTCAAATCAACGGCATTATTCGTAAAGGAAAGGCATGGCCGGCGCCCAAAAGGCATAGTGCGAGATAGAGGAGCGCAGACCATCGGGGGTATAGCTCAGTGGTAGAGCATTCCTCTAGCTAATGGACGTTGGTTCGAATCCTTCTGCCTCCAGTTTTTTTTGCGCACTCCTATGACGTTAAAACATATTGGGTTCTCTCGCTCACCTCGGATCGTCTTTACGAAGCACTATGTAGTCTTCCAAATTTGCACTTCGATCGAACTTGCCCAGCGGGTCAGGCAGGGCAGGCTGTAGATTTAATTTGTATTATTTTTAAAAAGTCACTAAGTTTAGGGTAGCGACTTCTGTTATACATTAAGAGAAGTACCGCTATGAGAAAGTTTATTTTTGTTTAAAAAATGGTACCCTTGCTGCTTTGACAATGAACTTACTTCGAAGACATAAAGGCCGAAGATCAAAGATTAAAGATTTTGCTCACCTGCTCTCTCCTCTCCTCCAAGAGTCGGTCGATCTCCGCGCTAGTTGGCTCGATCTGAATAACTTTAAATCATTCCGGATGCGGAATTTCGCTAATTTTAATATTAAAATGAAATAATTATAAAATGCCTGTGCTGCAGCAGTAACCGGCGTGCCCTGTACGAGGAGCGTGCGATACAGGTTCGTCAGACGTCTGTAATATCGGATAATCCCTGACCAATTTCTATTCCTCTATAGAGGTTCCCAAAAAGTTGTCGCGGGTAATGAGTACGAGACCCTCCCTCTCATCTATTCACATTCGGCATTCCGGTAGGAGCCCTTTCTGGTAGTTTTAGACTATATTTGACAAGTAATCTCTGCCCCACCACACCATCCCCTCCACCCATGACAATTTTCAAATCTGCTTCACCTAGAACATGTCTTCCTCGCAAAACAATTGTGAGATTCGCATTCATTACAAAATAAACAATAAACCTTCCATTTCCAATTGGATCATCGCGTTCCGACCTGTACGCCTCCCTCGGCTTGTCTAGGTATGCTGCTGTCTGAAGTTATTGCGTCATCACTAGGTAATAACTAGTCTCGATTCACCTTAATAGGGGGCGGTCGCAGCGCAGCGGCCGCGGCTGCAGCAGCAGCTGTGCCCTCGGCGGGCAGCGCGTCGACGGCCGCCTGTGCTGCAGCTTCAGCTGCTGCACGTGCTGCAATCTCTGCAGCCGACTCTGCAGCGGCTGCAGCAACCGGCTGTCTGGCTGCGGCGTACTTCTCAACGGCCGCTCCGTACGCATCACCTGGCAGCGCGACGGGACCGGCATACTCTGGAAGAGGAGGTTACCCTAGTCATCTTTATCAACAAAAAATGTTTCGGTGAAAGTCATGCGATGATCACTGATATGCTTACACATGATTCCAAACGTACAGATCAGGGTTAGAGCGAGAGAGCGTGCAAAAGTGAGAGAGTCCCTCTCCATTTCACACGATCTCTCACGATCAAGACTAGAGATCGTCCAATAATTGGCGAAACCGATATTAAAATGATATCGATTAGAGTCAATCAGATATCCTTTGTTACACGAATGGATGACGCCCCTATCACTTTTCCATTCAAATATCCCATTCCCACTGAGCGGTCGCTCACCATCTCGCCTCTCACCATCGAACAATGATACTCGATTGGCCAAACGTGTAGATACTCGAATGCCATTCATATATTTCAGCCATTCGGATGACCGGTCATTCGTATATCCCATCCATTCATGTGGCTCTCATTTTTCGCCATTCGCGTATCGAGTATATCGGTTTGGCGGTCTCTAATCAAGACCTTTCTGTAAAGTTGACCGGTCTGTGGAATGATGTGGCTTAGACCGTGTGAGAAGAGGATGAAATCTATCGTCAACAGGCATAGTTCGATAGCGAATGGAGCAAGAAATCAATAATAATAAAAAATATTGTTTTAGACATTAATCGCTCACTACCGGGTCCTCCTGCGTACTCATCTACTGTATTGGACATGAATCGAGCGGGGATGGAGATGAACTTGGTCGAGCCATCTGGCAGAAGTATCTGGAAAAGGGAGAGTGACAGAGATCCGATTCCATCATCACTAGGCAATAGGGTTGTAAGCCGTACGAGAATAATTAGTGTACACTTCATCTAACGATTATTTCCACTACACAGTCGAACTCTGAGGGTTAGGAGCGAAATAGTGTGAAAATCGGGAAGGACCCTCTCGCTTTCACACACTCTCTCGCATCTGTTCCCTTTCTGGTGCTCACCTTGACAGTTGTCATTGGTCCCTCGTCAATGGCTGCTGGTCGCGTGTAGCCATCGGCTGAGTTTTACAAATTAATTTATGAAATATTTTTCTCCAAGTTTTCATTCCTTAGATAACGGTGCCCCAGCCCTCCTCCTTCCAAACGCTCACTAGTTCTGGTGAGCAAACGAGAGATCACGTAGATGACCCGTTCTCAAAGATACGAGAAATCTTGGAGAACAGTTCTCCCGGCAAATTTGCGCTATATGAGGGAAAGAACAGTTAATGAAAATCAGGAATCATCGATGAATTCGTCACAAGTCGCTAGAACTCACGTCGTTCTCTCCCGAGGTAGTTGATTCTCGAAGGGCCCACGCCTTCGATGGGAATAGGGCCGTTGTAGGATAACTCAAAGATCAAAGATCATTGGAGAACCTTACGCAGATAGTCAATAAGATGTTTCAATATGAATATTGCTTTAAAAAATATTGTGTAGATAAATAACAGGAGCCGTGGGTAAATTACTTTTCGTAAAACGTAAATATTACATTAAAATACTAAATGTAAAATGTGCAGCCCTGACCTCTCTGGGGCCGGAGATGCCTCTTCCTAAGACGGATGAGTAGCTTGTTGGATGGACATAGCCACTGGGTCCCACGATCGGGCCTAAACGTCTTTTTTATTATTATTTTCGAGTACGGCAATAAGCAATATTTAATAAATGAGTAAACCATCAGACATATTATACTTGATGATGTTCGGGCAAGTGGAATCAGTGAATATTGTAGATCTGGTTAAATTTTTTAGCCGTTTAGACACACAAAGTAAATGTAAGCAATGATCGATTTGTGGATGTGTTTCACTACGAATCCGTGTGAGCAAGTGAAAATCAATTCGATGGACGATTTTTTTTGGTTCAAACAAGAATGACATAAAAAAAAAGAAAGGGGTCAATGACTAAAGTGTATGAAAGTGAGACCCTCTCATTTCCCCGACACTCTCTCGCTGCCGATCCCTTTCTGGAGGTCTGGAATCAAGCAACTCACCGCGGATGGCATCGTATCCTCCAACGATGATGCGAGGCCCTGCTGCAATTTAATTGGTTTTGAAAATGCACGACCATAACATAAGTTCGCAACGTTCGGACACCCTCAGTTTTGCGCGTGATCTCATGTCTAGTAAACACGGAATTCATACTTTGCATTTCAATGCTCGTATTTGTATAAATATGCCAAGATTTTTTACAAATGATGAAAAGCTAAACTAAATATTTTTAAATACTCACCGATTGGCTGCGGCGCCACGTAAGCTCCTCCGTTCGCGCCTGCGTTCTGATAGAAGGGACCGCCGACCGGATATCCGGGTTCCGGACCCGAACCCGGCCCAATCACCGGGCCCCGCGCGGCGTACGAGTCGCCAGCCACAACGATTGGCGGCCGCGGCCATGCCCGGTAGGAAGGAGCCGGCCGCCATGGCCGCGCCGCGACATATGGCGTCCAGCCGGCGCCCGCATACGCCGGCGCCACTGGCTGCCCGACAAACGTGGGCGCACACGAGCAGGGACTGCTGAAAACAAATCAATACTTTTTCAACATGCCAAAGGAGGTAGGAACGACTCACGCGCAGGAACAGGGCGCACCAGGGGCGCCGTAAGGTCCGTTGCCTCCTGGCGCGGTGGCGTAGACGCCACCTTGCTGCAGGAAGGTTCCGTGTGCTGCAACCTGCAGCACCACTGCTGCAGCTGCAGCAACGGCTAGAAAGCGCGCTGCCATACGTCGATACGGGGCAAACTACTCCCGGCGGGGGAGTTTGTCTCTATCTCACTCACTTTCTATCACTTTTGTCTTTGAGTGTCCCTGGCTGTTCCACTATCTCCCTCGCGCACTCTAAGCGCATCATTTGCCCGTTTTCTTACAGCGCCACTAGCGATGAAATCGCTCGTTTGGTGATCCGACCTCGGTGAAAGTTCCGCACTAACTCAATGATCTGAGAAAGAGGAAATGCCGCCACTATCAAATGCTGATATGTTCGAGGTTTGAAAACGGGAGTGAATTTGTCATGAAACAACAAACAAAAAATCATTTCACATAATTCTGCGTCTCCGGTCAGGAGTCAAAGAAAACGGGAGCGCCTCTCGATTGTACACGCTCTCTAACTCCTGCACAGCATCGAGTTGGCACCATGCCAAGAGCGTCTCTCGTTGTCTGACTCTCTTCTTTCGCGCACTCCCTCGCCGTCTCTCTCTTTCTCTAACTCGTTCTAGCTGACTATGTTTCGAATGTTGTGTCCTGATCCCTATCTGGAAATTTGGCGGGATAATTCGGTTGGAAGCAACGAAACGGCGCTGTGGGACTTACGCGAATTACCCTCTCCCTTATGAGAAGCTTATCGCACAGTTGCATCTTCACAAGTGAGATGAGGAAGAACCGATTTGAGCGAACGGATTCTTCATTCGTTACGGAAGTTTTACGACTCTTGACATCTCATGACCCCCCCCCCCCCCTCCACACTTGCTGGTATTTGAACATCGAGCTACACGATTACCTCATTACACACTAAACAACCATCTACCTATGCACTCCAACAAAGTTCCTATTATGTGTTGCTGAGATAAATGAATTGAATTGAATTGAATTGAATCGACTATGATGGGTTTGTTTTGACTTCGGAACATTACGGATGCTAGATAACGGATAAGCGGGGGCACAACTTCCCTAATGTGTCTTTCGGCAACTTTCAACAGGTACCTAGCGAGAATACGGCGTGTGTGTGTACTCATCATGCGCGCAGAGTGCGAGAGTAGGGGGGAAATGTTGAAACGCGCGAGCAAGGATGCTAAAGAGCGGGCGCATAATTCCACAGCCCGGATACACGTTGGGGAACAAAAAAGTATTGTTCCTTGTTCAGAAACTAGATGAATCGGAAATGTTTCAGCGGTGATTGAATTCAAACAATATTATTTGGGTGTCAACAGGCCATGGAGCTTCTCATAAATCTATTTTGGACAGGCAAAGGAAAATGTAAAATCGGGCGCATTTCGGCTATATTGTCGGAAAGTCGTGATGAAACATGAGCTACATTATTTCATACCTCCAGAAAGGGGTTAGGAGTGAAGAAGAGTGCCGCTCTTGCCGTGAACTCCAGAGGTTCGAGCAAACTGTCGGCTACCCATATCGCTGTCATCTCTCTGTGCCTTTCCCCATTAATAAACTCATTCATCCGTGTACTTCCCGATTTGCCATCGTCTGCTCAGGACACACAAGAATCGCGCAATCTTGAAAGGAGACAGCGCAAAAACTCGTCTTTACCCCCAGGAAAGAAAGAAATGATGACTTCACAATGCCTATGGGCCAGGAAGGAGCGCGAAAAAACGGGATTCGGCCCTCGAAATTCGAGATTACCGGGCTGCGGGAAAATCATTCGAGCGTGCGGGCTCAGTACAAAAATGGACAGGATCCGCCGGCTGAGCACCCATTTATGAGTTGGTTCCCCTTCGCCTTTTCTCTCTCGGTCTGTCCTGTCCATACGCAACTCACTTAGTTGAACAACAGTGATTGTGCTTTACTTCAAATGTGCATTGCATAACCATGATGTAATTTGTACGTAAATATGAATAATTTCGCAGTAGTAAAAATGAAATGGGTATCGCTATCTCGCCCTTTTCATCGCACCTATCTTTCTTCTGTCTCCTATTTCGGACCAATTTCTCAAATCCTTTTTTGTTTGAAAACCTTGCAGTTCAAAACACTTTCCTTCCTTTCCAACTAATTCAATTTGCCAATTCATAAAATTAAACAGCTAATTTTTCTTATTTAGTTATTAAATTTAATGAAAAAAATAGTATAATCATGCAGATGGTTCCTCGATCCTCCTCCCTCCGGAGTATTCTCCTCATTTTCCTCGTCTCTCTTTTGCCTGTATCAGAGGCCTTCTTCTTCGGAAACGGATGCGGATGCCAGTGAGTGCCAGTATTGATCAATTAAATTTCCCCCAATTAGTTTTAATTATTAAATTCATTCATTCAAATCACTTAGAAACTAAGGAAGGCTTCATAATTAGCTATATAAAACATCTTGATTTCCTCATCAAACTTATTTTTTCCTTGATTTCCTCATCAAAATAACAATATAGATTCGCATTTTTAAAATTGTGATTTTCTCTAATGCAGACTCAGCCTGCCCACTCCTCCACCGCTGCCCCAACTCGACTCCTGCGCATGCAGGAAGGAGGAAAGGGACCAGCCAGTGTTCAGGTGAATCGCCCACCCCCGGAGGGATGCAAGTTCGGTTTTTGTATTACGACTCTCTCAGCGAGAGATCTGTAATACGTCTGATAAGGGAGAGAGAACTAGAGAAAAAGAGACGCCAGGAGTTCGGTAATACGGAAACCGACGCCGAACGGGCAACCCTACTACTCACCACCATTTGAAATCGTCAAATTAAGCACTTCCACAAAACGACCAATTGTATGTGCATCAAAATGATCAACACAGCTAGGGAAGTTGCAAGTCGCAGCCAATCTATTTGTTGTGATGAAAATGATTTAATTAATGCCTTAAATTAATCGCAGGGAGCCACCTACCCTTCCCTTCATGCCGCTGCAGCAGTCGTCCATTTACTACGCCCCGCCCCCTGCTGCAAACCCGACCTACTACAGCGCGCCCGGACCGGTGATCGCGAGGTACGTCGACACACCGTCCTGAAAAAGACCGCTCCTAAATTGCAGCTTGTTGCAACGAAAAAACGCCACTTAAAAAGTGAAAAAGCAAAAAATAATAGGCTGCCCGGTGGAATAAGGTCATTTTCGAGTTTCACTATGAACTCTTCAACGTTGTGATCAATTGTATATCAATCGAAGCTCAAATAGTTCTTTTAACAAACGAAAAGGAAGAGACCACTAAATTACTCGCAAGAAAGGAAAGTAAAAAAGTTTGCAAAAGCTAGAGAAACTCCCATTTGTCCGAAGTCTCTCGCCCCTCTCCCTTTCATGAAGAGCTGAAATCATGCAAACTCTTGCAGAGAGTACATCCCTGTATCCTCCTATCAGACATCGCCCACCGGATTCCAGTCAGGTATATACTTCTCTTCGAATTAGTTTGCTAATATCTTAGCCATTTCTATGCTATGTTACTACATAGTAGGCTGGCGAAAGCAATGTATGTCTTGCAGAGCTTCATGAACAAGCAGTACACACAGAGGAAACATACTAGGAATACGACATCGAGTTGGCACGCCTACTAATATATAAGAAGGCGATTAGTAGGCCCTACTTATATATTAGTAGGCGTGCCAACCTGATGTCGTATTCCTAGTATGTTTTCTCTCTGTGTACATTAGTGCACTGCTAGTACATGAAGCTTTTATCAGCGCGGTCGAGTAGCACACAACTGCGAAATCCATGGAGAACATCTCCCTGGATACATTTACTATGTTTTGGAAATAATTGTCAACTTCACTTTTGTTGAAATTCGACTTGCCGCGCGAGTGCACTGCAGTACACGTATCGATACGTGCACTGATTTCGCCACTCTAGTACATAGTGTTCGAGACTGCTAAAGATATACAGTCATGCCAGTCGTATTCGTGATTGCCTAGTGATGATGCAATTCCGATTTCAATCGATGTTGTCACAGGAACGTTCCCGATCGGGCAGGATTCGTGGTCGGGCAATTCGTACATGACACAGTCTCAGCGACGGCCGAACTTCGCCTTCCAACGAGCCAACGATAGAATGAATCGGTATCAGACATGGGGCATTGCTAGGAGGAGAATGAGCAAACACTGAACCTCACTTACCACATCATTCCACAGGTCTACCAAGCTTACAGAAACGGCTTTAGGGTGAGAGAGCGTGTGAATTCGAGTGGGACTCTTTTTTGTCTCTCGCCCTGACACTCGCCCTCTGTTTGTTTGGAATCATGTGCACAGTATCCGTCCATAAAGGGGTCAAGAGTAAGAAAGATTCCGTCGTTTTCATACACTCATAACCCTTTTCTGGAAATGTCTAGAAACGTGTGACCAACTCGGTTCCGATTTGCAATCATTTTTTCTGTAGATTTTGAGCACCTTATTATCCTCATTATCCCGATATTTGTTTACCTTCACTCAGGTTTCCCAGCTACGAAGCGGTGAAGATGAACACACACAATTCGTTGCACATTTAGCAAGTCCACTTCCTTGCCGACGAATTGACAATTCATTAAGTTCTCCCTGCACACACCATGTCATTCGGGGGAAGAGGGGACGCCGGAGCGGTCAAAATGAGGCCATTTTAGGCATAAATAAATTCATAACTAAATTGTTAGATCGAAATCGAAAAATCGGCTTCCGTAACTTTGTTAGGAATTGAGCGTTTTATATTGTGCAAAAAAATCATATAATTATCAGCATTCGCCTAAGAGGAGATACAATTTGAAATTTTCAAATGATATCTCCTCATCGGGGAGTAAAGCTATAAACATGCAAATTTCATTGAATTTGGGTAAGGCAGTTCCAAACAAAGTTACGGAAGCCGATTTTTCGATTTCGATCTAATAATTTAGTTATGAATTTATTTATGCCTAAAATGGCCTCATTTTGACCGCTCCGGCGTCCCCTCTTCCCCCGAATGACATGGTGTGCTGCACCGTTCTGGGTGTACCCTGCACTTTTCTGTTCGCTTTTTTGTTGTGTGCACCTATCGATTTGCTTTGTCATTCATGTGCAATGTGCTACCGTAATGAATATTTATAACTAAAGCACTCATTCGTTAATGCATAACATCAAAGTTCCTTAGAAAAATCCCATCAACGCGAATATGAAAACCGTGAAAAACTGTAATTGTTCGAAATTTCGATAGAGAAGGATTGAATTGCAGGTACACGACATCCTCCTACGTGCTTCCTCCCTTCAATCCACCCCTCTCTCCTCCACCCCTTCCACCTCCCATTGTCCTCCCGCCCACCTTCCCATCCTGGCCCTCGCTTCCCCCTCCACCTACTCCCCCTCCAGCGGACTTTCCCGACTGGGTAACACGTAAGAGCTGCTTTCACTAATATTTTCATCGATAACTGTAAATGTTACGTTTTGAAAATTCCGTTAGGAAAGAAGACCAAAATTTGTTTGGGCACGTTCCAGAACAGCTACGTAAACGGACGTAACAACTCGTAGCACGACTATTTTGAATTCATTCCAGAGCCTCCTCCTCCCCCACCACCTCGTGTAACGCTTCCTCCAGCTGACTGGCCGGCCTGGACCACTCGTTAGTTTTATAGCTAATATTTCCAGAAAGGGGTCGGGATAGAGAAAGTGTTGAAAACTCCCATTCGGATTTACAAACAAGCCGAAAACTCTTTCTGTTTTTTTTGACACAATTAACTTTCCGGTGTATTCACTGACCGTTGAATACTTTTCTATCTAGATATCATCTACCATTAAATTTGCTTCGTATTTTAAATATTCCGGTTTTATTTTTCCCTTTTTTCGTATTAAAAATTAACTGCAGAGCCTCCACCTCCTCCGCCGCCTCGTGTGACGCTCCCACCCGCCGACTGGCCCGCCTGGACCACCCGTATGACCTCCACATTTGTAATATTTGAGCCAAAGCGTCAAGTGCCATCTCAAGATTGGACATTTCAGACTCAGTTAAAAGACTATCCTAAAAGAGCTTCTATTTAGTGGTCGAATCAACTAGAAAGACGGAAAAATTTCGAAAATGTATAAACTATTGTCGTGAACTGTTGTGCCTTCCAGAACCTCCCCCGCCCCCTCCTCCGCCTACCGTCCGACCCACCACAACTCCTCCTCCCGCTGACTTCCCTACTGCACCTCCCCCTCCTCCGCCAACCCCGCCTCCCACCAACCCCTACAAGCCGTGGAACCCCTATACAAACAACAATGACTACAAGCCGACCAGTCAGGTTTAGAAAATTGGTCGATATTCTACTATTCATTGCTCACAAAACATCACAAAAAATGCATCGCTCACTTTTGGTGGTGCAGTGAAACATAACAATTTTTATCGACCGATCGATAATAGAAATTCGATCGATAATCTAATAATCAATAATCCAAATCAATCGATACTCGTTCAGGTGTATTCAGTAAACGACATCGTCGTTGACGTTATGCGCCCGCCTCCCTCACTTTCTCGCTTCCCGCCAGGCAAGATATTTAAATATTTTAAAATTATCCCCGATTTCTAACAAGTAGACGGACATCCGCCTCGTTTCACTTAACAACCCATCTCATGATCACAGTCCCCTCCTGACGGAATAAAGAATGAATGAATGAATGAATGAATGAGGAGGTTGGTAATTACCTACCATTGAGTAATGATTTGAATCTCTCACTCACCACATCGTCCTGAACCTCTAGAAAGGGGCCAGTTGAGAGAAAGGTGCAAAGAACTCTTTCAAATCCTAACACCCTTTTCTCCTGACCCGTTTTACTTTTACCTCTTTCCAGGTTTCCAAGACGAGGTCGCCGAGTTCCGTAAAAAGAAGCTTAGAAAGCACAAGAAGGCGTAATCACCCTTGATTCCGCCTTATCTCTCTATTTCTACATGTCTTTTTTCCCTCCCTCAAACGTGTTTTCTCTCGTGTCACTTATCGTGCAATTATTATTCAACTATTTTCCGGCTAATAAACTAGCATAATCCACTTGTATTGTCCACGAAACAAACACGCGAAAAGTTTACTGTAATTTTATCGATTTTCTTTCAATCTTTAGCAAATTCGTAGCAAACATTCGTAAACGCAAATCGAGGGCAGTTGTCGATTCTCTGCATTACCGGGATTCAGAAAATGAAAAAAGTTGATGATGAGGAGGAGGTTTTGTACAAGAGAATGGGAACAGAAAGAGGGAGTGAGGCATCTAATAAGATGCAGATTTAGAGGGGAAGGGCAGGTCGGGATAATGTACAAGGTCGGAACAACAAAAATAATCAGGATTGCGCTAAAAATGCCCTAAATCAGCTCTACTATGGCATTCGCAGTGATAAATCTATGGTCGGAGGAGGGGGGGAATACGGTAAGCGTCAGTTAGGTCTCGTAGAGAATTGGGGGTGGGGAGTACGGTAATCAGGAAAGGAAAATGCCTCAATTTGTCCGTTTCAAACATACGCACACAAGCACAAACAAACGAGCAAAATAACGAGAGATATTGGTCTCATCAAATGATAAACGTCTCACAAATATGTCTGATTTTGATTCGAAATTATCATCCAGAAAGCACGCGCTGATGAAACCAGAAAGCACCCGTACGTCTATCGATAGAGAGGGGAGAACAAATATGATGATGATGATGATAAGAGCAGCAAAATAGTATAGGATAAGTATGAATGGAAATCGATCGTTTGAATCACGCGCGCTACCGTAATTAGCGAGTTGATGTGCAGGAACACATCGCTCACTCCTCGTTCGTCGGCGACGCAGAGTGCATCCGACGCTTGTACGTCTTGGGCGGAAGGGGCGGCGCTTGCAGGTTGGGTGGCGATTGACTGCAACGGGGAAAATCAATAATCCCGATTAATACCGTAGTCTAAAGTGCTACCGTAACCTCCCATACTCCCAAAGGTTCTCGATTAAGCACTACTTGATAAATAATTGAAATATAAACGCTCTACTCACTTCGTTTTGGGCGGAAGCGGGGGAGGCGCGGGTGGCGCCTCTCCGGCGCCGGCGCCGCGTCTTCTCGGCGGTAGTGCGGGCGGCACAGGCATGGAGAGGGATACGGTGGGAGAGACGGACACCTCGTCTCCAGAGGTCGGAGACAGCGCAAGTCGAGTGTCGAGGGTGACGCGCAGCGAGTTGGGCGATGACGCTTCAGCCAGCGTCGACGTCTCACGCGGGGACGCGTCGGCGGCGCCGGCGCCGCGCCTGCGGGGCGGCAGCGCGGGCGGCGATCCGCTGCCGGCGGCTGTCGATGGCGCGGGGAAGACGAATGCTGCGGGTCGATCGACGTTCGCTCTGCTCGTCGTCGTGGACGACGACGATGGCGACGTTCCACCGCCCGGCGACGCTCCGTGCTGCGCCGCAGTCGCGCGTCTTGGATGTAGCGGCGGCGGCACGGCGCCCGACGGCGCCGAGCTGGGCGGCTTGGTGGTGGCGCGGCGCGGCAGCACGGGCGGCGGTGGCGCGAGCGCCGAGGCGGCGGGCGCGTTCAGCGAGGGCGGCGCGCCGGCGCGCGGCAGTGTCGCCGTCTGCAAAAAGAGAGATTTGTTAAATAGTGTCGTAGGGACTCTCGACCCCTTTCTGGAGGTTGCTAATTAAGTCGCCCCTGCCCCCTCAACCGCATTCAATCACTCATTAACAATGGAGTGAGAAATTGGCAACTACTCTTTCCCCCTGCAGACGAGAGAAAGTAAGAGTGCGAGTGCGATAAATAACTTGCAACAGTGCAAGGGGGCGAAACTGGAAGCGGCACCGCTGTGTTTTTATCAGAGGCAAAGGGCAAAATAGATAAAAGAGACAGTGTGAGAAAGAAAGAAACAGGAAGTCGGTGAGGGCGGTCAACAACAACAGTAGGAATGCCCTTCAGAGTAGGGCAAGTTATTTATGGCCCTGCCAAGCATCCCAGAGATCTCTAGGATTTAAGAGGGTAATCAATGTGCGCTATTTTCGCCGACTTTCAAAAACTAGATTCCGGGAACTTTGTCGTTTCAGTGTTTTGTGATAATGAATACGATTCTGTTGCATCAATCACGTCTCTCCACAAGACCCAAAATCACTTTTCGATTGTCATTTGTCTATGTCTAGTGTTCTGACAAGGCAGACGCTATAAACAACAACTATTTCCTGATCGTAGATATTGAACCTACCGCCCTTATCTCTCGTTCCTACCACATCCAATCTGCATGTTCCCGCGCACTCTCAGATCCCTATCTGAGCTCTCCACTGCCTCTACTACTGACAATCCCTCCTCTTTTTTCTATATCTCTTCCCATTTCCCATACACCCTTTCTCGACCCTTATCCAGCCTAATACAATAACATAAATTAGCGCTGAGCCCAAGATGTATGATGTGTTCCCATCTAATTAATATCTTCTCCCTTACAAGATTACCTTCCCTGATCCCTCTGGTTGTCCCCCTCTCATAACACACACTAACTACTGCCCGCTTCTGGCTCACCTCCGCCTCTCCCCCTCGGGATTAGGTTCTCATCCCCTAATAACCCCTCCCCACCCATACAGCTCTCCGAGTATTACGATGTGATTGATAGCTTACTGGCCCAGATTCCTGCCCCCCCCCCCTCCTCCACCCACGCCCGCCTACTCGGATCATCCCGGCTATTGGATTGGGACAGAAGGAGAGGGAGATGGAGAGAGAGAAAGGGAGAGGAGCTACCACCGATTCGAGATTATGTGCCCACACATTATTTCAAAATTCTCGAATTGGGGACATGAAATGCACTAGGGATGCCGGTTCGGTATTGGCCATACCCTCTGTCAGTCCCTGTTTATCTGGCACTCTTCGCCTTATCAGCCGTAATACCGATCGCTCTTGCATCCCTAAAACACATTCTAGGCTGTAACAATTTCATATGCTACAGTAACCCCCTTCGATAAAACGGATGTTTTTGAGGGGGTCGATCAGTTGCCCCCTCTGCCCTAATTACTCTCCCCCTCTCAGCTTCAAACGTGCCCCGGGGCAGAGTCTCCCCCTGTCGACCGTGTACAATTACCCGGAAACCGAACACCCCCACCGGATAAACAGCATATCAATTAGAGAGTTGCAGGTGAGCAGAGAAGACATCGTGAGTAGGTCTATTCGCGAATAATGCAATGTTATTCGTGAATAGAATTATTCGAGCTAGCAACCCTAGTGAGCAGTGTTCCGTTCATGGGAGGTATCAAAAAATGAGAAATGTGGTGAAAACACACAAGACTTGCGAGATAATAATGAGTGAAATGGGGAGAGAAGGTGGCGAGTTCATTTCCAATAAGGGAACCCTAAACGTGAGACGCAATAATTTGCGAATATATGTCCAAATTTGATCCAAACACTGACTAGAGTGCGTGCGAAATTTCGAGATCCCCGGATTCGTTCTTGAAACTCAAGGAATAAGAATAGAGGATGGAAGAGAGAGAGAAATACGGAGCGAGTTTCAACCGGAAACTCCTTATCATTCGTCCTCTTCTTCAACTCTCTAATCAATTTCATACTAGTTACTCGGCGGGGCAGGAGTCCTTTCTCTTTTAACCCTTAGAGGGCTGCGCGCGAGACACACTTTCACTGCCGCGCACTTCGCAACAGCAGAATAAAACCGCGTACAAACTCGTAAATTAATCAATCAAACGGCTACGGCTGGCAAATCAACAACTTTCGCTTTTAGAAGTGGCCGGGTTGGCAGAGAGCGCAATGTGACAAGGAGGGGCGCAATAGGCACGACGAAGGAAGCAAGTGCACAATATATGAGATCAGGAGAAGGAAGAGGACAAGGGCGCATGATTCTAAACCTCCAGAAAGGGGTTACATTATCTCTTGTAAAGTAACCATCTGACCCCTTTCTAGAGGTAAGGATTGGTCCAGGAATGGGGGCGGATTAAGGCGGTGTCAAACCCGGCTCGCGTAAGATGCTCGATGACCATGAAAGACGGCTCTCACCTGCGAGGTCGACGTGCCGGCTCTGCTCCGCGACCGCGATTCAATGTCCGCCAGTACAAAGTGCGCTGCAATCGAGGCGTTGATTTCACAGTTTCAATTTTCCCCAAGCGAATCCTCGCTTCACGAAGGCTAATTTGCAACCGAGCCGGCAATGGCATCGTTTTTTTCCCAAGCATCGAATCCAAAATCGACAGTTAAATCTACATTAACGGTGATAGTTCATCAAATAAACGGTACACGTGGTCCTCAGTTTTCAGCATATTCCCATGGAACATAGCGCGTTTACGTCATCATAATGCATTCTCTCAGACAGTGATCGCACGTTTAGAATCTCTTACAACTACGTATTTACATGCTGATTTCTAACAAAGGGGTCCGCAATCTGCGCGCACTTCTGCAAGTTACCGTACCCCTCCCCCTCCTACCGTACTCACCAGGCACGCTGTCCTCGGGCGGCGCGTTCGGCCGGGCCGGATGCGGCGAGCGGCCGTGCGACACGATGGTATTGCTACTGCCGGCTGCTGTAGCATGCTGCGGGTCGACTGGGCTGCGGCTGCAAAAAACAATAATTAGCATAATGAGGATAATTAATTACTAAATTATAACACTAGCTAACAACTTTTTCACATACAACTTTTCTGGGCCCACTGGGCTGCGATTGCAAAAACAACAATTAACATAATTATTATTTTTAAAAAAATCATAAATTAATTAAAACACTAATCAACGCCAACTTTTCAAACCACCCGTCAATCTCTACCTGAAAAAGCCCGACTCAAAGCGCATCAGCGTGGCGGCCGCCATTGTTGCTTGCTCAGTTTGCGATAGGCAGTCAGGGCAGGGGTACGGTAGGCCAGGGGATACGGGATCCGACGGGGATCGATGGACGGGTACAGTACTTCTTCCGGATCGGGGTAGGAGGCGATATATTAGGCAGATAGGAAGGAGTGAGGAGGTACGTATGCCACAAGCGAACACACGGGGGGTACTGTTCTGCTCTCTCTATCTCTCTGTCTCTCCCTCCCCTCCCCCTGTTTCTTTCACCCTCCCTCCCCTGGCTCCGCCCACTCCTCCCTACCGTGCACAGCTGGTAGCTGGCTACTATTTTTTTTTGGCTACTCTCAGCTCTCTGGTTTTGGCACCCTGCCAAGACTCCGCCCCCTCTTTTGTTGCGAACGATCTCGAAACCGGGTGGTCATTGTTTGCGTTTGGTAGTAATTGAACGGGCTGATCAGGATGAGGATTGATGCAGGTGCAGTCGGTGGAGATCAAAGATCAAAGAGAAAGTGCCGTGTCACGAGTGTTCATCTATATATGTTCACAAACATATCCCATTTCCGGCATATGCATGCATTCTCTATTCGCTGGACACGACGGATTGCGCGCCGTTAGAGCGGCCATATCATCCCACAGAAGTAATGGTCAGGCTCTCCTCATCCTGTATGTTCTCTAATCGATCAGACAGCGTGAGAGAGCATGCATAATTGAGAGAGTCAGATTATTTCTCTCCCACAGCCATGCCTTCCTCCAGATCTAAAATTCTCTCACTTTGCCACTCTCTATCTCGTACCTAACCTCTTTCTGGAAACTTGGAATCATGCGGGATTACTGGAAGAGACAGAGAAGAGGGGGCGTAAACCGATCGGGGCTAACACCATCACGCCTATCCACCGGCTTGGGACACTATAGAAGGGGAAAGGGGGATCACGTGCGAACCGGGATGTGCTGGGGAGTGATGGATATGAATATCAAGAAAACCGAGAGAGAGAGAGAGAGAGAGAGAGAGAGGGCGAGAGAGAGAGAGAGAGAAACGAGTGTGAGAACTAATTGGGCGATATCGCATTCGCATAAGAACCGTGCGTGTTGACACCCATGCGCGATCACATGGGGGAGAGTTGAAGGAGAGAGTGAGAGGGGAAGATAACAAACACCTCCCCTTATCACTTAATTCCTCCAATTCCTCATCTTATCAGATTGTGATCAGCAGAATTAGAACAGTAGTAGATCTAGTAGAGGAAACTGTGGCGGCAAGGGAGCGCGAAACAGTCATGCCTCTAGTAGCCTTTTTACCTGTATTTACTCCAGTTTTACCAGTAGTTTCTCGTCTAAAGAGAGGTACAGATCTTGGTAAACTAATTCAAGCGTGAATCACTAAATACTAAGTACTATTAATTAAGTACTGTATTCCAGCTCCGCAGGGGTGAATAACATGCCGGATCGGGTGTTCGTTAACAGAACAAGAAATAGGAGAATGAAAACGATTTGCGAACTGCGAACATGAGCTAGAGACCAAGTGTTCATCCAATTCGCCTTTTGGACGAATAATCGCACTCCGCGTGATAGCCTGAGGCGAGGAACGCGCCATTGGTCTTTGATCTTTGATCCTAGGCTCACTGTGGGACCGTAAGAGCATACGAATTGATGAGTTGCACCATCGATTTTTGTCCCCAACGATAAGGTAGATCATAAGAAAGGCTAAGAATAGCGATCTTTAGTCTCTCAAACAACAGAAAGTGACACACGCCGAGACACCACCCCAAACAAACTGTTCTTCTCTTCTTCGCCTCTCTCTCTTTCACACCCCGTCAAAACAACCAAGTGTATCAATCATAACGGGAGAGAGAGAGAAGGCAGAACGTAAACATCTCCACACCCTTTTTGCTCTTTTAGCCCATCCCCACTTCACTCTAGCCGGCGAACGAACTAACGCTTTCTCTATAATTTCCGCCTAGCCCCCACTCGTGACTTGTCTCTCACGAGCAAAAGCTTGATATTACACTACTACTACAACAGCTAGCTGCTGCTACTACTCGAAACACAATACGACATCCTTGTATTCGGCAAATAGAAAATCTGCCATTTTCCCGCCTAGGAAAACCAGATTTTTCTCTCTCTCGAAAAGTTCCCAAACATAACAGATCTCGGGAATTTTCCGATTTGCCACTGCGGGGTTTTCATTAGAATTTGGTTACAATATCTATAGGTACGACTGTTTTATGTTCCAAAAGGTGCCCATATCAGATCAAAAAATTGTGAAAATATGTTACAAAAGGTGCCATGCCGTGCCCATATCAAATCAAATCGCAATCAGTCCCTATCTCGTATCTTATCACTCGTTGCGGGAGCCGTGGGAAAGTGCCTTTCAATCTGTACTGATTTCTTCTAATGTACGACCAAGAAACGGGACGACAGGAGTGAAGTCATTGATTTATTAAAGGAGACGTTTCAGGCAAGCATGAAATCAGTAATTTAGAATCGCCATGGTGTCACCATCGGATTGAACTGCCATCTACTTTATCGTGCTCATTTCAGGTTCAGGTTCAGTGCTCATAGACACCATCTAGTTCAATCCATCTGTTGCGATCAATCGGGCGCTAACAGTATCTCTCTCTCTCAACCTCCATTCAGCGCCCTCTAATCTAGGCCTCGCACCTCCCTACAAGCAGTCCTTTTGTTCTACGGTATTTATCTCTCTCTCTCTCCACCACACCCTTGACACTTCCAATCTCTCTCTCTCTCAACACAAGAGTGAACTAATCCTGCCCGCAGGCAGGCATTCCTTTGAGCCTGAAATGCGCGACAAGTACCATCTCTATTGTGAGCTCAACACCCACTTGAGTCAGGCTAATCCTCCCAATTCCCAGCAAAACATACACACAACAGATTACAGTAACCTTTGTTCTACAGTACAACTTATACCCCATTACAGTAACCCCCGGCGAAATTGTTTACCGTGGATCAAGAAACGATAAATGCTCACAAAATCTACAGTAAATGTCTGGCTATAGTATACAACAATAAACATTGATCGAAAAAAATCGATACTTACCCATTATCTCCGGTATCGTATCCAGGCGTCGGCGGGGCCGTCTTGGGCTGGCTCTCGTGGCTCTGAAAAGAACACTACCGTAGTCTCAGAATATTGATTTTAGAAAAATCAATAATCGATCGACACTTACCGTATGCCTGCTCGTGTACGTGTTGCTCTTCGACGATCCGACGTGACCAAACGATGCAGCGAACGAGGCTACTGTAAGAGGGAATATTGATTTACACTGCTCGCTCAATCACTCTTGCTCGCCTACCGTACCCTTGCTCTCGAGATTGCCGCTCTCCTTCGTATTCGTTCGGGGCGGCTTGGTGCCGGGCGATCGCAGGGTGGCCGCCGTGTGCTTCGGCTTCTGCAACGAAAAATACCGTAATCATCAATCGATAACCCCCCGTCGTACCGTCTCCGCAATCGCAGCCAGGATCGACTCTAGCGTGAGCGGCATCGTCGCTGCTGCTAACGAGCGCAAGTTTGTCGTCGGCTACGGGCGAACGACCGGACAATAATATAGGCGCGTATGATGCGCAGAGGCCGGCGCGAGATCAGCAGGGGGAATGAATGGGATACCGTAACCGGTGGAAGGGGAACAAGGAACATCTTCGTTGGGGGACCCCCTAATTTAGTCTCCTATTCGCACTCGCGATGCTATTTCCGGCCACTTCGTATCACCAAAATAGACACTCCAGCACATGCAATTAGTGTCTATTTTCCTATCAACTCGCCCTGATTGTTAGTTACCCCCGGAAGATTCGCTACGACGAAATACCCAAAATTGAGCGCGTGCTCCCAAATTAGGAATCACATGCTGGCGCGACGAGAAAAAACTGCGAGTGTTGTTTGCGTGCGCGTCTAGTTTTCAACGCTCGATGTGCGCGCGATTTACTGGTTTCGAATTGAGAAAAAAACTAGTAGTGAAAATATCGCGTACAGTTCTGTCGAAGGTCTTGAACGGAAATTACGGTCTTGTGGAAACCGCGCGCACAAAATGCGGGACTGGAAGCGCGCGCACATCGGGCTATGAAAGCTCGGAGGTGGACGCTGACAAACGTCGCCTTCGTGCACGCAGTAAGAAAAACGACCAGTTTTCTTTCGATTGGTAATCGTCGTCCTCCTCCTGCACTCACCAGATCGGGATGCGGCGGGCGGTCGGCCTCCTTCGGCTGGATCTTGAGCGACTTCTCGTAGAGGTACGTCTCCAGCGCCTCGCCGTCCTCCCCGAAATCGCCCTTCGGATTGATCGACTCGAAGAATTGCTGCAACAATCTATCGATACTTAGCAATTAATCAATCGATAACTAACCATAAATAACTGTTTGCCGTAACCCTTTTAGGACAAAATATAACTGGCCTCAAATTTATTTCCATTATAATTTTATCTGTGAATTTCATGATAAAAGCATTGCTAGTATCAACAATTCATTTGTAATTATTTAAATGACACCATAGTTCGAGCCACTTTCCCGAGACCATCCCGGGTCCGAAACGTGCGCATTTTCCATTTTCCCACCGTTTTTCGCCTAATTGGGCGATGCTTGACGACTCAATCTCCTTCTCCTCCACTTTCCCCCAGTTTGTCTAACATGATTATTCCACTCCCTCTCAGTAAATCCCATCACATAATCATACAGCTAGCACATTGTGCGCATTCTTTGCATTCTCCCATTAGCCGAACGACAACGATCAATCGATTTTCGCGCGTGACCAACTCGCTCACAGATTTCGTGCCTGCAGACTACGGTAGTCTCGGTTTATCGATTACTTTAGTTTCCGCAGTCTCTGCTGCCGGCGATGTGTTCGGCGTCGCGCAACAGCACGTGAAGTACGGTAGCATTCTCCAGGGGAGGTCCTGCCTGACAATCAGGGTGGTGGTGGTGGCTGGGTGGGTACGGTATATCGATTGACGCGCGCGCCTCATAAACGTGTGTATTGACGATCGAGTAATGGCAGGTTGAGCGAGTGATCAGTGCGAATCGAGAGACTGATTAGAGAAAGAGAGACAGACCTCGCTGTAGAGACACAAGAGAGAGAGAGATCAGCAGGAGGACAAGAGTGCAGTAGTGAGAGAGAGTTGTGATCGCGAAAAGGTCATCTTTCAATTTTCTCTCTCTCTCTGTCTCAATCGTCGGCCGATAAGCGAACGGAAGTTCTTATGCGATACTATCCAATCTCTCTCTCTCTCTCTCTCTCTCCACCTCTCTCAGACTGTTGGCAACAACGACGACAAAACTCGACCAAACAACCCCGCAAATCCGGCACAGGGCAGTACGATAACGACAAAATCCACAATCACGTCAACTGTGGGATTCAAAATTTGAATTTCAAATAATATAAAATAATCGATATAACCGCTATTCTCCACTAATCGTTGCGCAGCTGATTGCCTCGTTCACTCGCTCTCTCACGATCTTTCATCGGTTCAGCCCCATTGACGCAAATTCCGGCACGGAACTTGCGTCTCTCACTAATCCAATTAGGTATGTGCACAATGCACCAGCACGAGGCAGCCGATAGAGATAGATAAGGAAGCAATAGAGAGCAGGAACAAGGAGGAGCGGCGACGAAATTGTGATGGGAGAAAGAAAGAGAGGAACAGCAGGAGGGAGCAGTTCGCACACCGGAAACGACACGATTCGCGCGCATGGTGCGGTTCCGCACTCAATCACATGAAAAACGAGGGCCCTACTGCAGGTACCAACCTCTACTTCGTTGCGGTAAATTCCCTCACTCCTTCTTAGGCTGGTCCCAAACCCTGCAGTGGTGCCAAAAAGACAGGGGGTAGCAAAGGGGTCTGGGGGCGAGATAAGGGTGGTCCACGATAGTACCATCCATTCAATCAATTCATGTGGCGGCGGCGGCGGGGGTGCACCGGAAGGAGTGGTGGGTATGTCGTAATAGGCACACACGAATGATGGATTGATAGAAGGGTGGAGGAAGAGGGGGGGAGGAGGGGGGGACAAAAAGAGACTATGGGTCGCACCTCGCTCTTTGATCGAGATCATCGGCCAACTATCGTCCATCGATAGTGAGCATGACGAGGCAGGAACATGGAAGGAAGTGATAGCGAGGGGCCAACCATCTCTCACTTATTCTCATGTCGAGTTGGCCACCCCCACTGCACATTGATTGTGTGCGTTATCTCTCCAGAGACAGTTCTCTTCAATTCAACCAATCTTATGATCTTTGTTGGTTGGATCTCTTGATCTCCTTAGTCGCGCTTAGTGTTTACAGTGACTTCATGGTCCGCTCGCTGGTGCTTGTACTGCCGTGAGTCCGCACTCTCATCTTCTATTCTCACCATTTCATTTATAGTTTACAATGTGAGACCACGATCTCTTCATTTCACACACTCTCTCGACCGGTCGGTTGGTGAGAGAGTGTGCGAAATGAAGAAATCGTGGTCTCACATTGCGCATCTCATTCACCTTCTTCTTCTGCTGACAACACTGAGTGTGTGCCCTTCGGCGCTGTCTGATTACTCATAATCAGCACACACCACCGTACTTCTCATGCTGATGATGATGTTGGTGGTTAACGTGCTTGCTCATCATCGACAACCAGTTTGCATGACTCAACAGTCGTGTGATAATAACATCGTTTGCTCTCCCGAAGCGTTGATAAGATCAACGTTGTTCGTGCGTGTAGCATTTACAGCTGCTCGCAGTAAGTGTCAGTTTCACTGTGTGTGGCTATTTTGAGCAGCACCGGAGAGCGAGGAGATAAGAATACAAGTTCTGAGAACGCCACACCTCCCCAATCATCAGCAGTTGCTTACTACTTTGCCCCCATCAACAGTCACTGACTGCCGCGCCAACCTATTGATATAGGCAAACAGTGGGAGACGCAACTCGTTTGGGGCGAGATACGAGGAGGGCTAGTGATAGCGGCGACCTCCCTAGCAATCGATAAACTAGGCCATATGCCTCCACCACGCCTTACCGTCTATCCGATCCGTCCCGGATATCACGTATTTTCCGCCGCTCTTTTCAAAGTGTCTCAAAGTGCATGAGTGCAAAGTACCACCACACGACGACCTATCAATCGCGGTCCAACAACGTCACACTTCATTCATTCTTTCGATCATTCGTGAACTTGCACTTCCTCTTTATCTCTGCCCACCTCTCTTCTCTATTCATAGTAACATATAAGTACTGTTTTGCAAAGGGGAGTTCTTTTTCATGCATTCTCTTCACCGGCCGGTTGGTGAGAGAGTGTGAGAAATTAAAAGACCTTAACCAGCAGTGAAAACTCTGCTAGGGTAGTTCACTTATCGAAAATAGCGACTTTTCGATTATTCAGAGTAGTTTTTCACTCAATATTCATCAGTTGATTCATCTCGCCCTTATAAGTCTAGACCACTCGAGGCCCTGCACTATTAGATGCGACCAAGGGTGCCATCAAATCGACAGTGATCATTACACAAATCCACAAAGTCTGTACTGTACGGCTATCACAATTATGCCTATCCACAGATTATCCTGTCGGGTATACATGGAATCCCCGCAATTTCAGGATGCTTTCCAGTGAAGTTGGCATTACTCGGGCTCATCTCTAACTGATTCCATCCTAATTGGCGGATACGTGCCGAATAAGCAACAAGACAACGAGGCTGACTCAACCCCCACTTTGCTCTAGTGAGGGTAACTGCTTCCGCTATGGCTTCACATGCATAATAACTAGTCATCGAGCCTCTCTTAGCCTCTCTCTCTCCCGCAGATCTCACGATTGAAAATCAAAAAATCAGCGTAGTCATATGCGTTATTAATTATGCTACATTTATCACTCATCCAGGACGTATCATGTGAGACTCCGTGCCTGATCTTACAACAGATACTCGAACCATATGGCCGCAACTTCCAGGAACTCCTAATCCTCCTCCATAGAGAGCCTTTCAAGTGGCGTCCACCGTACTTCTCTTTAGCCATTGATAGCCCCACTTATCCCCTCGATATCTCAAGAGAAAAAAGTGACACCAGATGTTCCCTGATTTCCGGCTGTGAATGGCAGTAGTTTTCTGTCATGAGCCAATCAAGAATGATGACGGCTAGCTCATTTGCCCATTTCCGATTGAGACCACCCGGGGTGCGCCAAGCGTCCAAATGACATGACACCTCTCCTCTCCTCTCCTGGTCTCCCCTAACCCGATCACTTCCGGCTCATTACCATATGCCTGCTAAGGACACCGGAAGTGGATCGCGTTTCTACTCCCACCTTCTCAGATTGAATGGTTCAAAAGGGCATTGGCGGAAGAGGGGGAGGTAAGGTTCTCATTTGGAGAAGCGGCTCTTTCCCAGACCTCTTATCGCTCATTATACACAATGAGGGGGTATCCGATGGCCGTTCACGCTATCTATCACAAACACATCACTTCACTCCTATCCCCTCTCTTTGACCTGTTCCCATGAGCCGCCGCGCAATCTCAATCATGGTCTATTCAGGCTCCCATATTCATTAATCACAGGGAGTCACTCTTCACACCTCGGGGAGAGAATGATAGACAGACCCGCCATTCTTACCTAGCAGACTGGACTTTCTTTCAAGACAAACGAGAGCCGACTCGCATCCATTAGACACTATATTACAGGGGAGGAGAGGGGGGGGGGCTCACTAGGGACCTCTGTTCTCATCTCAATCAGGAATCGATTTGAAATCTCTCACAGACACTATGATCAATCACACTTTCAAACATCGCCCTCTAATTGCCGTTCACATGACGCAATGACTGCTTCTGAATGGGGAGAAGGCTAACACCTGGTTGTGAATCTGTCAAAAGACTCTCGCCCAATCTCGTCCTTGCAATCAACTACCACACCGATCTCTGTGGGGAGTCCTTCCTAAACCCTCTTTCAATGATGAGATTGCGCAAAAATCCGCGGCAATTTACTAGCGCTAAGATGGTCTCAGGAAAAAAAAGAGAAAAAAAAGGGAACGGGGGAAAAACCAAAACAGGATCTTTGGCGAGGACTTGAAGCCCTTACTTGTGTTTACTTCTTCCCCTGCTCCACCTACACAGTTCACTACGAAGGATGACTCATATTCATCATCGTATCTGCTTCCTCATTAGCCCCTCTGCAAATTTTCGTGCAGTAGTGTTACGAGCTTCTGCAGAAGCCATAGATCAAGTTTACCTCTTTGACTACAAATCTGCACTCTTTGTGTTGTTTCCTTTTATATTTATAATCGCGCTTCCCCTAAAATAAGCATAACAATATATGCGCTAAGTGCTTGCTCACTGGATGAGTGAGTTGCCATAGAGTGCCCGAGTATGACGTAGACCGCCTCTGGGTGTGATACTTATCATAGACCCATACTTCTTACAAGGACAGAGGTCCACCGACAGTGGAGTGAATGTGGGAGCGGCGGTGAGCTTCAAACGAGGGAGCAAAGAATGCCTAAGTGTGAGAACCAAGTGCAACTATATCATTGCCAGGGGGGCACTGGTTCAAGGGATAGTCTTGATGAGTAGCCGAATGTCATCTGCTGTGGAACACCTCACAAGAGCTTAGTAGAAGCTTACTTCGATGCGTCTCGATCGTCACATGAATTAGAAAATGAAGAAGAAGATGTGCGACTTTAGTGAATCTAATCTTTCAAGACTTTGCGCTTCTCCCATTAGCCAAATGGCGCTATTCACGTGAGACTAGCGGAGTGACTCACTCATCAAATTGCCCTCGAACATCCGAACAAAATCTAACACACCACTTCATGAATCACGAAAACAAAAAGCAGCTTCCGCCGTCAGTCCCTACAGGCAATACGCACACATGCATATTCCTTCAGTGATCTTCCATGCCTGTGCGCCTTCTCGAAGAGGAAAGGGGTGTAAACAAGCATAGATGCCTCATCCCCCTGCCGCTGCCTCATGACCGCCACTGACTCACTCGAAGATCTGCGCTCTCTAGCAAGATTATGCGACATCCGATGCGCATCTTCTTCTCCCTTCCTCGCTCACATCACACGGATAAATTCGCTGCCAGTTCGAGCGATGTTTACAACATCGCTCACACATCCGGATTCACTCCCCCCCCAAAGTGCGCCCCTGGAGGACACTAAGAAACTAATTATGAAATTCCCATCATCCTAGGGAAGAAATTTAGAGTGACACTGAAACTTTCCAAATGTATCAATTTCAATTAGAGATCGCGCAGAGAATAAACGTTTCGTACCTTAATCTTGCGTTCCACGATCGGCGGAGGAGCGGGACGCTTGCGGTGGCGCGCGTGAAGCGGCGGTGGAGGAACGCGAAGGGGCGCCATCGTGACGATAGAAGGCTCCACACGGTAGATCCACGTGAGCGCCGGCGTCATAGCTGCTTACAAACAATGAGTGAACCGGGCCCGGTCTTGACCACTCTTTATATCAGCCTCCTTCCGCCTCTGTTTCCTCTACTTCAAATCCGGCCGATCCGCCTGATAACATGGGAAAGTGCCAGTGGGCTGGCTGCCTTCCTCAACACCGGCAGACAGCGCACACTCCGCGTCCTCTCTCCACCTTTTACTGACAGTTCCCAACGGATTGAATCGAGTTCGGGTATTATCCGGCGTTGTGAAACATGGTGCCAGTGTTGCGAATCAAATCCGTGAATGTGAACAACCTCGTAAAACAGCCTGCCGGCAGAACTCTCCCGTCAGATTCACGAATAACTTCAGCATTCTCCGACTCATTACTCATGGCTTATACGTCGTTGTACTAGAGCGGAATGAGTGCACTTTTGGCTCGTTAGCTGCCTCTTCACTTCGTCTACAGTGACTCATAGAGATCCCTCAGGGAGGGAAGAGGAGAGATTCAACACTCACGGTAGAGATAGAGAGAATCAGTCACGCATTCGCTCGCTGTCTTTCTCTCTCTCAGAAATGACCGAGTCTCTCTCGAGCCAAGTATTTCTCAGATTCACACTGACTCATGCGACTTCAAAGATCCTCCACTTTCCACATCGCTCTGTAATTCAGCTAACTCTGATGCTCCAAAAGGAGCAAGGGAGATGCTCACTTCACAGTGGTCGTTATGAGTCAGCGGTATTTACAACGGAAATCGCGGCTTTCGATCATGGACTTTCCCGGAGATTCACTCAATATCCGGACTTTTGTTTTTCTAGACAGAGAAAAACAGCCCACTCCCATAGTTAGCACTTATAGCGAGCACCACAATATTGAGAAACCGTTCGGAAAGAAGGCCAGACCGCACCACATACACTACACAATGTGCTAGTGTAATTGCGCTTCACATCGATGAGTTAATGAAACAACTAAATCAAGTGTGAGTAATAAAAATGGAATGTTGCATACGAGAAGATTACGCAGTGACGTCAAACGGAGAACGCTGAGGGAGTATTAGAATACGATTGTGACGGATTTATCTCATGCCTCTAATGAATCACCGAGCTTCGCAGCAAGAAATCTGTTATGTTATTGTCGCAGGCGTTGAGTCATCCGGAACATGGAAAACATCGCGCCTGGCACCAACATCCAATTAAGCGAGCAATGATGCTCTCCATTTCCATTAGCCACTTGAGATGGGGAATATTTCCGCGCTAGTCCACTCGTGTTGCAAATTATACACTTGTTGATATAAATTCATTTACTTCAATAAGTGACTCAAGCTTCGCTTGTTCAAAAATAAAACGGCGACGCGGAAATATGATAAGGCCGGGGCAGAAAGATCTGGTGAGATAAATACAACGAGCAATAACAATACCTTGCCATAGAATCACAAATATCTCATAGTGGCTTAGTTAGTAGGTTTGTAACGGATCCAGTGCATACCGATAGGAAATAGTATAAATATATAAATATTCTATAATAAAGACCGCTTGCTATTGTACTAAATCGGCATTTCTATCACATACAGTCGAGTTAAGACAACATCATTCTACTAATAAAGTGAGAACCGAGTTGGTATGACACACAATTCTGAGAAGCCGTGGCGACATTAAGACGACGAAGTTCAGGACGAATCGGAAACCACCGACGCGCCATCTCTCAGTTCTCGAAACCGAATGCCCGACTGGACGGCGTCCTTGTAGCGTTGCACCACCTGGAGAAGCGACAATGATCTTCCATTCTTTTTTTTCGCCGGACGAGTACATTATCTACCGTGCTCCATTATCATCAAGCTCTCACCTTGATGGCTCCATTCAGCTTCCGCCTGAGTCCGCCGCTCGACAGGCTGCTGCTGGTGCTGGAGCATCGCTTGCTGCTCTCGACCTCTTTACTCCTCATCACGTCCACACTGCTAGCTCTTCTTCCGGCCTTGCTCGTGTACACGTAGCCTCCATCGGTTGATCTCCTCACATCATTGCTAGCCTCGTAGAGATAATTCTGGATCTTGCCCAGCATGTACCGGGGTTTGTTCGACGCACCCAGTTCGACCACTGCATACACTCCCTTCCCATCGGCAGTTGAGTTCTCCCCTTCATCGAAATCTTCTGCATCCCGAGTGATCGACTCATCGACCACATCGTCGGGATCTGTCGGATCGGGGAAGGCTGCAGCTTCAGTGCTGGTCGAAGGATGATTAAGATGATTCAGAAGATCGGGCGTCATGACTACCATTGCCGACTTGAAGACTGGGAGATACGAACTATAAGTTCACACGGAGCAGAGAATTCTGCAGATGAGACGACTTGGCAACGGAGCACGAAAGCGAGTGAGCTTAGAAGGGGGAGGGGCGGTGTGGTGACACACCTCACTCTTCTTCTTCTGCTTCTGCCTTTGCGTCGTCGCCGATGAGAGATTCACAAGGGGGCGGGGCTTGCGGGCGGTGAGGGAGGAGAGCATGATTGAGAGACGGATAGATGAGAGAAGGAGAGAGCAGCGAGAAGCCACTGACAGAGATGAGTCATCGCTCTCCCCGAGACTACCCAGAAGAAAAGAGACGACCAGATTATGAATACTCATGTCGCAGCGCTTGCAATGCGAGCACATAAACTTGCCAATTTGGCGATAGAAATTAGACATAATGTAAGCGTCATGTTGCAAGATCGACGTAGAATTTAGTAGTAACCAGATGGCTTTATAACATCTCGAAATAAGTTGAGAGCATATGATTCTGTACATTCTACCATCGCGTTAGCATTTGCGGTTTTCCTAGAAAAAAATGCATAACTCAGGGAAACATCGGGAGCACTAATCCACACCATAATTAAAATGACCTAGACATTCTAAGGAGGCCTTTCATTAGGGCATCGGTCTCTGTGCTCCCCGATTCGTCCTATGATTCATTCGAAAATTAGAAATCTGAACTTTCGATTCTCCGTGCCAGTGAGTACGCAACATTATTCAAAGAAAGAAAGATCACATTCACGAGCGTCGATGACTAACACACTATTATCTCAGATACCAACGACCGCAGCTACCTGTCGTATCAGTGATCGCTGATCATTAAGCTGCAACCATACAAGAGGAGGCTATAATGTCCAGGTGGAACCCTGTCGATCCTTACTCACTGGATAAACAGTCCCCAGAGATCCGTGCTCCCATATTTTCCCACATCCCGTTTCTCTACCTACCACAACTTCCAGTAAATATTGCTAATAACATGTCCAGTAATCCGTGTACATTCGAAAACAACACTATTAGTCATATGAAGACCTTTCACTAAATATAGAATTGCATGAAGAGAATATCGCGACATCTCGCAATAATGGGGAAAATGTCAAAGGGGGATCCGTATGAATAATTTCGTCCCGGCACAGCCTCGCACTTTCATGGGACAAACATACTTAGTTCAAGAGATTCCGATGAGTAATTGTGAACCAAAGGATCGAGCATCACAAGATGAGCACAGCTACAGAAACAATAATACATGGGCAGCTCATATCCAAGACTTGTTCAGGGCTGTCATCCCGATTTGACTTTTTTATTTCCGTCCATATTTTTAAACAAAAAAAACAGAGTGCACTCTTCATCGAAACGCAAAAAAACCATAGCGCTCCTACACCACACCTCCCTGGTACGAATATTCCCGAAATTAAATTAAGCTAACTCTGCTTTTATAGTACTATTCGCAGGCAGCTTTCTGCAAATCCGATTTTTCAGCTGCCAACAAAACATCAGCAGGCTAATATCAGGCTGACTCATAAGTTTTGTCCGATTTTGAAATTTTGTAAAAATCCCTCACTCTTCCATAGCAAGCCTCCAGGCAAATTCTTTCTTAGTACACTGTATTCAGCAAGTCTCTCTCTTTTCATAGCTCACTAGTTCATGGCTTCCTGTTCATACTGGCGAACACAATAGACTGACAAATGTACCTTGTTCGATTTCGACACAACCCTTTCTATGCCTCACAGTTTTATGGCGGATCGAGATAGGACCAGAGGCATACTATCAACAAGAAGAGTGACTGTTGCTGAACATATTATATGTGTTTAGTCCATGCTTCACTGTCAGGCTAGGCAGAAACGATATCTCAAACTTAGACGCTGCCAACGACACATCATGAAATTATGATTATACGTCTTATTAGCCGTGCCAGAATGAATTCAGCGAATACTCTCGACTGTATTTGAAGCTCATATAGTACGGTAACAGTAATATTACTGGCTTTGAACATCATGCTTTCATCGATGAACTTGCCCAGAATTCAAATAAGTACCGAATTTTGTGATTGAAAATGACCTTTCACCACGCGCCAAAATTTTCTGTCAGATTTATTCAATCAGATAAGAGGCCCATTCTAGAGATAAAGTCCACTAGTGTAAGTGATAAATAGGGCGATTATAAATTTACTCCTACTTTGACGAGACACGCCTTTGCGTAAACCACCCAAAATTGAGATTTCTGCGGAAATTCGTCAAATTTGGAAATCCGTGATTTTTCGTTTCTTAGAAAGTGCGGTAGGCATCAGTTTAAACTAACTTAGGTGAAACCGAGTCATATTACCTATCAATGAAAAGCGCACCATTAGATCTCCATAACTTCACATTGGACATAATTCTTTGGAACCGCCCAAACCCTACTTTTTCCGGACTTATCGCATTTGAAGAATCATAACTTCATGAATCATGATAGCATCCGTTCATTCTCATCATAATATGAAAGAAGACTCTTGATAGCGTTAACAATTGAAAGCTGAAGTGCTGTTAAAATTGCTAGACCTCAAGGTAACTCGATGAAATTTTGATGCGTTTTCGAAAATTATCAGATATCATGTTTTCAATCAAATCTTGGAACTCGAAGTGCTAGCGAACCATACCATAGTTGGAAGTTGTTGTCTACCACTACTCCCACAACTACTCATTCTGGGTTCTCAAGAGCGTAGCGAGCGGTCGGACATTCTTTCCCTCCGCTCGTGAGCCGCCCAGTGTCCCTCTACCAGAAGAGTTTGGCCCTCGGTAGTTGTAAGCCACCATGATGAGTCGCCACCTCTACATCGGCACCATCAACGCCCGGACGCTTGCCCCGAAGGACAAACACATCGAGATGGAGCTGGCCCTCGACAAGATCCAGTGGGACGTGATTGCTGTGCAGGAAGCCAGGATTGTGGGTTGTGCCTCGTTCAATCTTACATCCTCAGGCACAGTGATCTACCACTCGGGTGGCCCATCCGCGTCCCATGGCGTGGCCTTCCTCCTCCGACCGCACCTCGCGCGAGGAGCTGTGTTCCGTGGCCTCTCCGAACGTCTAGCGACTCTGCAGCTTCCCGACCAACGGCTCTTCCTCGTTTGCGCCTACGCTCCGACGTCTGCCTACCAGGACGACGAGTATGACGCATTCCTCGATCAGGTCGATGCCGCGCTGCAGAGTGCGCCCAGAGGCTTTATGCCAGTGTTGACGGGGGACTTCAACTGTAGAGTGTCGAGGGAGCCTGGCAATGAGATCCATGTCGGTGACTTCGCCTCTCAGACCCCGAACTCGCGCGGCCGCATTTTTACCGAGGCCTGCGTGAGAAACAACCTGCGCATATGGAACACTTTTCCCAAGAGACGACACGGTAGACTCTGGACTTGGCGGTCCCCAAACGGCTTGACCTTATCGCAAATTGACTTCATCGCTGCCCCTCCATCAGCGCGAGTTGTCGATTGCGGAGTCGTCGGTCCCTTCGAGTTCAACTCCGACCACCGCCTCGTCCGGATGTGTCTCTCTCTTACCCGCAAGATGAAGCAGAAAAGACGCAGGGAGCGTTACGATTTCGATCGGCGCGCTTATTCTGCCAACTCGAGTCTTCTCGGGTCACTGCCCCTTGCACGCGCCCAGTCCGCCCCGGAAGCCTACCGTACCATCACCGCTTTCGCCAAGACCGCGGCTACCAACTGCTGGAGGAAGCGCCAAACCCCGCCCTGGATTTCGCCCACCACTCGTCACCTACTCGCCTCCCGTCATTCCCTTCGCGCTGACCCTCGAATCACCGTGTCCTACTCCATTTCCTGCAAGACAGCCCGTGCCGCCCTTTGTGACGACATCCGCAGAAGGAAGGAGAATCAAGCGCACCTCGCGGCTGCCAAGGGAAGGAGCATCGTCAAAACGATGAAGGACCTCCACTCGTCTCGGAAACGCCTACTCGTCCCTGACCCAATCTCTGGCGCGCTCTCTCAAGATGCAACCAAGCTTGCCGTCAAACGTTTCTACGAGACTCTCTACACCCCTGCAGTGGCGCTCCCTCTCGCTGCCGCCCCACCCTCTGAGCCCTTTCCACCGTTCCTGGCTGATGAAACCCGACATGCTCTATCCCTCCTCAAGTGTGGTCATTCCCCCGGCTCCGATGGTGTCCTCCCTGATATGCTCCATCTATCAAGGGAGTACCTCGCTCAACCGCTAGCCGATCTACTGAACCACCTTGTTGCCGGTGACCCCGTCCCTGGAGCTCTGGTCGAAGCTGTCGTCTCCCTTCTTCACAAGAAGGGCGATCCCTCCAACATTGGCAACTTCCGCCCCATCTCACTACTGACAGTCACCCTGAAGAGCATTACCCGTGTCATCCTAAAGCGAGTCGAGACGTCTCTCGATGAGTCGGAGTCACTCACCCAGACCGGTTTCAGGAAAGGGTTCAGTACTCTCGACAATCTGCACGCCATTAAGCAGCTCGCTGAAAGGACTCACGAATATGGTATGCCTCTCTACCTCGGATGCGTCGACTTCAAGAAGGCCTTCGACTGCGTGGAATGGAATGCAGTGTGGCAAGCACTCTGCACGTTTGGAGTCCATCCCACCCTCGTCGATCTCTTACGTCGCCTCTACGAGTCCTCTTCCACCCTAATCCGAGTGAACGAGGACCTGGTCCCAGTGTGCGTGAAGAGAGGAGTCCGCCAGGGAGACACACTTTCTCCCCGTCTCTTCAACGCGGTACTGAGAAGCGCGATGGACGACATCGATTGGGAGACCTGCGGAATCCGGATCGACGGACGCCATCTTAGTCATCTGGAGTACGCGGACGACGTCGCCCTTGTCGCCAAGTCTCGACCGGAACTGGAGAAGATGCTGCGAAAGCTCATGGAAGCGTGTGCACGAGTCGGTCTCGAAGTCAATGCCTCCAAAACGGTTCTCCTTACATCCTGTAGCACGACTCGCGCACCCATTACCATCGACGGTCAAGTATTCAAGTTCGTTGAGTTTACCACATATCTTGGCGGGAGAATTTCCCTTCCCCTGGACCCCTCCGAAGAAGTGGAATACAGGATTCGTCTGGGTTGGGCTGCCTGGAGCAAACTCCACCACCTGCTGGCGTCACGCATTCTTCCCATGAAGACTAAGAGGAGGCTCTTCGACAGCTGCATCTTGCCTACCGTACTCTATGGTAGCGAGGTGTGGGCTTTGAGATCGAGTGACAAAGAGCGCCTCGATGTCACCCTGAGGAAGATGGAACGTCGGATGATTGGAGTCACCCTTCTGGATCGAATGAGGAATGAACGATTACGAGAAATCACCCAAATTCGAGACTGGAATAAGGAGGCACTTAAACGGAAAGCGAAATGGGCCTTGAAGATAAGGCGAATGGAAATCAACCATTGGACGCGGGCAACTACGATGTGGACCCCCTACAACTGGAAACGCCCCCAAGGCCACCCCAATACCCGATGGAGAGATGACCTGAAACGAGCAATCGGGCCCCAATGGTGGAATGCAACTAACGAAGAATTCCGGCCCATCCTCATCTGAGCACTATTGCCTGACATGATAAATAATTGAATTGAATTGAATTGAACTCCCACAACATGCCATGAGCACGTGGAATTCTGTTTTAAACTCTTCTAGAACCGAGAGCACAAACTTCGCTGCCAAAATCGGACAAGACTTATGAGTCAGCCCTATAATATTGCACTTCTCGAGTTCACAGATCAGCACACTGTTTGTCACTTGCAAACAGCTGCCGAGAAGCACACTAAACTCAGCACTAGAGGAATTGCACACTTTGAGGAAGACTCTCATGCGGACTTGGGACCCACTCTGTCACTCTTTTCTCGTCTTCTTGATCAGATACACACATCAACATGTTAGCGCTCCCAGTTTTTTGTTGTCCTTTTAGGGATTACAAGTGATAACTATTACTCACCTTCCTCACGACGATGACTTTGGCCATTGGTCGCCACTCGGTTGACTCCTTCTCGTGTGACGCTGAACTCCACCATGGCAGCCAGCGAGGAGACCAGCACGAGGACCAGAACGAGGAAGGTGTGGAAGGAGGACGGGCGCTTTCAGTCTCCGCGCCCGATGCTGACGACGTCGAGGGACCAGTTGTCGCCTCGTACCAGTCCATCGTCATGAGCATCGCCGTGTCTGGCGCGGCGCCATCGACGGAAGCACCGCGGCGCGGGCGCGCCGTTGGCGCCACCCGTGTCGCTCCACGACACCTGCAGCAAGAGCTGCGGGCGGAGGGCAGACTGCGCTGCTCGGGTCGGTGGCGGGAGAAGACGAAGTGGTGCTGCGACTGCTCGGCGGCAGTGGCTGCAGCCATCGTGACACTGGGCGCCTTCGTGGGTCAAAGGCTTCGTGCAGCACCTTCAAAGAACTAATCATCGTTGTGCCGGTACTGCATTATGAGCGACGCGGAAACGGAATCATTCACGCGAAACACGTAAGAACAATGGAGGGTGAAAGAAACATTGCAAAAGATCAATTATTAATAAGGGTTTCTTAGTCGAACGTTATGACCTTTTAAAGCAATGGAGGTCGAACAGCAATCAATGTGAATAAACAATTTTTTAGCGTTAGAGGTTGCAAATACAAATCGCGAATGCCACTTTTTGTTATTATCTCGGCTATGAATCAGACTTGCTATGAGAGTATTCATAGAATCATCGAGACCACCAACAGATAGCGTAGATAACAGGAATAGGCGCATCAACAACAAGCTTCTACAGAGAAAAAAAGCAAGGCTTTCTCAGAAGAGATGATGATTCATATGCAAGGCTCGCAAAGTTCATGCCCACTTTAATCTTAGATTAGAGTCTTGTGCACTTTCTCAATGCAGAGTTTGACCAAGACACAAACTAGAGGAGGAGGAAATTCCGCGAGGTAAAAGGCGGAACCATACATTGCCCTTACGACGTACACAACCTGTCTGTTGGACCATCTGTCACCGAGTCTCGCACTCTCTTCACCCTTCACTATCTGCCGTCAACATCTCGTAAATCTTCCCTCGTTCCTATCTGATCCTCGGGTGCGATCCTCTTCTCACTTTCTCTAACCATGCTATACACGGCGAGGGATGCGTGCGAGCGCATGTTTACTACACTCATTAGCGGCTCTGCGCAATCCCCGAATAAACGCGTCGCAGAGATACATCGCTGCGTCATAGTTCAGCGCAACCAGGGAATCGCAACATGGGCACGTCCGACCCTTGCTGAGTCATCCCAAAGAATCCGTAGCGCAAATCCGTATAATATCAGAGAGTGGGGGAAGGAATCCCTACGAGGAGAAGAAACAGAAGAGGTGTTGCAAATGCAAAGGAATTGGCAGTGGCAGAACAATAGAATGTAACGAAGCAAGTTCAAGGAATTATCAGTAGGGTGGCACACAGAACTGGAGAACATACTATTGGGTTGGAGCCCACATATCGACTGCTGCTGCACTTTCATCCTATCTTCTCCCCTCTCTCTCATCCTTCACCCCCCTCTCTTTTCTCGTTCAATTGCTCTCATGAGGCGTAGAGGACCGAAAGTGCAGAGCAGCAAGTGTGTGATAGTAAGAGAACAAGAGACCAGTCTACGACTGATTTAATTGGAGACTTTGCTGACTTGTATTTCAGCCTCCGCTGTGCAAAACGATTAATTTGCCATATAATCTAGATGACTCAAGTTGCGCAGCGTTTAATGTTTGCTCCTCAGTCGCAAGTTTCGGCGATCGCCTTGTCATTTAAAGAATGTGCAACGAACTCTGACAGACGTGAGCAAGCTCCCGAGAGAGTTAGTTCCCTGTTACACACTCAACTCTTGACTGAAACATTCTTGCACCTCAGTTCGCATTGTTGCTCGGCGTTTGGATGCCAATGAATAAAGAAATTCTTCTTGATTACACTTTTCGCACGACGGATCATAAATTCGGTCATTACATTTAGAGAGCGCTGCCATTGAGAATCCTCCCACGCGAAGCTGCTCTACGACCGCTTTGCTTCGCAGTGCCATTTTGTGATGGGTGGAAAGAAGAAAGAGGAGAGGGAGGGATGAATTGGTCGGGGAATAGTTGGAGGAAGCTCTCGGTGACATCCGCTGTCTCGTAAATGTGTTGCGGAAGAGGCAGTGATAGAGACAAGAAGACTGCAAGAGAGAGAGACAGACAGAAAATGCGGTGTCGGCTATTTGAGAAAGACGAAAGGAGAGGAGAGCGGCGGACGAATAAATGGAGGATGAGGACCTTGTGTTACAGCGTGAAGAGAGTAGAGTCAAGTGGGCGATCAGTAGACCCCAATGATTCTGATGGACGCAAATGACCATCCGAGTAATGACACTGCCTTTGTTCGCAAAGAAAGCCGGCACAAAAGCTGAATAAAAACAAAACCCGCCGTGGTACTAAAACTGAGTTCATTCGTCAACGAGAGAATAATGGAATGTGAGAGAGTTTGAACACATTTGAAAAAATTTTTCGCTCGTTCTGGTATTACGGCAAAGTTTTCAATCGGAGCCACTAAAGCAATGCTTTCCGCATGACTCACACTGATCAGCAGACTCGGCTATTCATTATGATCAACGCGGGAGGCAAAATTTCACTCGGATATCCCCCCACCCTCAAGTCCATCAATAAACAACATGTGACAATCGATAGGATGTTTACGCCTACTCGTGATCTCTGGATCAAAGGTCAGGAATCAAATGAGATCTGAGAGACAGGCACCGGAAAGACAAAATACTCGAACAACAGACCAGTGAAGTGTAGGAGATTAACTATTTGAACTCGAAGTTAGGAACAATGAAATGGTGATGGAACTTCCTTGATAAATACACGAAAGAATTGCGAGTGAAACTCCAACTGAGCGAAGATTGTAATGGACTAGAAGTGATGGAATGTGGCACTAGTTCCGGAAGCGCTTCAGGAAACAACTTTTTCAACATTCCGGTGTTGTAAAGATCCGCATGCCGGGCAAGATCAGTGACAGAGATCACAGAGTCCAACAGTGGAATGCGACACCTCCGGGAAAAGGACCGCCTACGTGCCAAAGAGCCATCGATCACAGCTTTTTTTTTGCCTACCCGGAATGAGATCTCCACAAGTTGTCGCAAAGGGAGAAAAGTGCGTGCGATGAAAATGCTAGAGCAATAGAGGAAACAATAATTGAAGAAAAGCTCGTCCACACTGCCGCACACTTCCTCCCTCGCAAATCGGAAGTCGGAAGACTCTCTCTCTCTCTTTCTGATGGGTAAGAAAGATGAAATCGGCTAGAGATGGCTGAAATCGACGAGAGCACAGACGTCGCACGCTCTTCAGTCAGTGTACATTTCAGTGAGAGCGCAGACGCGTCCAGGCAGTCTTAGAGATCGCTCAGATCCGAGAGAATCTCGACACATCGAGCGGGCGAAATAGCGCCGTCTCTTCGGAGTGCTCGTTTCAATCCCAGGTATAATGCGCCAACTGACAGCCTGCCTCTTCTCCGGCGCAGAGAGCGCGCGAAATAAAGAGGGCCCGGGCGGCTCCGGCAGCTGCGAGACAGCGTCTCTCGTCAGAGAGACGAAGCGACCGCTCTCCTCCGACCGGAAGTGGGTGAAATAGTGTGCGGGAAGGAGAGGGTGGCTGCGAGGGTGTGCTCCTCTCGGGGAGAGGAGTGATCACAGCAGTCATTCAGAGTGGAGCAGGGGGAAGGAGGGAGAGAAGGGGGAAAGAGATCATCGACTTCCGGGTGAAATGATCGCCCCCGAATCTCTCTTAACGACTCTCTCATCTCGGCGCCAACACATCGGCCGATATCAGGACCGTGATTTCAATGGTGTACGTGCACCTCGCAAGAAAGCACTCGATAGAGTTCGCGAATTCGAAAACAATTCGGCGAAAAAAAACTCACCGGAAGCGAGAGAGAAAGAAATCGAATCTCGTGGGCAGAGACGATGAGACACAATTCGGATGGCGGTGCGCTGTCTTCGACAACAACGCCATTACTTTCGTACTTCTACAGCTGACTGATTGGAAGTAAGTGGAAACACACTCACCAACAGGTCCTCTACTTCCAGTATCTAGTGTTGTGGGCAACTCATTCGATTGATTGGAGCGTCTACTTGAAACGGCGTGCTGATTGTTACACATAGACACACAGCTTAACGCATGCAACCACACGACGTTGCATCATTTCCGGCCAACTTCCGGTTCACGCTAAAAATAAAACCGAAACTCAGATGCCAATACCACTAGCCTTGATAACCTGGGAATCTGTTAAATAGGCTTACCTCATTTCGAAGCAAATTCACTCCTGTCATACGCGGGAATCACATCTCCATGTCTTTTCATGCTGTCCCCATATAGATTTGTTTTTGTCAAATACAGATTGTCACTGATATATTGCTCGTAATTTTAGAAATTGCTGATTCTCCGCAGTAGAAACAAGAAAACGTGTGGTGCCAATGCACCCGTGTGTCGATCTTTGGTTCCTTTTCGAATTTTGCACAAGGAATTAGACGCTGGATTTTGCAGCGCATATGGGAGGGATAACTGGTGAATCGCGTTCTGTAGTCACCACAAATCGCCTCTTCACACTTCAGCATTACAAATTTCAGGGTGAGTGATCAATCAAGAAATTACAAAATCGTGCAACCTTGCTCACGAAACACCGTAGCGTGCCATAGCTCCCACATTGCCCCCGCAGATTGAGTCGTAATCCAATATTGAGTGTGAATGAAGCGGCTCTCGAAATATCTGGCGGTGCAATGAAGCCCCTTGTAATTGTCCATATGCCACAAATTCATCCTGGTTCTTCGCTCAATTACGACACGGCGTTTAATAATGTCAGCTGTGCTAAAAACGAGCTCCACATGAAACGTGAGCGGCAAGGATTCCGGAAAATCATGCTGTAACTCTTCCATCCATTAATTTTCGATTCGAAACCCAATAGCAGAAGTAGACGACGTCTCGTTGAAACTAGAAACTTGAACCGTACAGTCAACGAATGACTCTCAGATATCCGCTTTTCCTGTCGCTTCACTTCCCCCTGGCATCCCATCATCCACTAATCTCCAATGTGAATAGCCCCCGGACAGCGGTAGTAACAGCAGTCAAATTACTCCCACCCAACAACCTTCCCTACCAATTTGTTCGCCCCAATTTACGGGCCGAGGGTCAGTTGTTCGGCTGGTTGAGAGGTGATGAAGAAGCGATGATTTTCGAAAACTTTCACACAACAAATGTGGGAAATCGATCCATCAATTCCCACTACGGTACCCCTTCGTGACGACTACCGTAGCCCCGGCAGTTTTCAGGAAATAATCGATATCGACTGACCCGCATGCTCGCCTCGATCTGCAGTGTGTACGGCTCGTTCTGGTACATCTGTAAAGAGCTTCAGTTTTTTTTTATCAATATCACTCAAATAACACATAAATCGAAATTGAAATATCCCGGAAGCCTGAAATCACGTGTTTTACGCTGTTCTTCCCCCACCAATATTCTCGCGTGAAAAACAAAAGCTCTACTTCCGGAAATAAAAAAGTCTCTACTGAATGTTTTGTACAGGGTTCCATGGCTCGAATAAATACACATATGAATCAAATCAATAAAAAAATAAAAGTAAAAATAAAATACCTGAATCTCGGAGATGACGTTGGCGATGCGGCGACACTTGAGGAAGGAGACGAGCAGCGACTCGTTGTCTTGCTGCAAAATGTATCTTTTTTTTAAAAAAAAGGACATCGTATCTCTTCAATTCTCTCGTCCACAGACTCTGGTGGAGAATGTGTGAAATGTAGAGATTAGGAATCTTTATCAAGCAGATATGACAATACATCATCAGACACGCACTGAATAAACGGCAAAACCTCGCCATCAACTAGGGAGTGTGGAACCTCAATAAGCAATAGAATAACAAATTCCCAGGAAGTGATTCACATCAATCCACAGCCCAGTACAATCTCCCGGAGAGGCTACCCTCACATTTACATACGATCTGTCGCTCCTGAGCCCATTTTGGAGACTGGGAATTCCCTCCGTCCTCACCTGATCGTGTCGCATGTCGTTGCCGGGCAGATTGACGAACGTGCTGTTGCCGCCCTCGTAGAAGACGATCGACGTGAGATAGTGACCTGCCAAGTCGTAGGTAAAATAGAGTTATCACAATTAATCCATTCAGAAATTACTAAAATTGTTCGCCGAGATGTACTACCACTCCATTTTCATCAAATTTGCACACGCAAAATGCAAGATTTAAAAAAAATACGTCAACAGAGATGACCCGGAAGACTTGCAGAAGCACTTATCTTCGCTAGCGAGAACCTATTTGATCTATGCTGCCATTCTAACTGATTGCCTATATTTCTTACGATATTCTCAAGGAAAACACGCAAAAATATCGGGAGAAAAAAACCTCTTAAAAAAGAGCTACACTTCAACTATTAGATGTATTAACGAAAATAAATATATACCGAACTAGTGTGTATTATATAATTAGTTGAAATCATTGAATTCGTGTATATTATAGTTAATTAGTGTGTAGTGTAGTAAAATATTTAAATTAAATAAATATTTATACAAAATTAATATATACCGAAGAAGGGGACGCAGGGCGGGTTGATCGACTGAAGCCGCTTCACCATCTCCGTCCAGTGCGGATTGCATCTGCGAGAGGAGATTAGAGATGAATTTCATGTCTATCGATCAACGAACAGAATTGTTATTATTCTGATCATTTTATGGGTTGGCCAAAGTATTGAAACGAACACGATGCTAAGAGTATATCAACAAATTTTCCAACATGCGCTCTTGGGGAATCAATGAAACTCGCAACTCACAGCTCAAAAAGCACATTGTCAAAAGTTTCTAATTAGTATCAAAGTTTCGCTCTTTGTGATCGCAGGTGTATCATTAAACATTTCTACATTCTAATCTTAGAGGATAAATTAAACTCGCAACTCACAGCTTCTTGAATCGGTCGTAGCACTTCTGCTTCTCGCTGTCCAGTCTCTGAAAATTCATTATTTTCGAACAAAGCCGCGCGATTAGATTGGTTTTCTCATGTGTCACAATCATCCTCTAAAAACTGTGCAACCACAGATCGCGATGTTCAAACGCCAAAGTTACCGGTGCGTTGGTACGCGTTGGTACTTCTTACTGTTTTGGTACATTCCTTTCGCAACACGCAAAAGCCCAAATATTTCGGTGTGGATGCGTTTCAGACCATGGACAAACTTTAATTTTCAAGTTCCTCTACCAATAATTCGTCCTGCACCGGTGGGAAAAATCAATCATTCGCACTCACATCCCAGCACCAGGTGAGCCGATGGACGCACGCCTTGTTGAGCGCCGAGTAGAAGGCGACGAGACCCGTGAAGTTGTGCAACTCCTCGAACACCGTCATCACCTGCAGCAAGGGACTGTAGAGGGGTACGGTGGGGAGGCTACGACAGGGTACTGTAGCGACTACAGTACCCTGCATTGTAGAGACGACTAGTAAATACTACCCAGTACTGTGGACTACATTAGAGTACTGTAGAGAGATACTGTGGTAGACACTGACCCAAGGACGAGGGTGACAAGCTAATCGATAAATCGTCATGACATATGCTAATAATAAGCAATAATAAGCAGCAAAACAATGTCCGACCAACCTCCAGTATCCTAGAGAAGATGGCGACTCGTTCCTCCAGTGACTCCGTCTCGACGATCGATCGAGACACCCAGTAGGTCAACTGCAATTATTAATGTGAGAAAAATATTTTTTAGAGGCACGCCAGTCCCGCATCTTTCCCGCTTCACCCATAGCTCATTCACTCCCTTTTCCTAGTCCATGCAATGAACATGCCTTTGCTGTTACTAAACGGGTAACAATCAAGCGTAATGAGCTCTCACGACCCCCGCTGCACTCCTTGCAGCAGACTCCGCCCCCCTCATACCTGCGTCGAGTGGTCGGTGAGCTTGAGCAGCTGCGGGCTGCGCTTGTACTTGTCCGACCGCATCCATGCCGCGCCCACCAACTCGATCGGCTTGATCGCACGATAGAGATCGAAGTGGATCAGGGTTAACTGCAAGGAAAGTTTCATTTGGGTCACATGATTCTCACTCTATCTCCGTTATACCCGCTGATTTACCGCTACATTCGGGAATCTACTTTTTTTTACCAAAACATCGATAAGAAAAGAACGCATAGGAAAAGAACACTAATCTAGAATAAGGGAAGTGTGTGCGTGAGTTCAAGAGAGAATCACTCTAATTTTCGCACGATATCTCCTGACCCCTTTCTGGAGGTCATTCACGGGGGTTCGGGATTGACATCCTCACCTGTCGTCCAATCTCAATCGGATGCAGCGACAGCAGGTCGTACGAGCTCGTCTCGCCCTTCTTCGCCGCGTGCCATAATGGCTGCAACAAGAGGCAGATATTATTAATGCAATTTTATGTATTTTAATTATTTTCCGTAGAAACAAGATAAGGAGGACACGGAAGCATCATTGCTAAAACACTATGCATTTGTGTCATTCATAAAACTCGTTCCACCTTCCAGTTTCTCGCAATACCAACGCCAGTTCTGTAATCTCCATGTTATTCCACGGATCTTTCATTAATTTCTAAGCGAAGCAATCGTATATTTTAAGATTAATAATTTTTTTTGAACTCACATCCGGCTTCTTTGGCTGGAAGGAGTTGACCTCGGCTGCGCGGCGTCGGCGATCCGCTGAAAATGTTTAAATTAAAATTAGCAAGTTTAGAACGATCACGTTCGTATACTATTCTGGTTCGATTGTGCACAACATTGTCATGACACCACACCTCGTTCCACCACAATCACCACCACGTGAAACCCCTACCCACGAGTGGCAGGGGTTCTCACAGTTCCCAAAATTTCGCAACATTTTTTTCTCGATTTTCCATTCTTGACCCCATCACAGCCAATAGCGACCTGATCGCGCGCGAAGCACAGCATCGAGTTGGCGCCGTGCCAAGGACGTCTTTGGTTGTCTGACTCTCTCTCTCTTTTAGCTCACTCTCTCATTCTCGATCTCTAACTTGTTCTTGCCGTTACTCTTTCGGATGCTGTGCGAGAGGGTTTCCGAATATAGGAAGCACCCACCCAATGTCTCCTCCTCCGTCTCCTCATCTCGATCAAAGGCGAAGTTAAAGTGTCCCTCGGAGTGCGTCGGTCCCGGCGTCGTCCCACTGCTCGCGCACCATTTTTTCTTCAGAATCGACTGCAATTGGGAGTTTTTTCGAGTGAAGAAATTAGAAAATATTTTATTTTGTTTGTTCGTACAACACAGTAACCACTCAATAATCCATGCTTATGAGATAACAAATATGTTCCGCCTGAGAAAACCCTGATCACCTCTCAAATATTGATTTGTGAAGCTGAAAAGCTAGCGTTCGCAACAAAATTCGTTATTTCTATACACACTAGGCGTCGCGGAGAGTACGAACTGATCGCAGTAACTTGTTCGCCGCAAAGGCATATCATGAATGAAACCCGCTTCAAGTTGCAAGCAAAGTTAAGTTTTCAGACAGACATTCCAGCCTACACACTGGTGGCATTAAATGTTCTCTAGCCTTCAATTAACAGTGCAAACCACTTCCGGCAAGTCATTAAAACATTTTTAAAAATCGCGCTCACCAGAATGTTCTTGCTGAACTTGCGCAGCTGGGCGGACACCGGGCGCTGAGCGTCGATGATCTTCGTGAGGAATTCCTGATAGAGATTCGAAATCAAATCTCAGAAATATTCTAGGAAATCGATAAATCTACCGTAATTACTTTCAGATAATATTTTGTGTGGTTGTGGGAGAGATGAGAGAAATACATTTAGTTATTGAACGCCCGAGACTAAAACATTAGTCACAAAAGAAGCCTTGCGCCTTCATAACTCTGTGAAACCGTAGATCACCGTTAACAACGATTGATGGGCTAGGAATTCCAAGAACATCGAATATCTAGCAGAATATTGGCCATCGACTTGTCCCCTTTCATCTGCTGTTTCACGGAGCTATGAAGACCCCTCTTGGAAATGGGGGACGAACCTGTGCTCCCTCGAGCAGCTCCAGATCGGCCTCGAAGTCGTACCAGTGGTCGACCACCCACTTGCGCAGCACGTTCAGCACTCTGCGATCAGGTCAGATATTCAAATTATTATTATACATTTTCTACATCTACGAAACACCTCTGGAGACAACAGTGAGTGGCAACCGTCTCACACAGTATGAGTGATCATTGAAACGTGCATTTCCCAAGTTGAGTGCCAGCCCTTTAGCCAGTCACAGTTTCGCATAAAGTACTAGCTTTACAATACCAGCAAACAAACTTGCACGAGAACAACACAACCTAGCAAATATTTAAAAAAATTAATTATCTAAAATAATTTAAATCATGCACTCACTTCAACTGCACCGGTCCCTCGTATTCCTTCTTGAAGCGCTGCGCGCACTGGTCGAGCAGTGAGGTGTTGAAGAAGCCCGAGTAAATGCCTGTAATTAAATAATGCACTAACTAATACGCAATTAAATAACACACGAAAATACGATTCTCAAAAAAAGGAAATATCGTGTTGCAGTTCTGCACACCTTTCCCGATTTGAGCAGAAAACATAATTTTTTGAACTAATGGTTTTCGAGACCTGGAACATTCCCGTTTCCCTGCCACCCCATCTACACGAGGATCAGCGGCAACTTACTTTCTTTCCTGCCCTTATACATGCGAACTATTCCCACAAATCAAAAGCTCTCACAAAGCACTCACTGTGCTCCTTTGCTGCAGATGCTGCAGCAGTCGTGGCTGCAGCTGCAGCACTGCTGCTGCTGCTCCCTACCGTCCCACTGAGGCCGTGCGACTGCACCGTGTCGAAGCGACCCGCCAGCGGACCGCCACTTCTGAAAGGACACATCGACCGATTAGGATTAGAATCGATCCATGAATCTAGCGGGGAAGTTGCCGCTTCAATGCTTCCGACACATATCATTCCTCACCTCCACCCGCCGACACTTGCTGCAGCTGCAGAGGGTGTCGGAGCAGCGGCTGCAGCAGCTCCATTGCTGCCAGAGAGGTCGCGGAAGGCGCTGCTGGAGGAGAAGAGTGACGACCTGAGAATGTCGTCATCACTACGAAACGACAAGTTAATATATCCATAAATAACCGCATCAAGTAGTGCGGCGTAGAAATATTTGTCCAATTGTTCAACATGGAATGAATGATTCTATTATCATCGCAACTGTCTGTGATCGCATGAATCACATTTGAAACCCCAGTCTCACTTGGCATCGCTGCTTCCTCCCTGTTGCAGTGGCAGTGGTAAAGGGACGTCGAATCGCTGAAAGAAAAAGATAAATAAAAGAGGTGCAATAAATAGATGTTTATAAATTGGATTAATTAATATCATAAACAATTGAAATTGTGAACCTTGAACATCCTAGACTGATATTATAAGTGACTACAGGGGGAAAACCAAACAAATTATGCGAAACCATGCTCATCACCGTTTCAGGAATGTTTCTTCAAAGTCTTGGATAGATACTAAGCAATGATCTGTACTAAATCTTGTGGGGAAAGAATCATACCAGTATGAGCAGCTCGAGCAGCCTTGACGGCTTACAGAACGATCGATACGAGATGAGAAAGGTGCGGACGTACGCGTTGTCAGTGTATCTGAAAGAGAGTTATAATTAAATTAGTTCGCTTCATTTTTACTAACATTAATACATTATTTTTGTGGCAAAGTGTTCCAAATACTGATAATAAACAATGGGCAGTAGGACATGCGGCATTCGTGTTCCATATCGGAAGCAAATCGCGCCATGCCCGGCAACCCGCAATTTCTTTTCATTTTCAGGCTTAATAAATACGATCGAAATGAGATGAGGAAGGTGCGGGCATACGCGTTGTCAGTGTATCTGATAGAGGCATCGAAATAGCAAAACTGTTGTAAATAGGTAAATGAGGCCCCGCTGATCCCCCACACACAAAAGCCCTGCGGGGCCAATATAAATATTATCTAATCCACCGCAGAGCCCTTTGAGTCCCGCGAGATCACTACTTTGCCTTGCGAAGAGCACGATAGAAAGAAGAGGAATGAGACATGTGACATCCCGGTTTCACGTAGCAACTAAAACAGTCTTCACCCTATGACCAATAATTTGTGTAGCTTTGAAAAGATAAAAAAATAATTCGTAAGTACAGAATCATCTAAACACGAGTTTTGTCGTTATTGTATGACGATGGTTCATATCAACGCTTCTGAACTACCGTGCCTGCCTAGTATACACCATGAAACGTACAGATGGTAGGTTAGCCGCTCGACGAGCTTGACGATCGTGCCGTGCTTGACCACTGGAATGCCGCTGGACGAGGTGTAGTCCTGCAAGAATTCAATATACAATTGGTACAGTACGCCTTTTGTCAGCAGATACCGTATACCACTTCATACGGTCGCTTACCGGATTCAGTTAATTTAACAACGACAAAAATAGTATTTGGACAAAATATGTATCCTAATTAATCAAATTCAGTGCACACCACATTAAAAAAACGACATCTTCGCTCTTTCTAATATGAATGACGCTCCAAATCACCGGGAAAATTGTTTTACTACACGCAATGACTTCTGCCAACTGATGCCGTAATCACGCACCTCGAATACGATATTGTCATCCGAGTCCTGATCCGCGAAGGGATACTGCTCACTCGGAGGCATCAGCAGCGGCACCTTAAAATTCAATTTTTTTTATTATTTGTAACAAAATAGATCACAATTAAATTAAATCCCGTTTCGTTCACGTCAATTAAATACCATTCTGCATGAGCACTGCTCGTTGACCGTGATAGTTCACGTTGCAGAAAAAAACGAAACACAAACAAGTGAAATTCTGGTTTCACTGGCACATCTCGAATTGCTACTATTGTACAAGCCTATATCGACAATCTACGAAAAAAATCACACGAAACCCCTACCCCTGGCGGATCAAATAATTGCAACTGTAAAATTCAGCCAACCTTCAATCGCTCCTCCTTAAGATATCCGTCGAGCATTCGATCGAGCAAACTGAAATACGCCAAAGTTTGGATAGTCAAGTTTTTTTTATTTAACGCTCACACCCTACCATTTTCGGTTCCACTCTTCCCGTTTAACAAGGGTAAGTAACCGTAAAGTAATCGGTGAAGAATACGTTTGTACGTTAAAAAAGAAAATATGATCAGACTGCCTGTGTGCATTATTCCCTTACTCCCCGTCCTCAGAATTTTTGTATAAAAAAATGCTCCATGATCTTCGCTCAAACATCTTGCTCTTTCAATTAGTCCCACTCCCTGCCCAAAATCCCAATAGTTGTGCTCGATGTAGCCTCCCGTACAGTGCTTTCCGACATTTACCGTACTGCCCCTCTTCTACCGTACTCCTCCCTCCCCTCCCCCCCCTACCGTACCTCCTGCTCTGGATTCCAATCATGGCCTCCATCCACGCCTCTTTTTCTTCAGCCGACGAGCACACGAACGTGTACGCGTAGCCGCTGCAAATATTTCACATTATTAAGTACTCAAGTATAATACTGGAGTATTAAGTATTATTAATTACTTAAGTATGTTATTAAGTATATTGGAATTATAGGGAGGCGCAGGTCTTTAGAGATCATCGCATACACAAAGTCACCAATGACTTGTGCAGTGTCTGGAACATTGAAAAACCAGCCTAGTCATCTCTCTAACCCTTCTTTAATTTTGAATAGATATTTATTATAATCGACCAATAAATTCATTTCCCCAACTTTAGATCAAAGATCTTGCACAAGACCCTAATGGAATAAACAAAGAAAGAGTAAGATATATTTTTGAAGAAAAAAAGCAATAAACCGACCGCTGTGCCTCGGCGTCGCCCTTGCCGTTGACCTTCTCTCGCCCGGCGACCTTGAACGCGTGCTGCAGCACCTCCGTATCCTCCAGGTCGCGGATCTCCGCCGTCCGCAGCGAGAGACGGTCCTGAACGGAATAATGAAGTTGTAGGGAGATCAATATATGGATACGGTAGATTTATAAAATCAAAAAAAGAGATACGATAAAGTTATAAAAAAAGCAGGCATACGGTTGATTGATAAACTCGACCCTGACAGAAGATGATGTCATATTCACCTTGAACTTCCACCCGCTCTTGTGGCTCTTGCACATGACGATGAGGTGGTCGAAGACGTACACGTGACGATCCGTCGACCAGCGACGACGCAGCGATTCTGACATGGACGATTACTGTACACAATTATCGATTTTTAATGAGAGCACAACGGTTCGCCTTGCGAGCCAGCAAGAGAAGCGGAGACTTATGGATAGTTAGCATCAGATGGGTTGCGGGTCACTACCGTGCCACATTAGAATAGGATAAGAGGATGGAGGAAACTCTATCCATCTTATCTTCGCCGCTGTAGCAGGAAAAATATTAATTTAAAACAAGTCTAGCGATCCCGGTAATTCCCCGTTTCATGCCACCACTAAAACCTTACCTTGCGTCAGATTCGTGACACTCGGCCGGACCATCCGCAGATCGCCTTCCCGTATCAGCTCCCTGCAGGTGCGCGCGATCGGCTCCCCGAGATAGCCGTCGATGCCCCGCTCGATCTGAGAGAGAGAGATCGAACACAATCAGTGCTGGAGTATGCAATTATAAAACTCGGCAACATCGTGCTTCGCAAATTGCTCAAGTCTAGGAGTAGACCAGGTAGTTCAATAGATTCCGCTGCTCTCTTTCGTAATCTCAAAAAAAATCATATCCAACCCTTCACATCTCCTACATCTCCTACCTTGGGATTTTAGATTTAGACCCGCCTAGTTCGTGCTCCTGACACAGCTCATTTCTAAGACCACTCTAGGTAGTTCAATAGTTTCGACCATACGTGGGCAGCACTTATCCGAGGCCTTTTGCAGCTAGCCCCCGATCGCCTACTGCGTTTGCACGCAGCTCCCGAGCCGTATTTTTTTTAAAAAATCAATGAAATGAGCTCTACTTTTTCACTATTTTTCTTTTGCACAGAGCCCCGAAAATTCCCAGCCCACATTCGCACAGAGCCCCTGCCCCCTGCTGCCCATGTATGGTTTCGACTGTCGCTTTGGGCAAACGCAAACAATATTAAAGTATTCATATTACAATATTAAGCCCTCCTTCCCATCGCCTACCTCCAGTATCCGATCGAAGCTGGTGCCGGCGCCGGGCGCCGAGTCCGCCGCGATGCGCGCCGTCTGTTCGCTGTAAAGAAAAAAAATATCGCTAACCATACACTTTCGTGCCCCGGTTACATCAAAATCGAAGGAAAATACGAGATTGTATTGGGAATGGCCAATAGTCTTGATAGTCCTGTTCGAACATCAATATCTGCTCCACACTCACATCTTCATTCTCTTCTGAATCGTTCCGTTCATCGCGCACGTCTTCTCGATGCGCACCGCCAGCGCCGTCAGATACGTACGCGTGTTCTGCAACAATAACGCATTTAAAATCAAATATAAAAATTCTCGTCAAATAACGTACCCGAAGTCTATCGTAACCCACTACCGCATCCTTTCCCCAATCCAGTTACCATCTACCGTAACCACTGTGCAATCATCCTCTTACCGTACTCCTTCTTCCTCTTCTACCGTAATCACCGTGTCAACCTCCTACTGTACCTGTCTTCCTCCTCTACCGTACTCTTATCGTGTCATCTTCCCACCGTAACCCTTCCCTACCGTATCCCCCTCCCCCCACCCTCTACCGTACCCCGTCTCCATACCCTACCGTAACCACCGTGCCACTATCCTCAACTTTCCCTCGTGCCGATCTCCTACTCTACCGTACTCTTCTCTCACCGACAGATCCACTCGATCGTCCTCGTTCTGGCTCATGTTCTGCAGCCGGTTGCAGTGCTCGAGGTACTTGAAGAAGTGGACGATCGGCACGAGGAGAAGTTGAGGGAGGACGTATCTGCAAGAGGAGGAGGAGATAAGAGATTGTGTAGTGATGATGCAACAAATTGAAACCCAGTATTTAACGGGGAGTCAATGGGATCATCTGTATTATGTTTGAGAAAAGACAGATTCGGTGGAAGAGCACCCTCAAGTCACAAGTTGGAAGTTGGACATGTTGTAAAACAACAATACATCTGGTATTTTTGGACCAAAAAATGGGTGCTCTTTTTGCTTCTACCCCATTCTAATCGAATTCAGTTGGCATACCCTCTTCTCTCCACGCCTTTCACCATCACCAATCGTTTCACAGCCAGCGATGACAAGAACTCTCTCAAATGCACACACTCTCTCGCCCCTAACCCCTTTCTGGAGGTAATCTTGCCTCACCTGACTGCCAGATAGAAGCTGGCGCTCGTCGCCACTGCGGACGCCGAGGAGGCTGCGATAGAGGAGACACCTGAATATGAGAAATTGCGTCATCACTAGGCAATCGCAGCTAGCTCGCTATGCCACAAGTATCTAGAGCAGTAACAGATAAGTGCGGCAGAGTAATACTTTCCATATTTTCCATCCTACCCTTCGCGGGTGTAACTAATAAATAAAAATAATAATTATTATTATTATAATAAAGTTAAACTCTACCTGCGCTGGCGCTAGCGTGGTCGCCCCTGCGCGTGAACGGTCGAGCTTCGCTCTGCATGTATTATTATTTTTTTACACATTCTTTCTTGTTCTAACAAATTTATAAGATAAATATTTTAATATTTAAAAAAAAGACTCACCTCGAACGACTGGGCAAACTTCTTGACAGTGAGCACGCGCGCTATCGTGTCCAGGTACGTCCCGGAGGATATGTGCTTCTGCGATGGTATAACATTGTACGAGTTAGAAATATGGACGTTAGCTTCGCGATAGATGTATCCATGTCATATATTAGATTGAACTTTTGCCAGATCCAATCGGGCGAAACAATGGATCGATTTTGAGCTTATTCCTATTAGCAGTTCACAGCAACCATGATCGGCCTAGATCTGAATTCATTTAGTCTTTTCCCCCATTGGGATCGCCTAAGAATATCGTAGTAATTCGATGTGACCATAATCCACATAGATTTCTTCTCCTCTACATTTCTACTCTACAGAATCTGAAGTTTCCTAAGAATGACACAACACCTCGACAACTCACGACATATGTGTGGTAGACGTCGAACTCGTTGGCCTCGGCCAGCTCCCACAGACCCGCGCCCGCAGAGAACGGATCGTTCAGCTCCCTGCAGTATATATTACATTTATAAAATGATACGATCATACACGGCGGGCAGAAACCCGACCCGAGGGTAAAAATCGAGGCGAGAAAATGTACGAGTTGTCCATCGAAAAGTGGGCGGGACTTAGATCATGGATGTTCCTCAGGCAACAAAAATTCGCTGTGCGTCAACCCAAATTCAAAAAAAGCACAGTATGATTTGCTGGTTGCACATCATACTGTGAATTTAAATTCCCGGTATCGAAATATCAGGCATTTTCCCGCGGTTTCCGGCGAATTCAAATATCAGGCATTCAAATATCAGGTTCAACCATGCTGTTTGAATTTGCCGCGACTGCGTGCCGGTCGTCGTTTTTTTGCCACGAATTTTGAACTTCAGTCGGGTTTTTGCCTGCCGTGGATCATACCAAAAAGCCGAATAACGAACTTCCTTTGTTTACCATAGCTACTCTCTCGCTTTTGCGTGCTCTCTCGTCTCGGTAAACACAGGAAGTCCCAGTTCGACATTTTGTTTGATCGTATCATTTTATAAATGTAATACGAGGTAATAGAAAGAACGTGTTAGAACTTGTGTTTAGCAATCACGAAATAATTGGAGGTAAGGTTGACCGGAATTTGTTTTCTAGACCATTTTCACTCGCTACATTCTTATAATTTTTCATTAATTAACCAATAAACGATTAAAAATCATTGTTCGATAAAAAGTCAATACACCAGCACGGTCCTGGCTACGCATGAAATCCATAGGAGCATTTGAACTCGAGCGCACGCTTCTTCTTTGAGAGAGAAAAGAAACACAGATTAATAAATGCCGCCGGTGGGAAGGCATGGATAGGAACGAAGTTCAGTTCTTTGCATTTTTCGCCGATAAACATTTAAAGGGACCTGGCACTGCAAAATAAAATATTTTTATTTTAAAGAAAATTCTTTTCCGATTAAAATGCAAAAAAAATCGCATATTTTTACGATTTTTTTGAAAGGAGTTATGATTTTTTAAAGATACTCGCGTACCGGGCATTACTGTGTTTAGCGCGCTAAACACCCCAGCGCCCGGTACATCAACGCAAATTCCGAACTTTGAAAAATCATAACTCCTTTCAAAAAAATCGTAAAAATATGCGATTTTTTGCATTTTAATCAGGAAAGAATTTTCTTTAAAACAAAAATAACTTATTTTGCAGTGCCAGGTCCCTTTAAACAAATCCCGATCATGCAAGTGGATGATAAAGTATGTTGCAAAACTTTTTTGGCAGCATACCAGAACTAGTCAGCAGCAGCGAAGAGATAGATCGGCCCAATGACTAGTGATAAAGATCAAAGATCAAAGATCACCTCGCGTCCTCTATCGCCCTCTCCAGCTTGCGGCTCAGCTCGTGCAGCTCGGTGATGTTGCCGAAGATGTCACCCGTGTACGACTTAATATTTAAATTATTGATTTTTAAATACAAAAATTTGATCAGTCAACTAAATCTTCAAGAAAAAACGAAAATCCTTAATTTTGACCGCTATTACGATATGGTTCAATGTCAATTGGCAATGCTCATTTCGACCGTACACTGTAATCAATCGATAACTAGCAACCCACCGGATCCTCCTTGTGCATGATGTTCTCGAACTTGCGCAGGAACACGTTGACAAGCATGTTCAACTCGCGCAGATACGCCCGCTCCTCGGCCAGGAATTGAGCCGTCGCCTGCACAATTTACATATTATTGATTAATTAGTGTATATTTATTCCGTAAAAAGATCTCATGCAAGAAATTCAACCGTGAAGGGGGAGGGGGGCAAGAAACGGATATTTATCGATGTAGTCGAATTGGGTCTATGCATAGCAGCGGGTGGGGAAGAGAGGGTCTGAGCCAATGTACAATGCATTGAATCATTTATGCGCTGCTTCATTCTTTCATTCTGTGCCTCGTGACGGGCGGTCGACAGTCTCCCCGCTCCTCTCCCACCTCAGTTTGGAGAATCCTTGCCAGTCAGCTTGGGCAACCCGGCAAGTATAACGCCCACCTAGTACCACTTCAAACGGAGGACCCGAATCGACTACACCTAATTCAAGTCGCCAGCTATCAAGAAAAGCGCCAGTCGACAAGACTACGACGTGAATTTTCACTTATGTTGATACACGCTAGTCAGGACGTCATCGGAGGCTGGAAGATCTACTTCTATGCTCAATGTATATCGACGAAGATCGACACTACAATTGACCAAAGAAGACAAGCATGATTTATTCCCTTGACCCTGTTATCCTGAGTTCGAAGATGCTGCCCCCCCCCCTCTGCCCACGAATCTACCTTCCTGCAGGCCCATTTGCCTTGATGACAGGATAAATCTTTAAATCTGTATGCGCTGTCTACTCCGTCAGAGTAAACTTATACCACGATAAGCGTAGCATTTCACGCAAATTCTGCCATTAAATATTTCGAAAACATTCGCATTATTGAATTAATTACTATTAATTGTTTGTAAATGCGCTGGAAAGGAGCTAACGATCTGGTTGTGGCGGACCGGATTGATGACAACTGTTTGAAACATCAATTCCACTTTTGGGAAATTTCTCGAATCTTACACTAGTCATGACAGATAATCCATAATATTGGCCTACCAAATAGATCAAAGATAATCTCCCCACCTCCTGGTAGCTTTTGTTTATCTTGGCGGCGCCCCGCTTCAGCATCGTCCGCGGCGACATCTGATCGGACAGGTCAAAGTCGAAGATCATACCTGCAAGGGGCAACTCAGATAATATACTCATCGAGTACTGTACCTTCTAAATCGTCGAACAATGAGGCTATGCTGTCAGTACAGTACATTTGGCGTACATCAATTCTAGAATTGGGCAAGTTACGCAAAACATGGAGATACGGAGAAGGAGCATTAGGGTTTCCCGTAAATTCCTTCTATCATTGGTAAAGCCAAATTTACTGTACTGACAGCATAGCCTCATTATTCGACGAGTTAGAAACGTCTCATAACCCCCAACATCTAATAGAAGTAATTACAGCGCAATCGCAGTCTTCTGCGACGATTGGGAAGCGGCGCCTCACACTCTACACCATCCTACCGTATTCCTACACCGCTACTACCGTACTCACTCTGTCCACTCGTGCCCGCGTCGTCGTCCGACCTGTGCAGCACCTCGTTCAGCTGCATCAGACTCTGCAGCAACGGCAAAGTTTAAAATGTACGAAAATATTTTAAAATATCATTTTTGAAGTTAAATTCTAGCAGCACGACGCCTGGATGTATTTCATATTCCATAAAAATATGAAAACACCAGTGATCTTTTTTCTGCTCCATGAATATTGCATACATTATCTCTTTCCTCTTGTTTCACCACGTTCGCTTCGATGGCTACGCGCGGAACGGGATGATACGGTAGAGCAACACCACGTTAATTTATAATACAGTATCCCCGCCACCTACCGTATCCGCGCTGAGGGAGATCTTGACGTTCTGGAGGGAGATGGTGAGATTGACTCCAGACTCGCGCAACTTCTTCACGTAGTGACCCGTCCATTTGATCACGTCCTGATAATGAGATTAACTTTCAATTACATAATTTACTTGCAACTACGAGGAAAACATTGCTATTCAGATAACTTGTTCTTCTTATAGAGCTTAATGGATAACATCCCCGCAGCAATTAGCTAATTATAATAACTCATCGGAGCACCAATCCTCCGGGTGTGCGCGCGAAACAAAGAAGCGCCGATATAGAATGCGCAAGCCAACAAAAACATTCCGGATTTCTAATGGAACGGCGAAATGCAGTTATCGAAAGAGAAGGGCATGTCTAGCCGATCTAAAACAAATCAATAAACAACCCACCGCTGCAAGGCAATCGACGCTGATGAGGAGGTAGAGCGCCATTCGCTCCAGCTCCTTCGCATCGCGACGAACCGCACCAGAGAGCGTTTCCTGACAAAAGTAAACATGTAGTAAAACATTTTTAAAATTTTTAGATAATTAGTTCCATAAGCACTACACACATAGGTCGAAAGGGTAAGTTGCGGCAAGTCGATAATGCGGGTTGGTTTTTCAAAAATGTGCATGAAAACTCAAAAAGGCGGGTTGGGTTTTTCAAATCTGGGCATGAAAACCCGAAAATGCGGGTAGTGTTTTCATTTTTTAACCCAAAAAATTTGAAAATGCGGGTTGGCTTCGTCTTATTTTACGTACCTTTCGACCTATGACTACACAGTCTTAAGTTTTTAAAAAATCTATAAGACATCGATCACAAGCACAAAGCATGTTATAGTTTTATCACCGATTAGACATGTTCGAGTAAAACGGCACTTAAGAACACCTCATTTCTGTGTTTGAAAAGTCCGCTATGCATAAGCGCAATTGAAGTAAAACAATAGTTATGCTAACATGGGAGTGACCTGAACTCACATATCCCGATCTTTTTGATTTTACCATTGTACCATACATGTCTATAGAGTATCTCAAAACCGTTCTCAAAAGCTGCGAAACTCGCCTGGGAAGCGAGATTACAGTTTTCACTCCTCATAAGAACGAGATAATGCACTGTTTCCAACTACAGCGGTGGCCGAGTGGTCTAAGGCGGTGGGATGAGGAAGGGAGTGAGGGCGTGGGTTCGGTTCCACTCCCCGAAATTTTGTTTTGCTCATTTTTCGCTGCTTGTTTTCTGGATTGTAGAGTGAATCTTGATGTGGGAATGGGTTTTGTCACTTTTTAATTACCCTTTTACATTGCCTGTCCTGGCATGACACTTTTACAAATTGCGGAATAATGAATGACGACACTGATTTTCGTCTTCATTCATTATTCCTATGGTTACCCTTCTCGCGTTGTCCGTCTACTACCTGATGCGTCATCCCATCAGCCGGTCAAATTTCCAGAAAGGGGTCAAAAGTGAAAGAATTTACACAACAAGGAAGACCCTTCACTTTCGCGCATTCTTTCGCTCCAGATTCCATTCTGGAGTTGTGCATTATCTTCGGCCCAACTCGAAATTCTATCGAATGTAAATAGTGCATTATCTTGTCTATGGTGAGAATGATGTTCTGGTATTTTATCCTAGCTGGACCCCCGTCTGATTCCAACCTGAAAATATACCGTATTCCATGCTTGGTTTTTTTCTTCAAAGGTTTTTTTTTGAAAATCGACAGAATCAATCTGTCGCTCTGATCAAATTGCCTCCTGATCGGTCGGTGCCTGCCGATTTGAATAAGTGGGTCGATGCAAATGTAGATTATTGTCTCTTCTCATTCCCTACTCTCTAGTTCGCATTGTTCCAAATTTCAGAGGGTATAAAATGCCCAGGGAACACTTATCTCCTGTGATCGTTTTATTTGTTTCCCAGTGGAAAAAGAGGGAGGGGGAATTTTTCCCCACGGATAAAGTCCTCCCTCTATGAGAAGCCCTAACCGAGCTTCTGCCAATGCAGTAGAAACCACAGACCCGAGGGGATTTGGGGACGTGGGGAGTACACTTCACTTCTACAGTAGCCTCGACCTACTCCATCTGTAATTGCATGATAGAATGAATCTGTCATTTTTGCACTCACTGAAAATCGACAGAATATTCTGTCAATGCAATCTGTCTTATATTAGAGATTTTGTGTGTGTGTGTGTGGAGGAAGTGAATCGGTCGTGAACTGGTGGGGAGGGAATAGTCAGTCGATGTTTTCATCGTCGTTGGGATCGAGTGATACGAGTTCACTGTGGTATTTTAATCCGGTGAACTCCGGTGCCTGATTCCAGGCTGGAGATGCACATTATTTATCCCTGAATAATGTGCATCTCCAGCCTGGAATCAGGCAAGTGTCCAGGCTTGACGCATTTCGAGGCTGGATCCCGTTATGAAATGGGAAGATCCAAGCATGGAATATGGTATATTTTCAGGTTGGAATCAGACGGGGGTCCAGCTAGGATAAAATACCAGATCATCATTCTCACCATAGACAAGATAATGCAGACTATTTACATTCGATAGAATTTCGAGTTGGGCCGAAGATAATGCACAACTCCAGAATGGAATCTGGAGCTAAAGAATGCGCGAAAGTGAAGAGTCTTCCTTGTTGTGTAAATTCTTTCACTTTTGACCCCTTTCTGGAAATTTGACCGGCTGATGGGATGACGCAAAGGTAGTAGACGGACAACGCGAGAAGGGTAACCATAGGAATAATGAATGAAGACGAAAATCAGTGTCGTCATTCATTATTCCGCAATTTGTAAAAGTGTCATGCCAGGACAGGCAATGTAAAAGGGTAATTAAAAAGTGACAAAACCCATTCCCACATCAAGATTCACTCTACAATCCAGAAAACAAGCAGCGAAAAATGAGCAAAACAAAATTTCGCGGAGTGGAACCGAACCCACGCCCTCACTCCCTTCCTCATCCCACCGCCTTAGATCACTCGGCCACCGCTGTAGTTGGAAACAGTGCATTATCTCGTTCTTATGAGGCGTGAAAACTGCAATCTCGCTTCCCAGGCGAGTTTCGCAGCTTTTGAGAACGGTTTTGAGATAATCTAGAGACATGTATGGTACCATGGTAAAATCAAAAAGATCGGGATATGTGAGTTCAGGTCACTCCCATGTAAAAATAATTCGAGTAGTGGCATGGATCAGTTGCAACATCGTATTCCCTATCCTCTCTACCGTACCTTGATATACGGTACTACCGTAGCCCCCCCCCCCTACCGTACCTTTATGAACTGTACGAGTCGCTCGTGCAGTTGTCGATCCTTGGCGATGATCGCGCGATGCAGGCGCGAGCTCCACTTCTCGCAGTTCTCCGACCATTTCTGCAAGCATTGGTATTTTTACCGAACTAGCCGGGATGTGTTGAGGTTAAATACACTACGCTCTATGCGTACACTACGCTCTATGCACAGTTCTGGGTGCAGGTTCGGTCCAGGGGGAGATCGGTAGGTGGCTCCAGGTTCGGTCCAGGGGGAGCTCGGTATCCTGCTCCAGGTACGGTTCAGGGGGACCTCGGTAGCCTTCTTCAGGAACGGTTCAGGGGGACCTCGGTAGCCTTCTTCAGGAACGGTCCAGGGGGCCTCGGTAACCTTCTTCAGGAACGGTTCAGGGGGAACTCGGTAGCTTGCTTGACGTTCGGTCCAGGGAGGAGGACTCGGTAGACGGCTCCAAGTACGGTCCAGGGAGAGTTCAGTATGTTGGGGAATGTTAATCTCTAGAAAGAGTACTGGCTTATTCTTAGGCAACTTTTTTCGATCGCTCTCAGCCTCACGAGCCTTTTTGCAACGGAAACGCAGGATACCGAGTGTTGGATTCCCGGGCGTGTTCGAACACGTTTCCGACATCGCAAAACACTTTTCCTATGGTCCCCCACGCTCTGCGAATCAATTGGTAACTTTTTGAAATTTTCGATTTTTCATGTTAAAACGTGTTAGAAAACGTTCAGACACGTTTCCAACATCGCAAAACACTTTTCCTATGGTCCCCCACGCTCTGCGAATCAATTGGGAACTTTTCGAAATTTTCGATTTTTCATGTTAAAACTCGGCAAAACAGGTAAAAACGTGTTTCACATTACTCAAGAACGTGCTAGAAGGGCATCTGACACTTGCGAATAATGCGGCAAACGTTTTGCCCGCGGCGGGATTCGAACCTGGGGGTCTGGATTGTAAGTCAAGCGCGTAACCCACTTGGCTATGGATTTGGTCAATTAAATTTTGTAAAATGTGAAGGGGATTTTGGTCTGTTGTCGTATGCAAAAGGATCCGAGAAGATAGAGCGATTTTGAAGCGATTTATTAGGAAGCTTCCGGATGCATGATTCCGGCCTCCAGAAAGGGGTCAGGGGGCGAGAGAGCGCGCCAAAGTGAGAGAGTACCTCTCGATCCCCCTTGCTCTCTCGTTTCAAACCCCTTCCTGCGAGATTTGCCGGCATGTTGAATGATTCCGAGCGAAATGTACGAAAATTTCGTGAAATCGTGTGAAATCGAGTGAAATCAATCGATATTCACTTCAAAAAACGGCAAAAGATGCTCAAATGTGAATCTCGTTACTTAAAAACGTGTTTGGACCACTTTTCACGCTTGCAAAAAATGCGGCAAAAGACTATGCACCGGCGGGGATCGAACCTGAGACCCTCGGATTTGAATTCGAGCTCGCTACCGACTTGGCCATGAAATTATCGATTTTTGTAAATAAATTTTGAAATGTTTTCTGATGGGTTATCGTATGCAAAAGGATCTGAGAAGATTGCTTGAGTTTGAAGCGATTTATAGCGAAAAAACGAAAAATTTGTCCGTCACGCAGAAGGAAAAAAAACACACCAACAGACAGACATTTCAATTCCCTAGTAGTGGAGGAATTATAATAAACAACAAAATACTCGTGAATATCACTACGATTGCACGTGCCTGCCGACAAAACTACCATAATGTCTGGTCTTCCGAAGCTACCGTATTTCGGTAAATAGTGATTTGTAACTTCCGCATTATACTCGCAAGTAAGGTACCGTATTCTCACTATCGAGAACCTGGTACAATATACCGCAATACTCAATGATTCAAAGCTACCGTATCCCCACTAATGCATACCTGGTCGATCCTACCGTACCTTTTTTTGTCATTCAAAGCTACAGTATCCCTACTATCTACCGCATACCTGATATATCCACTGCACTTGCTGCTGCGAGAAGAGCGCCGCGCACTTCTTCTCCAGCTCGTACACGTTGCCCGGACACGCGGACATCATCTGCAAAAAAAGTTATTGTATATCAATGAGAGAATACGGTAATTAATCATCTGAAAACTTGCATTATTTTCTGTTTGCGCTTGCACATCACCCTAAGAGTACACTAGTCGTTTTTGGCCAATTTATAATCTACTGACAATGATAACCACTGATAGTGGTGTGTTAAAATTTTTAAAATTCGAGCACACAGGGGCTTCTTTCATAAATTCATGCCAGAGCCAAACTCGTGCACTTGTACCCGTACAATTCAGACATAATTCTTGTGTCTTCCCCTCTCTTCTTCTACATTAGATAAAAGGACGGAGGATGTATAGAATAAAGCTTTGCCTACGAACTCCAATTCAAACAGTGCTTCGATTGCGCCGCAGCTAAAAGAGAGCGAAAGTATGGAGGGGAGAAGGGGGCTGTCACAACTAATTACTCACAAATTAGCCTATCCACCCACACACATACACATCAAAGGGCGCCGACCACTTGACCGGCACAAGAGTGAATACGTTCGAGTCAGAACTTTTAAAAGTTCCATGTGATAGTTGATTTTGTTTCCAACTGTTGTTGAAGAAGCGGAATCACTATCACACACTCTCATTTTCTTATCAGAACACGCTGCAACCGCACCAAGCCTGGTTTTGCAGCGCAGCGTCATAATTTTTTTCTATAACTGTGGAATGCAGTATGCAAGTGTAAAAAAGCCCTTGACGAAGGTTTATCATATCGTTATATCCCAAACACCGAAGTTTAAAGATCAAAGATCACTTCAAACCTCTCTAAGCAGTCTCTGATTTTTTTTGTTGCCGTTTTTGTATCCAACCTTCCATAAAGAAGAAGAATCACTACCGCACACGCTCTAACTCTTATCAGAAAACCACGAAACCCCAGGAAGCCTGGTTTCCATCATAACACCACAATTGAATTCTTGCCAATACAAGGTACGATTGTGGAAAAGCAAGAACAAAAACTAGCTCCCGATACAGCTATCCAACTAACTATTATCTACCAAAGCTCAAAGACCACTCCTCACCTCTCTGAGCAGTCTCTCCATAAGATCTCGGATGTGATCCACAGCGTCCGCGTCGATTTCCATGCCCGCGTGCACGTCTTTGATCGCCTCAAATTAATTAATTAGCAATTTGTGTATTGATTACTAAATTATAATTAATCGATTAATTAATTTATTCATAGCAAAGGAGTATACGTCCAATTGAACATCTACACAAAAAGTCAGCTTTCACAATAGCCTTGAAATTCAAAATCACCACTCTTCATCCGATTTTTTCTCCGACATTTTAAAATGCTTTCGCAACCCCGCCAATGCCCTTCTCCAATACCCGCGCTCAACAGTCATCATGCTCAACCCAATCCTATTAACCTTTAAGGGGGTTCTTAGGATGGGGAGGGGGGATTGAGAGGGTGAAAGAGTTGGAAAGTAGGTCTAACTGGCATGTTCAATGTGGCATGGTCGCTAACCGGTAGCCCGTATTCGCTACAGTATTGCTCTACTTTTACGGACAGAGAGGTGCAGGCATTTTCTCCAAACTTTTATCCCGGTGAATGAGAGTTCCACAACCAGCACATCAGATCAATTCTACGGTATGCGACGATTGTTGCGATCTTGCTCCTATCACTATGGATAATAGATTCACCCTAGCAGCTTCAGAGAATGACGTAAAAGAAAATCGGGCGCAGATAAATTTGTTATTGTTTATTATCGTTCACTTACCACTTTTTTGACAAATCTAAGGAAATAGCATTTTTTTCTAAGCAAAAGCGTACCCTGTAAATTCGCGTTCCACCACGACCGCATAAGAATAACATACATTTTATAACACACACAATGCGTGTGAACATTTTTTTGAAGGAGGCAGTTTTGACCCTCGAAACCTATCTATAAATACGCGGAAGGATGAGTTTAGTAAGAATCGATTCAAATCTGGCCAGTTTTATGGGACTTGCACTATAGATCTGGCCAGTTTATAGCGATTACTGACAAGTTTATATATTTCTCAATAAGCCTCATTGTGAGTGGGACGAAAATGTATGAAGAATAAAAAACCGGCGGCGATAGTAATTTGCACGTTGCGCTCGAAAAATTTTTTTTATTAAATCTTCTAACCCGAATGAGTGATTCCGAATGATTCTAAACTTCTCGTGCATTTTATCAACTTTTTCGAAAAATTTAAGGAAAATACCGTATTCCTACCGTACCCTGTAAACGCGGTCGTCCAGCATGTCTCCGCATGTCGCAATCGCATGCGACGCCGCGGAGGGCGGCGACCGCGGCGACTTCGGCTCCACCATGACTGCAATTGATTAGTTATTAATTAATTGAATAATTAATTATCACTAATTAAGTGTTCCATATCAAGCCATATTACAGTAACAAAGTACCACGCTTGTTGGGGCAAGGTGGTAAGCCGGCACTAATTAAGTAAATACAGTAATCTACTCTAGCTGAGCACTTCTAATACTACAGACCACAAAAAAACTACGATACAATTTACATGCATTCCACAGCATCGTGTATTTTTGGTTCGTTTTTGTGCGCGGTTCTCAACTCTTTTGAAGTCAGCGCCACTCTTCTCGGCCTGATAGCGGTTCGATCTCGCTCGTTTTCTTGCTGATAATCGAATTAGCCCCTGATCTCTCTCTCTCTTCCCCAACGAAATAGTCAAAGAATCGACTATACAAAGAGTTCAGCAATGGGCAATATCGGAAACTCAATCGACTATGATAAACACTACATGAATACCGTACTCGGTGCAAACCATGGGTCAAATAGGTCTTTGCGTGCGAAGATAGGCACTTCTGCACTTTGCATATAAACCGGATTAACGTAGCGAGAGAGTGCAGGACAGACACATGAAGAGCTCTGCCTACATCCCCCGCCCTATGCTAATTGCCATCTTGCGAAAAAACCCATTTGACCTATGGTGCAAACTGCACAAAAATGAAACCTGATTATCGATCTTCCTCTATCGGCGGAAGCACTGGTAGGTCACGGCCGCTGCGTCATCACTGAACAAAGTTTCGATTATTTTTACAATTAATTAATTATATATTCATTCCGCCAGAGGTTCGCGAACATGAAAAAATATAAATATTAAAAAAACCGTGATGTGGGGCAAGAAACGGATGTTTAAACAACAACGGATATTGATGAGTAAGGAAAAGAAAAGGGCGAAATAGGGGTAAGTATGATTCATAGGCGGAAAGGCCCGTTGATCATCATCTAATGGAGAGAGTAGCGTGAGCTAGTGTGAAAGGCTGCGTTGAGCAATAGGGATCTAGAGAGGCAGAGAAAGAGAGAGAGAGACGGCGGGTTCGGTTAGAGATAAAAAGAGTGGCGGGTGTGGGTTAAGGCACGAACACATGTGTTGGGTTCAGGAGGAGGGAGGGGGACGGGGGGCAACGTTAATGTTTTCTGCCAAGTAGTAAGTTATGCGGTGGAGATACAACAAACGTAGTAGAATACGAGAGTATAAGGGATCAACAAGGGAGAGTATGCGACGTCCCTCTACGCGGAGGTCGGAACGATCAATCACTCACACGTCGCATGAGATCGAGGGAGAGAGAGAGAGAGATCAGTGAGAGGGAGAAGGATATTAGTGACCGGCTGGAAACATGCCATCATTCCTAAGCCCATAAGGTATGCGTGCATATTTTTTTCGCAGTACACAAAAAACGAGAAAACCAGAAACATTTCGAAATATTCGGTGAGCAGTAACAAAAAACACAAACTAGGTCATATTTTCGAGTTTTAGTAGCAACACAACGATGCCAGCAACTATTAAAAATATGTTTTAGTAATTATTCATTAGCAATACGCAACACGACATTCTGGCGAGCTAACGTTAATAAGGCAGGCAGTTAGAATGTACATAATTCAGTTTTTGCATTTTGCCAGCAGATCGCAGCGCGCGATAAAAAAGATATGAGTCAATGAACACACTACTCAACTTGGGAGAGGTAATCGCATCGCGCGAAACCGCATGTGACTAACTCCTCTTTGATCTACCCCGACATTCCTCTGTTCGAAATTTACCATTCCATTTAGAGTGCGGAATGTGAGACGACGGTCTCTTCATTTCACAGACTCTCTTCACCGCTCGGCAAACGAGAGAGCGTGTGAAATGAAGAGCCTCTCTATTTTGGTCCCGGCTGTCGCTAAAACTAGCAACGGGGGAAGAGGGCAAATCACGATAAGAATCTTATCTGATTTGTGAGTTCAGAAAGGTCGCAGTAATTTAACCGATCCGTAACTGCAGTCTGCTACAATCTGGCGCTATTACCCGCATCATTATACAGTCCAGTCAACCCTACAGAAAGGGGTTTAGAGTGAGAAAGCGTGTAACATCGAGAGAATTATTACACATACTTATTTTTGCAAGGACCTGTCCACTTTCTATAAGGTTTGGATCATGTGCGGAGAGCTTATTGAACCCGCGAGGAGAGTTCGAGGTCATAAACGAGCCCTTCTAATGTGTATACAGAACTTGCGCGGGAGGGGAGCGGATCAACAACCATAACGGGGCAGAAAAGAAGAGGAGGTAGAGAGAGGAGGAGGAGGGAAGGAGGAATGAAACTAGTTGATGGGGGAGGAGGTGTGCGTGCGCAGAGTATCTACTCTCGGCGGCGGCCCCGCTATCACTTTCATTGATTAGTACTGCTTTACAGCCGCCGCGGCTTAATAACGGAGCGCGTAAACAGCGGAAATATCGTCGGAAAGGGCACAATAAGTCCTAACACGCAAATAAACGGTTACTGTATGTTCGAGGGGCGATGCGCAATCATGAATAAGGGCGAAATGTCAACAGAAAAGGCGGAAAGGAGCAAACGAACGAAGAGACAGCCGCGAGAGAGCGGCGTGTGCGATCGAGTGCGGCCAGAGATCGGGTGATTTCGTAAAGCTCGCCCGCCCACACCACGGCTCAACTCTCGAGCAAACGACTACAGTATGCTTAATCTTTCTTCTCATTTTTGTTGTTTTTCAAAATTTGTATTGCATTTGTAAAAATACTGAAACAGACTATCGCGTTTATAACGATGATTTATCGATTGAAAACTGAAATAAATGGTGCAAATCGCTCGTTGAGAGATATGTTAGGAGAGTTCGCGCAGTTGAATTTCAACTGCAGGTGTGAACATCGCAAAATATGGCATGGAATGAAGGTCCATAACGATCAACACAGTTGATGATGCGAGAGGGTGGTGTGAATGTGCTTGGTGCGGATTACTGTAGGCGCGCTCGGGTTACGGTATGTACACATTTCAAAAGGCGATAAAACAAATAAACATGAGTCAATTCAATAATAATCGAGCACATAAGGGTGGAGCGGGAGAGATGAACAACTGAGATCACGGGGGCGTTTAGCGAGAGATCGAAGATCAAACTACAGAGATCAGAGATCAATAATCAGAGATCAGAGATCAGTCGGTGAGCAGATTACTTCTTGAGCGATCCGACGGGACTGCCTCCATCAGCAATTTCATAGCTAGATGAGGACCGGAAGATCGATTGACCCTGACAGAGATCAAAGATCAATTTCCTGTACAGTGTGTTTAGTCGAGCGTACTCAATCTCTTTGAAATCTGATCGGGTATAGTATTTTAGAGCAGCCCCAAACAAGTAGATTATTTGCATAAATTATAGTAATGTCAGTCTAAATAAATGGCAAAAAGTGTTAAGTAAGTGATTGAGGGCTGAGTCAGCAAATTTATTTTGCTTAGTCATTTTTAAACGCACATTCTTCAAGTTATCCACGATGTAGGCGATTAGTGCGAGCCAGGCTCGTCGTAGTTCCTGCAAAATTAACGTAATATGGAAAAAAATTTTAAAATTATTTTTAAAGATCAAAACTAGAAATATCAATTGACACTCACGATTGGTCAATTTTTACACATCGATCCCTTGCCCAACACACCATTATGCGAGACCATGCAAAACTCTCTTAATTTCGCACGCTCTCTCACGCATGGTCCATTTTTTGGAGTTAGGGTCAGAGATCAAAGATCACCTTGTGCTTCTTGACCGCCTCGTACCTGCACACGCACTCCATGAGCGAGTCCGCTGCAAAAATAAATCAATTCATAATGCAGTATAATAACGCTACAGTATCCGAAATCAACGTTATATCGTACCCAAGTCGTCCCAGACCGCCGTCGACAGGCCCTCCTGTCGCATGGGTCGATGGCTGCGGCCGACCTGAGAGAGATCAAAGATCAATTCCTCGAAAAAAATAGATAATTGCTTACCTCAATCAGGTAAGTCGTCAATTTCGTGTGGTCGGCGTCGAGGTTTCTGAAATAATGAAGATTATTATAATTTGTATGATTATAGTAATACTCTCCAGCGAAAATAACAACTCATTCGAAATTTTAGAGGAGTGGAACCGAGCAAGTATAATTCAAAAATTATTAAAGTTACCGGGAATCCACGGAATAATTTTGAATTCGCGGTATTCCCTGATGATCAATGGCGAACGTCGCGTGTCGCGTCGCGGTCATTTTTGAAAGCTCTTTTTCTCATTCGATGTTTTCGTTATATAAATTCTAATACGACAATAAATTTCAATAAATAATGAGGAATTGAAGTATGCCAAAAAAAGAAGCGAAAAAAGGCTGGAGCGCAATAAGACAACATGATGAAATATTCACATTTGAATTTGCGCGAACTTTCCTGATGTTCAGTGCTCTATTTTCGGACATTTGGAGCTGTGTCACGGCCTAATTATCGATTTTTGACATTTTTTGCTTCGACAGCCTTTCTTTTACGGCAATTGTCTATTCGATTCCGTCGTAAGATCAGACACCAAAAATGTGGATTCCCGGTAACTGAAGGGGTAACGAGAGAGACAATGCTATCTAGGGAGAAGCTCTCGTGTATCGAAGCTGTCTATAGACGAGGGCGGGGGAGATCAAGTAAAAGAGATCCAGAAAAAGATCAAAAATGAAAAAGCAAGAGATCAAAGATCAACCTGATAGCAGTGTCGAGCAGTTCGATGGTCACTCTGGAATGCATCGCCGTGCAGTCAACGTCCGAATTGGCAAATACAGCCACTCCGTTCGCCTGTAACATACGCTTTCTCGTGTGTCTCTCACTTTCTCACACTCTCTCGCTTCCGACCCCTCTCTGGAGGCTCGGAACAGCATAAATCCCACAAAATTGTCTGTGCAGGCATGTGAAGAAGAGATTTTGGTACAAGCGGGGAGGTGTTGCAATTAAATCAATCTTTAGTGAAAATAATTTCATATTCCCTTTTCACATTGTTCCGCAACAGTTCAGCCCGTTCGACTAATGGGAATCTCTCATTTTCGCACACACTCTCGCCGCTGACCCCTTTCTGGAGGTAAGTGCTCACCTTCGCCAGCAACTGCTTCGCCTTGGGGCACGTCGTCTGCAGTCGACTGTAGATGGCAGACGAGAATTGACCTCCTGAAAAATCGATAATGCCAATTATCGATTTTTATTAACTTTGCATTTACCCATTTGTACCCATTTCGTCCCTATCTCTGCTGTCTAATTTTTGATCTCCTTTCAGCACTATCTCGAATTTTCGCTAAGCAGTCAGGCGTCAAGTTGAATTTGTAGTTTTCGGCTACAAAAAATGTATTGAACTCAGCGGTGCAATAACAATATCGATTCCCCGTAGAGCAGACGTGTAAACATCGGAGTGCGAAAACCAAAAACAATGGTATCACTAGTTCGCCAAAAGACCAGTAGGCATGGAGGATGACAGAAACCCGAAAATATTACTGCCCATAGACTACCATAGAAATAGACAGAATAGAATACACATAGACTACTATGGGCCATAGTTTAATTCAGACCCAGAAGAGATCCACAGCCTTCTTTTTTTACCCTCTCTGATAAATTATTCGATCGATTATCCAATGACGTTGACAACCCAATTAGTACGTTAAAGAAGGCCTCCCACGAATATTTGGTCACATAAACTGCCAACGCAGTGCTATGGGAGACGCTCACCCGATCACATTTCAACGCATCCGAAAATCTACCGTAATCTCTAAATCGATATATTGACGCTCAAATGGCTACAAAAGAGCCAATAATCGACAGGCAACGCGTGTTAGGACCAAAAATACATGCAATCGACGAAAAATGAAGTTTTCGTTAATGTAATAATGTTCCCCCCTGTGGATAATATCGGTTTTCATCAAAAATATAATAATTTTCGTAATGGAAAGCATATAAATTGCCCCTAACACGAGTGTGCGCGCTCCATTTTCGTGTCCGGTATACTGTAGTAGCTTATTGAAAATCAGGCAACGGTGATTCGTGGTACTCCTTCTTTAATTAATTACCAGGTCCTGTCGAGTAGATGTTAGGCCAGCATTGCACCAGTAGCTTCTGCTGGTACGCAGTTAGACCTGGAATTGATCGAATTCGAAAGAGCACAATTCAAAAAATCCGAATCTTAAGTGCCCGTGGAACGACCCATTAGGACTAGTTGTTAGGCTTTGGTATTGCGGCAGTTTGAGAGTAAACTCGGAACTAATTCAAACCGGCACGAAAATTGCTTTTGGTCACGTCGCTTTGACGTTTGGAAAAACACGCCACTCGGCACCACGTATTTTGGGTTACTGTACATCAATCGATAACGCACCGATGATCTCGCTGAGCGTCTTCTTGGTGGGCGAGGGCGGGTCGCGAATGTCGCCCACTGACCGCTTCAACTGCAATTTAAAAAAAATTAAACATGTTTTTAAAAATATCGCAAATTTTGATAAATAGTATTGTTTTTTGTTGTTTTAGACTCGTAGCAGACGTAAGAATGACATTAACCGGCAACTTGGCATATGTTTCCTCGGTGAAACACAAATGCGATCGGCGGTGCGGTATTTTTTAATACTTAAAACAAACAAAAAGAAAACGCACGCAAACGGTCGCGGGCCGTGTGAGATCGACGGATGAGCTATCTGGAATAATATAAATATGTTTTAAAATTTTTTTTAGAAATACAGAACTCAGGCATGACGAAAACTTAAGCTGAGGCTCCGGCCGTGCCCTCAATCGACCTTCACTCGCTACAGTACCCTGGGCTACAGTACCATCAGGGTGGGAGGCGGATCGACCAATGTCGGAGAGCGAAGGCGACACGGCCATGGAGGGCGACGGCAGCAGAGACATCCCGGCGTCCTGAGATATTCAAAAATTCAAATTTCCCTCAGGAATTTTACTGTTCTCAAAACTTTGTACACAAAGTTGTCGAAAGTTGAAGGAGGAAAACGAAAGTTCAGGAGGAAGAAAGCGTGTGAAACTCTCGCTTTCCTACACTATCTCGTTGCTGACCCCTTTCTGGAGCTGTGGCATCATGAGTGTTTTCTGCGCCCGCTCGAGTGCTCCCAACGGAAAAACAGTGAACGAAATGACGCGGAAAATGTGGCTCACTTTGGCGAGATTGGAACACCTTTTAGTCTAACAAAGTGTTCGAGTTTCTCTAACATTCTCTCTCGCTCCTAACCCTAGTCTGGAGGCTTCCAAAAATAGTGTTTTTCAGAATCGCTAACCGACGATTCCGGCAACTAATCGGGCGAGAACGATTCGGTTTAGCATGCGGAAGAGGAAAAATTCCGAGATGAGAAGAAGAGACGCTTGAAATGCTTCAAATATTGATGAAAATGTGCGAGCGTGCACATAACATTCGATCAATTTTAGCGCAGAGCGAGAGGCAGGAAACAATAAGGGCTGACGATAGAAACTTGGCGAATTCATGCAACAAAGATGGGGCTTTCCCATGGTAAATATGTTCAAAAACTTTTAAAAAATTCCGATACGAGAAGTTGTAAAATGGCATAAATCATGTTACCTTCCCGCCCATAAATCTGTGCAGAACCTGCGTGAATGCCCAATAAATATCTCTCTCGCCCCTCCCTCAACGACAAGCCTCTCTCAAATAGCCGCTGACTACAGAATGACGTGTTGTGCGGACGCCTTTTACTAATTGCAGCAAGAACAGTCGCTTTTTCGACTGCGTGCGCCACTTTCTGACGTTTCCCAGTGCAGGAATAGGCGCGTTTGACGATGTTTCGTCAAGTGACTGAAGCGTCCTCTCAAGTATTCATGAATATGATGGAATGCGGCAGAGAACCCGGAGGAGAAGTGACGAGAGAGCGTGCAAAAGTGAGAGAGCAGCGCAAAAAGTGGATGTTTCCTACACGAGTTCCTGGCTGATTTGCTATTCCGAAGACGTCGGTAGTAGGTCAGCAACGGCGGAGTCGGGGCCATAACGGGAAATGGCTTCGGGGCCTTCGGGGCCAAAAGCGTCACTACACCCCCACCACATCATTCCACAGTCAGGCGTCCAGCAAGGATACACATCATGCCAAGCATCCAGAATGGGGTCGGGAGCAGGAGAGTGATAAAAATAAGAGGGCCTTCTCAGTATCTCACACTCTCTCGCCCGCAACCCCATCTAGAGCCTCGCAATTGTGGACAGAAAACGTGTCGCTCAAGAATGTTTGCAAAAAAATTATTATAATATTCAACTATTGGTTGCATAATTGAACAGTGTTTGAAACATTGCGGATTGGTGGACAATTCGTTAAAGTGTACGCTTCTTCTTTTGTCGATACCGTATCCAGTGTACAGATCAAACAACCAACTGACTACGGTAGTTTCCGCGCGCGCGCCGCGCCCATAAAGTGCCGGTCGCCATACGTTTTTATGAGTATGTTTGCGTGCCATTCAATCTAATGACGTCACGAGTCTAAGTCCGAACAACGAAACCAATATGCGCATACGATGCCGGCAAATAGCACGCGGGATCGCTTGCGGGCGTGCTATTTGCCGGCATCGCCTAATTTCCGGCCGCGGCTTGTGCGGGGTTCCGAAACGGGAGGTGGAGGGGAGGAGAAAACAGTGAATTTACAGAACGGCGCGTCTCTAAAAACAGCGCTATCGATCAAATAGGAGATGCATTACTAGCGGATGTATGAGGACTGTGGGCGGATACAGACTGCATGAGGCAGACAAAGAGACCTCCAGAAAGGGGCATGGATGAGAGAGTGTATTAAAGTAAGAGAGTCTCGGTATCGCTTAATCTCTCGTCTGCCCCCTTTTGGTATGTTTGGAAGCACTCCCCAGTCGGGACTCCAAAAAGAGGCCGGGAGCGATAAATATGTGTTTGAAAACCCTTGTTTCTACCCCTTCCTGGAGGAATAAATGGCGCAAGTTTTCGATATCAGGAGAGCATGGTTTGCGAGGTAAATGAAAGGAAATGAGAGAAATGAAAGGGATAAAAGTTCAAAATTCAATTTCCCGTATTGGTTCGTTGCGGTTTTGCATCAAACGTGATAATGGGAAGTAAAAGTTGGGGAAAATTGCTTCCAAAAGGTTAACTGCAGCTTGGAGTAAATAATTTTAAAATAACTTAACTCAAATTACTCATGGTCACTCGAGCACAGCGCTATAGTGAAATTGTGTTTTTTTATTGCCAATGGGAAGATAGAAAGTACAGACACAGACGAAAAGACAGACAGACAGACATAGTAAAAATATAGTAAAAATGATACCTGTGGTCGCTCGAGCAGTTTCCTCCTCAGTTCCTTTCTGCACACTCTTTCGAGAGATTCGAGACTGTCCTGACTGCACGTTCGAGTGAATCTGAATACAATATTTAATTTTTTTAAATAAATTTAATTTTTTTAAATAAAAAATATAAAAAGCAGCGTCTACAAACAGGAAAAGGGGTTGCTTACTAGACCTAACTCGTTCGTAGGCAGAGTTTTCACATCCGTACCAGGCCCCGCCCCGTCGTCTATGAAATTGCTTGAGGTTTTTTTTGGTGTGACCGAGTCAAGATGAATCAACATGGTCTAAAAGGGGAGCGTTTTAGGATGAGCCGGGACCCACACCACTCCCACGCTTTTGGGCGCCCCGTATACGCACAAGAGATCGTCAATATCCTAAGTGGGGCAGCTTACACCCTCCGAAAATCCGCCGAAATCCGCGCCAAAATAAATATCCCGAAAACATATTCTGGGAAAATAAGAGATCAACGGCGCACGGAATAACCACAAATGAATTCGAACTTTCCGAAGTGGCGAAGCCAAATGTCTGAGAACTTTGAAAAATAGGATTTTATCACATGCGAAAGAGCAAATTTCGGCTCTTATCGTTATCGTCTAGAGGATTTTTCATTATTGCATGTGAATGACGAAACAATTGAAAATCTTACCTGAGAGGACTGGAGATGCTTACTCGTCTAATCGGCGTAACTTCTATCGACGGAACCACGCCTCCGAACCTGCGGGGCTCCTGAAACGAAGGGGAATTATTGATTTTTGTGCCAAAACCCCGCCCCTATTTTTCGTCGCTCTAGAAAAATGTTTCATTTTCTCCTAGCGTCAACGGTTGACTGCACTTTATCGCAATTTCGGTCGAGTTTCGAACCAAGCATGCTTAACCGCGCGCATTAGCGGCGCGGTGCGCGCGCGTCAGCAGTCAACGAGCGCGCCGCGCGCCTCCGAGGCGATGAACCGTGCGCCGCCGGAAACGGGCGCGACAGAGCACGCCCAATCGAGAGACCGGAAGTTAGAGAGGCGACGAGAGAGTAGGGAAATGTGAGAGAGCACATGAAGGCGCCGACAGCACTTCGTCACCTGTGCCTCGTGCATATTCGCATTTGCCACTTTCGCTCCCCTTCTGGGAATTGCCTCGTTTCCGGAGCGGTGAGAGAGAGATAGTGTGAGAAAGAGAGCAGGTGCACTGGTGAACATTGCAATTTGGAGACCAATCGATTGGTAAATGAGACCTGTTTACCGGAATCTCTACAAGATATGAGCGGGCAATGAAAACGTAGTACGAATTGGCTCAATTTTCGCCGTTTCGCAGTGGATATTTCCTAGTCTTTATTGAATTACACGGAACTAGAAGAAAAATCGTGCAGACACATGATACACGTTTCCAAATCTGCAAAAAGAGGACGGGGCGAAAGAGTGCGTAAAAGTGGGATATTCCCTCTCAATTGTACACGTTCTCTCACTCCATACCCGCTTCACATCATTCCACAGGCCGGTCAACTTTCCAGAAAGGCCTTTGGAGTGAGAGAGCGTGTTAAATCGAGAGGGACTATCTCACTTTTGCATACTCTCTCGTCATAACCCTTGTCTGTAGGTTTGGAATCATGTGGCTTTTATAGGGCCGAAGGGCCTGTGGAATGATGTGAGTATGCTCAGATCTTGTGAGATAATTGGAATTGTTGTTTGCTTAGAGGACAATGGGTAATTCGAGCACCCCTATGATCTACCAACAACAATGTATTTTTGGTAGGTCACAGGGCTCTTTCTATGGGGTTGGAACAACATGGGTGAAAAATTGCTGGGAGGATCTCTGCGTCCCTGGCTAGAGTATAGTCCTACAGGACAACACTCTCGATTTGCCTTCCTGTATGGATCCCGGCATAAAGCGATTTCCAGCCAGGACTGCTAGGAAAACATGGAGTTGCCCACTTTCAGCTCAGATTCTGGGAGAGAAAAAGTCAAAGAGAGCGAGAGAGAGAACGGAAGCGGGTCACCTAGAAACGAGTCAGTGGGTCGGAACAACGTAACAGCGACACTGACACTTGGAAACGGGCAGGGGGGGGGGCTGAGCGGAAAAAAGAGAAAAATGAGCGCCCCTCTCCACTTCCTCATCAAATTTCGAAATTTATGGAGGTGGGCGGATATCCGAGCGGCACGACATCACACACAAACACATGATTCCCCCAAACCTCCAGAAAGTGGTGAGGGGCGAGAGATCGTGGGAAAGTGAGAGAGTGGCTCTTCATTGGCCACCCATAATCGGTTTGAAACTACAATGCCTATTATCTCTATTAGAGCGTAGGGCTGGTCAAATCGGTTCCCGCTCTCCTCATTTCACACACTCTCTGCGCCAGCCGGCTGACGAGAGAGTGTGTGAAATGAAGAGAGCAGGAACCGATTTGACCAACCCTATTAGAGTGGATGCAAGGTTACGGTGCGTTCTGAAAATGCCGTTGAGGGGCCCGGCAGGTTCTAAATGCACCGTATCTCAACCAATTCCTGGAAAAAAAACTTTCGGGTGCCGAAACGTTGCTTCCGAAATGCGTTTTCAACGATCAGACAACGCAGAGAAAAGTGCCAAATGTTCACAGCACACAATTCAATTAAGGAATTATTGGCTCGGACTTCTCTTGAAGACGACAAGTTTCCTCACCTTTTCCTAACCACACGATTCCAAAAATCATCCGGAAAGGGGTTAGGTTCGAGACATCCGCTCACTCTTTTTTTATCGTAAGCCACAGGGGTGCGACAACATGCACACAAACGTGCTAATTAAAGAGAAAATTATTAAAGGGACCCGGCAGAGATCGGCAACTTTAGCTCAATGGGTGGAGTTTTAGTCACACATCACGGGAAAATGTCAGAAAAAAATATTGGAACTTTCTGTTTCGAGATATGAACATTTCAATATTCGTGGTGTGCAAGTTCGACGTTTCCTAATGGTGTCTTAAGTGCAGGGAAGCATCATGAAACATCAGGAATTGTACTCAGTAGCCACCCAGGACATCGTATGAATTCATCAGCCACGAATTGTTAGGACTGGAACCGATTTTAGAAATATTAGGAAAAGGCGGCTCCCTTTGGTCCATTGTGGTGTGGTTTGCGGGTAAGACCGTAGCGGCTCTCAAAATGGTCCGAATTTTTTTTCCTTATTTTTCCCGTGATCAGTGGGCAAAATACTACTAAATAACTACATTTCGCTATCTATGCACGGTCCCTTTAAGAGGATATTATTCTATCGCTCTTAACCCCTTTCTGGTGCTCGTTTCTCGGTGGAAAGAGAGATATCTGTTGAAATTTTTCAGTTAAAAATTTTTTCAGTTTTTTTCTGGAGCAAGGCTCTTTCTAGTAGCCTGCGGGCGGGTAATAAGAAGAGCGCATAGAACAAAAGAAGCGGTGGGAAATTACAAGAAACGAGACGGCGTCTCTCTCTCTCTCTCTCTCTCTCTCTCTCTCTCCCTGGTACTACTCCAAAACGACTGCTCACAACGCGTCGTCCAATAGTGTCCAATTTCTATTAGTGTCTCGCTCCAACGACGGGTCAAAAGTGTAGACACCAAAGAATGACAAGAAAGTCTACTCACTCCAGAAAGGGGTAAGTAGCGAGAGAGTGTGTGAAAGTAATAGAGTCCTTCCTATTCCTACAGGCTCTCACACTCCGCCCCCCCCTTTCGGGAGGTTCGTCCGTTCGTTGAAATGATGTGAGCCAGAGGGAAACACTCTCACTTTACCGCAGTCTCTCTAACCTAACCCTTACTGGAGCGTCAGCGGAAGGGGATAGAGCCCATTACAATTTCCAGACAGGGGTCATTCTCGCTTCTGATCCCTTTCTGGAGCGTGGGAATCATGTGAATGCGCATAAAATGAGTGCAGTTTTACGCAAGCGGAAATGACAGCAGCCCATGTGTGATTACCCCTTCCCTCCTTCGATCGTTTCACTCTCTCCGTCACTACGGGGTAAACTATGTTTTGCTTTAAAACACCTTGAGGTGATTGGCTTTATCAGGGCGCTTAGCACCTACCGACAAAATAAGTAACACAGATGAAAGTAGTCGAATTGAAAATCACGAGGGGGTAAAACACATAACATACAACTTGTGAAAATAGAGATGACTAGGGCAAGAGGAGAGGGAAGCCTAAAGCCTAAAAGGGATCTCTCCTTCTGTTCATCCTTCTTCAAAATCCTGAGAGGCCTTTCGCATCGCGATCCTGTAATGTAAAAACAATTAAAACCGTGATATTATCCCTTCCCTCGTTTATCTCCCGAGTGTATCTAGGGGTGGTGGGTATCGGGGACTAGTAGGCACAGCGAAAGCCAGAATGGCTTGAGCGAGAGGAAGATCGGCCATTTGTGCACTCGCTGAGTATCGGCTGCACAAATGACCGGCGCGCAGCGAAGCGCTGCGCGCAATATTCAAAAAGCCAATTTCACCTCAAGGTATTTACACGCAAAACTACACTTACCCCTTCCCTCCTTCGATCGTTTCACTCTCTCCGTCACTACGGGGTAAACTATGTTTTGCTTTAAAACACCTTGAGGTGATTGGCTTTATCAGGGCGCTTAGCACCTACCAGACAGAACTGCAAAGAGGTTAACACTTGCACTCGATACTTTCCTCTGTGCACCGCTACGATACCCTCTCAAGACGAAATGGCAAAAGTCGATCGATATCCGACGACCATCATTGACGACCGACGATGCCACGAAGAGAGACGGTGACGACAGACGATCATCGACGATAAACGATCGATGATGATGAAATGAAGATCGATCAACGTGGAAGATCATCGACGATGACGAAATGACGATCGATAAACGTGGAAGATCATCGACGATGACGAAATGACGATCGATAAACGTGGAAGATCATCGACGATGACGAAATGACGATCGATAAACGTGGAAGATCATCGACGATGACGAAATGACGATCGATGATGATAGAAAAACCGAAGACCGACGATCAATCAAAGACGAGCGCCATCTAAAGGGAAGGGGGAGCTTAACCTCCCAGTTAGTAGAAGGGAGCTACACCCCATGCAGGGTAATAAAAAAAAAAAGGACAAAAAAGAGATAAAATACATAATAAAAATACGAAGACGTGTCGGTAGGCACAGCGAAAGCCAGAATGGCTTGAGCGAGAGGAAGATCGGCCATTTGTGCACTCGCTGAGTATCGGCTGCACAAATGACCGGCGCGCAGCGAAGCGCTGCGCGCAATATTCAAAAAGCCAATTTCGCCTCAAGGTATTTACACGCAAAACTACACATATGACACATTGTGTGTGTGTGTGCAGGTGTCTTTGTGTCCTGCTGAGGTCGGTTTTCACAGCATTCGAAACAGCATCGGCGAGAACGAGTTAGAGAAAGAGAGAGATGGTGAGATAGCGCGCCAAACGAGAGGGCCAGACAACGAGAGATGTTCTTGGCATAGTGCCATCTGGAGGCTCGGTTTTAAATTTCGCGTTTGCATGCGAAACCAGAGGAGTCTCGTGACACGCGGGAACTACGTGAAGCACCCCACGTATGACAAATGCACAAACATTCGTCAAAAATAATTAAATGTTCCGCAGGTAAACACGTTCCGCTGGTGAGCGACGAAAAGCACACGGCACGCAGAGGTGAGGAAAATGTTTAAATTGTAATACTATGAACCAGTCATGGAACACAGCGTCCGAATATCAGTAAATGCTTCAGGAGATGCCAAATGGTAGGTTAGATAAGGCAGCTAGGAATATACAGCTCATGCGGTTGGCCAAGATGCGTACTGCACACATGATTCCAAACGGTCAGACAGGGGTCACGGTGAGAGAGTGTGCAAAAGTGAGAGAGTCCCTCTCAATTTCACACGCTCTCTCACTCAAAAGGCCTTTCTGTAAGATTGACCGGCCTGTGGAATGATGTGAGCAATGATGTACAAATATACTTCCTTTTGTAAATTCAGCAACTCAGTAGTATAGTGAGGAAAAAAACAGTCAGTGGGGGCAGGTCTGTAGATATTGGTCAGCAGAGCAATAAATAGAGAGATATGCGGGCTCTCACTCCCAGAGATAAGAGGGTGTTCCTGTAGTCTCTCTCAGAAACCCATAGAATCCATAGAAGGCGCGCAAAACAAGCGGCTCACTCGTGGTTCCCTAGGATACTCTCACTTTGCCGCCCCTGTCGCCTGCCTATAATCACACTGTCGGAAAACACACCACGATTTCACGAACCCTACGGAAAGGGGTTAGACAGCGTGGCATAACAAAACTATGCCAAAATTGGACTCGTGGTGAGACCTTCGTTCGGTTACTATTTTCGTGTTCTCTAAAGGTCAGGTACCTCTTCTGTTCATGACTTCCATTCTCTGGCTCACTTATTCGAGAACCTATTTTGGAGGGTGACTGGGAAGTGGAATTGATGGAACAGGAGTGTTCGAGTTCCGCCAAGTGCTATAAGTTCGTGGTAATCTTCAGAAACTAATGCTACGCTGCAAGCGGATAAAGAAGGTCACATAAGAAAGTCGATTTCCACGGTAGCTGATAAGAGTAAAAATCCAAAAATCGAGAATCGGAGAGCTCAAAATCATAGTGAAATCTAGCAGAATTGGGTGGGGGCACAATGTTCGGATTGTCAGGGAAGCGGCCACGTAGTGTGTTTCCCTAATTGGGAAAAGGCGCCGAACAGCGGCTCTTGGGCGCCTTTTCCCAATTAGGGAAAGACACTCGTTGCTCGTTTGCCTTACATTCCTTGAGGCACCAGAACATTGTGGGGGGGGGGTATGAGGGAGTGTCAATTCCCCCCATTCCCTCTTTCATTCTCACTAAAATCTACACGTTCCACCTGCTGAAATCTATAGCAACGCCTCGCTTTCGAGAGAGACACCAATTTCCCCTCCCGCCTTTCGGTTTATGGCGGAATTCGACACCTAGCTAGGTAAACTACTGGACTGGACCACCTTGTTTTAAAAAAAAAAGTAAAATAAAAATATTTCTGCGATTTTTGTTGCTACAAAAACGATGCTTCAGAGCAATAAGAATCCTGAAATTTCTCAGTTAATTATGTTATTTTCAAGTTAATTAGAGACGGGAGCCGTTGACAAATCATGATGCTTCCTAAAAGCCGGCTGCGCCAAATCCGCGCTCCTTCCAGCAATAATCCGGACTGACTCAGTCACGTTAGGCTTCTATCTCTTTCTCGTTTTACGGGGCACTCAGCGGCGAAAAATAGCCATAAAATCGGCGAGCGGTGAATGAGGCGAATGAACGACATGGGTAAGTGGGAAAGTCGATATCACATTTCACATTATTGATCTTATAGAAAATTTGGATTCAAAGTTGATATTGCTGAAAAATGGTACTTTAATTTCAAATGAACAAATACCTTATTTGATATTAGTTTAGTTTGTATTATTAATTAATTAATTAATTGTATATATCTAAATACCAATTCAATGTCATCCTCCTCTTTCACATTGCCCGGGGCAGTTTTCGTTCGAGTCATTCGTCGGCCTTTTCTCGATAGAAAGGAGAAAATGGGCATCGACTCTCAAACATTTAGGGTAAATTGCACGATTGAAACAAGCGGTCGCGATAAAAAACAATACAATCGAAGAAATTGCTATTACAATTTTAAAATGATACGTTCCTGAAATGGACTACTGGTGGTGTACTCTCTTTCTATACCTCGACGTGTCTCTCACTTTGGCATGCTCTCTCGCAGCCGTAACGAAAAAGAACGGGTTATCAACGGAACGTTTTATTGTTTTGGACGAGTGCTCGTAAATTTGTAATACAGATGCATATTAAAAATACATAAAGAAACAGGCCTGTAATTTTAATTCAACACGCGAATATGACTCAACAGATATATTAGTTAGACATTGTTATGATTAGAGATCAGAGAATCCTCTAATCACTAGGGATTAAGTATAATTATTTAACAGAAAACGATGTATATTTCAAGAAATACAGTCTAGACTAAGTGCATGAACGTTGCCGCACTTTCTCTTCACACTTAATACTTGGGATGTGCAAGGTGGTCTACGTCGTAAGGTAGGTGGGCAAGTATCTGTTAAGGCTGGTTAGGTTTTTTTCCCTAGATGCCTTGGGAAAGCTTGGGTTACGTAATCCCACGTTGCAGCTGGCTTACCGGCTTGCCCCATCTAGCGTGGTAGCTTGCTACTGTAAAATCGCTTGACATGGAACACCTTTTAAGGCTGGTTAGGTTTTTAGGCAGGTTAGACACAGGTACGTAGGCTAGATATCGATCAAGAAGGTTAGGTATAAATCAACCTCATAGATCAAGATGCGCTAGGCCTTACGGTATGTGAGGTATAGCTAATTTTCTTAGGTATCAAAGTGGGCTCTAGGTAGGCCAAGTGGGAATTTAGCAGGGGCACTAACTAATTCCCTCTCTCTCTCTCTCTCTCTCTCTCTCTCTCCACATGCGTGTCTGTACGATGATTGACGATCGTCACGCAGTTATTCCAGCAGAAGCGAGCGATCGCGTGTCCATTTCTCACACCGTCGATGTGAGTGAAACACATGGGAAACTACGCCAGGTTCAGCCGCTTTTTGCGCTGTAGACGTAAAATCGATATGGCAATGAGTGAGCGCAAGGTACTTCCCATTTTCGAACTGGGCTCACGGGAGAACACTGCATTCAGTCCGGAGTGCCCGCCTTGGGCCTGACTTATTTACCCGTGTGATCTAGCACTTAGTGATCTAGTAGCGCAAGGTACTCTTTTGGAGAAAAGACTCTTGATACGACGGATAGCTGAATACGCTAAGAGCGGGTCTCTGTTTTCGTACAGACTTCCTAGAGCTCTTTTTCCTTAAAGAGTAGTCAGGATTTGTAACTATAACGGAAAAGATCTGAGCTACATTGAAAGTTGGTTGTCCTAAAATGTGGTTAAAACTATCCACGGCCACACAAATCGATAGGGAAAACGGGCAGTTCTTAGATGGCACTTTCCAGCGATAATAAAGAAGGAAGGAAGTTGTGTATTAGGAAAACGAGCAAACGGCGAGGGGTCGTGATGAGGCTTGCTCCTCGGTTGCGGGAAATACGGAAAACTACGAGACCGGGTACATCATCTCATTAGGCAAGAGTCCTTGCTCCTCTCTCTCTCTCTCTCTCTCTCTCTTATCACTCGTAGAGTCCCGTATCCTCAGGGAATTTGAGTCGATTCACGACCCAAAATAGGAAGACGTCATTCGAATGATGAGCGACGCTAATGCACAAATATCGTAGAAAAGCACAGATATTCACGATCTGAAGTAGACAAAATGAGAAAGACACGGAAAAAAGTACAGAACATAACTTACTTAACGAGCTGTCCTTATTTATCAGTGGGGAGTTCAAGTTATATCTTACTTCTACCACTCTAGAACCCCGAATAGCCGGACTAGTAGTCCCTTGTGGTCGGACTAGTAGTGAGTTGTAGTCGGCTATTGGGTACCCAATAGCCGACTACAACTCACTACTAGTCCGACCACAAGTGACTACTAGTCCGACCACAGATGACTACTAGTCCGACCACAAATGACTACTAGTCGGACTACAGTTGACTACTAGCTCGTCCATAGCTGACCACTAGCCCTTCCCCATGATACTTGCAGATCCCGTTCCGAATGATTGCTGTTCCGCAGCATGCGAGATGTTTATTTGACAACAAAATAGCAATGTACAGAATTTATTACAAACACGGCGTTGGACAAACATAACTTCGAGAAATAGATGAATGGTTTGACAACCGAATCAATATCGCTACTTTGACAATTAAAGATAGTGGTGATGGGAGAAAAATGAGTTCATGTATGAATAACTATGAATATTTTTTTTCAGAAATGAGACTAAATATATTTTTTTAACAAGAAATGGACAAAAATTAAAATGAATATTATAGGGAGAGTTACCCCATGTTTGAATTCGCGCGAAATCCTATGGTCTCGCCACGAAATGACAAACACACCACCCCTTTTCCGGAATAGTGTGATTCCCTGGATGCGAGGTGATCTCTCCTCCTCTGTCTCTCCAAGAGAGACAGAGGAGGAGAGATCAATCGCTGGGTCGTTGCTAGGGGTATTTCTCCCTATACGTTTGTGCAAGCCGGTAGTAAATTCGGGAAAGCGTGCACATGACGCTTTGATCCAGATATACTGTAATTTAATCGCTTTTTAACCCCTTGTTCATGGTCCAAAATGGAGTTGGAAAATGTAGACAAAAGATCAAGTGGCCTACATTAAAAATTCCACATTACACTGATTGGTGTTGAAAATTTACTGTTATCCGGATTTCTGATATTGAAAACATTATATCAGAGTAAGTTGCTTGAGTAGTCGTTTTTTGAGGAGCATACCGTGTTTACGTTTACGTTACTTTCGGCCACAATATAATCGCAATAATCGGTAAATATGCAAATTGACTCGGGGTTTTTTAATGATGTAGATATCGAATTGTTATTATCAGTGAGGCATACCCTGCTCACAGTATAACGGGCTACAGTAATCAAGCTATAGTAAATCGAAAATATGAAATTGCGAAAATTGAGGTTGAGTCAGTTGTATGAGCAAAAACTGTAGGCCGGGAAACTGTGGACGAGAAACGGTGCACTCTCAGGCATTGCCTGCTACAGCTCTACATCATACAAAAACCCCGAGTCAATTTGCTTCAATTACACATTTGCGTATTACTGGGGGCATACTGTAACCGGAATTATTGTAGATGAGATGCGGTATACCCTTCAAGCAATGACTACTCGATATGAATCTCATGCAACTAAAAGTGATAATTGTCTCAATTTCAGAAATCCGGGTTACGGTAAATTTTCTACAGTACTCAAAGTACCATGTTACTGTAGTGCCCTTGATGATTTGTCGGCATATTTCAAATCCCATTTTTACAATGAGCAAGTGATTGATGGTGTGAAAAAAAATTGGAAAAGTTACAGTATACCGGGATCAGGGCGTCTGGCCCTCAATTTCTCGAATTAATTACGGGCTTTTAATCGTTTTTTTTTCTTTAAAATGTTTATCCATTTTTTAGAAAGTTTCTTTCTCTCTTAAAATATTTAAATAAAACAGTTTTCTTTCACCACTAACTTTAAGGAGGCCTATTTACTATATGGAATACATTTGTGAAATGTTTAAAACCATAAATTCATAGTCAATTATCTAGAAATCGATGCTTTTGGGTGCACAATCGGGGAACAATTCTTGTAATAATATCAAATGGAAATTACACTTACTTGACAGGAAAAATCGATATTAATTTTACATACAATTTCAAACGCACTCCCGAGTGACTATTTTCCAACGAAGATAATTGAAAATTATTCCCGAATTCGCGCGCTTCAATAAATATTCTAAAGGTTTCGATAAATTTTGTTTTTATTTTGTGAATGAGATTGATTTTTTTTTAATTCACGATATGTAGTGTCAATATTTTGCAAAATTTTTGGGAAAAATTCATCCATTTTCCTCACCCACAACAGGGGAAAATGGGAATGCGTTCGAAAAATATGACATAAATATCGATTTTTCCGTGTAACCTCAAAAGAGATATAAAAAAAGCGTTACGGGGGACTGAGTCCCAGGGAAGATCGGTTCCCTTTGCGTAGCCTCTCCAAATTTTCTTTCCTTGAGCGGGTGCCCGACGCATGTCGGAGAATCTGAAAGATAGTGTAAGATAACTTCGAATATATGTTCTATCAAAGCAAAAATAACTTAGGAACATATTCTTCAAGTTTTTAAAATATTTTTTTCGTTTTTTTAAAAATATAATATAGTAAACAAACAAACTCGCGCTATCAAGAGATGACCGCATAAGGGATATGGTATTTCCGCTCACATAGAAGCGGGGGAGTCATTTACATAGACATGGTAATGCAAGTAGACAGATCAAACGCGGTTACGTTCGGATAATCGGAAAACTAATTAAGACCACAGAAGTCATCGAAGTCATTCAGCAGTTTTGAACCACTGATTCAAAACTTCTACTGCAATGTAAATTGATCCCACTCACAATCCGCAACTTGGGCACCTATGGTTCCAAACTACCACACATACGTCTTGCGCGAAGAGTGTGTGCAAATGAGACGTCCTAGATAAAATCCACCCAATTTTGCGCACCTTCTCGCGCATGACATCTTTCTGTAAGTAAGTCTTTCCTTAGGAATAATCTCATTAAATATTATATTACCCAAAATCTCGATACGCAATAAATTCTTACATTCCCAAAATGAATATTCATTTATTGCGAGCCGATTTAAGAGACCGGCTCGGTAAGACTCGAGCACTTCCGGACATTCGCGCCAGGACTTTCGATTTGGCCCATCATACTCATACCATGGGAGCATCCCATGACCCTATTTGCAAAAGTATTCGAATTTGTGCCCTGAGGCTCAAACCCGTCTCGCGTATCGCGCACAAAGTGCGAAAACGCAATTTTTCCAACTTTTTGAGCAAACAAGCTAGGATCAATTTTTCTTCAGCAATATTTTAGGTATGCCCTGTGTTCATGAAAACACGACATGGGACATTTCTAGAACGATTCCAAATATTTTTCATAATTTTTCAAAAAATATTTTTTTACCTCCTGCTCAAAAATCAAACCAGCGCAAATAATTTCATGGTGTAGATTGTACAACTAGTGGTCCTCTACCTATTTTTTATATCCACATGCCACATCGATTTCCCCCATGAAACGAAAAAATCGATTAAATATTTAAATAATTCATCCTGAAAAGGTTTGTAGTGGTAATGCCACCATCTCATAAATACATTCTGTACTCATCACGATACATCTAATATACATCGGACAAATTTATACGAAAATGTAGAAAAATTTTTTTTTTCGAAAATTCCATGACCCCGGGGTTCATGGTCCAAAACTTCAAAAAATGATGTTCGCTCATCTTTACTCCCAATAAGCCTACGCAATCATATCATGGTATATGTTCCATTTTTTCCGTAAAGAACATGCTTGTGACCCGCAAAGGGCACAACGAAAGAAAAATATGTTTTTGATTTTTGAACCATGACCCGGGGTTCATTACCACTACAAACCTTTTCAGGATGAATTATTTAAATATTTAATCGATTTTTTCGTTTCATGGGGGAAATCGATGTGGCATGTGGATATAAAAAATAGGTAGAGGACCACTAGTTGTACAATCTACACCATGAAATTATTTGCGCTGGTTTGATTTTTGAGCAGGAGGTAAAAAAATATTTTTTGAAAAATATTTGGAATCGTTCTAGAAATGTCCCATGTCGTGTTTTCATGAACACAGGGCATACCTAAAATATTGCTGAAGAAAAATTGATCCTAGCTTGTTTGCTCAAAAAGTTGGAAAAATTGCGTTTTCGCACTTTGTGCGCGATACGCGAGACGGGTTTGAGCCTCAGGGCACAAATTCGAATACTTTTGCAAATAGGGTCATGGGATGCTCCCATGGTATGAGTATGATGGGCCAAATCGAAAGTCCTGGCGCGAATGTCCGGAAGTGCTCGAGTCTTACCGAGCCGGTCTCTTAAATTAAACGGGATTCGAGCTCCTAGCTCGCCTGCACCGCACTAATTTACACCAGCGAAAGAGCATTAAAAATAATCGCATTATTAAATGCTCTCAAAATAACTGATATAAACGGGACTAGCACTGCAAATTACTTCTTACAAATTCTTACACTCCAACTAACTCGCCCCCTTAATTGCACTCGCACGCGTCGCGTATTCAAGCAAACAGTGATATTTCTTAATTAATCGCTTCTTTTGCATCTTATTTACATTATTAAATTGAACACATTATAATAAACATTATAATAAATAAATATACCACCAATTGTAAACCCCACTCAATGCTCGTGGGTATAGCTCCTTCAGCCACCACAAGGGTTGACGCACCCTTGTGGCATACGATAAATAAATAATAATAAATAGAAGCGAGAATCGAACTAGAAAAAATTAGAAAGTAGCTCTAAACCAGTGGTACGTTAGCTCTACAGACCTACTTCCTTGCAGGTTTCAAGATCCCGAACGAACCAAAGTCGCGCAGCTTATAGAACCCCGCGCGCAGCATGTAAAACAATAGGTCGATGCTCAAGCTGCGCTAAGAATCGGAGTAGTTCCAGTGCTCTTTACGTTGAGAAAGATGCGTAGAACACGGCATTTCAAGGCCCGATTTGGTAATTTACTGCGTGTTACACCACTGAAAAAATAGGACAGCGCGGGAAGAATATATTTTTGAATTAAATGCTGTTTTAAATTCGCGGCTAGCAATTCTTAGCACTACAGGTATGCTGGGCTGCTACACAGTTGTTTGAAATTCGCGGGATTCTCTGAGATAATTCACGGTATTCAAGCGGTATTGAGTGATTTTGATTGATGGGCGTGGTCTTGGTTTTACGTGGAGCTGAAATGCCGTGAGAATTTTGCTTAAATATCGCGTGGTGCATGCAAAATAAATAATTTAAAAAGATAAGTAATAATGTAAGACGTGTTTAGCAAGTTACGCCAAACAATGACACACCGCGTTTTCATTTTATAGTAGAGCCGTAAAAAATAAATTTGTACTCGTATTGCATTGAGAGGAACACCCTTTGCGCAAGTAATAATAAACCTGGCTGCCCGGCGAAAGCGCAATATATTAACACAAAACAGTGCTGTTTATTCGGCATTGATGAGGGTAAACCACCAACCTGAAGTCGAAGAGTTCCCTGCCGGCCTGTCCGCGAGTGGCGAAATTGACTGAAAACAAAGGCAATATACGAGGTACAGCCACAACGCGAAATAAACATGACAAATTTAGACAACGATTAAGCGCAGTGTTATGCTCGTCAATCTAGTTTGCGCAGTGTTAAGGACATCGGGGAGCACGCCCCCATAGTGCCGACACGTAAAGCAAACATATTCACAATGAAATTGCGCGAAATTACATCAAAAACAAAGGAAAGAAGAGAGTAGAACAAACGCCCTTCTCAACTCCACTTGGAGACGGTAAGCAAAAAGCTCAAACTTCTAAAATTCTATCGATAACTGATTTTCTTTTGTTTTTTTCTTTTCACTCTCATTTTCCATCATTTTATAATAAATATTAAATGAATTAAATTTTTAGAATAGGCAAGGTTTCATTTTTTTTCCTCTGACGCATTTATTTATCGTATTGGTGCTCGAAAATGAACCTATCGAGAGCGTTGCCTTGCGCAAATTCCTTCTTGTTCCATTATCTCCTCCATTTTCGGAGTCATCTGTATCGACACTCCATTGACCGGCCTAATCCCATAGATATTTGCGATGGCCTCATGCGATAACGCATGCAATAATGAGAGATAGTAGCACCAGGTATTCAATCTTGTTACTTTGACCAGAATGCCTACTTCATTCCACATTATGCTCATTACTTCAGAAAAGGGTGAAATGTTAGAAAGTATTCTGGAATTTTTAATCATGTTTTGGGTATATAACAATACGATACGCACCGCACTTGAGGTGGAAACAACAAACCCCAAGAAACTGTAGGCCAATAATCTGATCCGATGAACTCATGGATACTTCATCCGACTGTGAGACTCAATAAATAATCTGACCCAACGAACTGGATACAGCATGGGATCATGAATCTTTCCCACCGCGAATCGCATGAATCCAGCAAACTATTGGATAATGTAGTTGATTACTGTATCCGTGTGAGTGTACTCATTCATTAATATGAACCACCGCACTAGAATTTGACCAAAAAAATCCTGGATACAGTACAGGATTACAGTAACCTCAATAGGGTACACAGTCAGGCATCTGACCCATCGCACTAGAGGATTGAACCGACAAATTCCTGGAGACAGTAGAGGATTACTGTAACCTCAGTATAGTATGCAGACATGAATCTGACCCACCGAACTAGGGAATAGAGCCTACAAACTCCTGGATACAGTAGAGGATTACTGTAGCCACATCAGGGCACGCAGACAGGAATCTGACCCACCGAACTAGATTATCGATCCGACAAACTCCATCATACAGTAGAGGATTACGGTAGCCTCATTATAGCGCACATTCATGAATCTGATTCACTGCACAATTAAATACTACTTATATGTTAATAATATCCTCACGTGCCACTTATCTTGTCTTTTTTCACTTACTCTAAAGTTTGTCCACTAGTCCGACCAACTCGACTACTAGTCCGACTATCGTCAACCACTAGCGTTCGATTGTCTAGTAGTCCGACCAAGTCGACTACTAGTCCGACTACTCTCTTAGCCGACGTTTCAGATTGTCTACTAGTCCGACCACAACACACTACTAGTCCGACTATTCGGGGTTCTAGAGCACTAGACAATTACAACGTCATTGCTCTACGATAAATTCGGTTTATTTATAAAGCACATTGAAGTTGCCCCCTTCAAAAAGTCTACCAAACTCGGCATTCTACCATTCATTCACGGACTATTAGTTGAGTAAAATCAGAGTATCCTATTATCAGGGGTAAAGATCCCTCGAGGAATTACCTGTAAGAGCCACAAGAGTCGGTGAACTCATTACGCAGTCTACATAAAACGAGATGATCATAGCACATGTAAATCACAGGCCTTATTGAAGAAAATCGAGTAATTCTCTGGGATTCAAGAACAAAAATAGAAGAAAAACGGAGGTAGAGAAAGAGAGAGAGAGAGAGAGAGAGAGAGAGAGAGAGAGAGAGGGAGAGAGAGAATGAGTAACGAGTGAAATAACTGCTGTAATGAACCGTATATTGACGGCGAGAGGCATTTTTGAAATCTGTTTTCAAGCCGTAATTTCACAGTTACTAGACGACCGTCGATTACGACTATTCAGAGTTTGATCAAATATCAAGGCGACTTTTTTCCGACTTTTTTCTCTTTGTTTCAGACCAAACGTACAAAAAAATGCATAGAGAATCAGTACACCAGGTGCTCCTAGAATTGTATAGAAAGAAAAAGAAATTATTGCAACAACCATTTCCAATTTTTTTTCTTCATAAAATTCTGTAAAGAATAGATCTAACAAACAATTAGGCTTCAACAAATGTGGTGAAAATAAGGAGATCAATAAATAGGGAGGATAAACATGGACTGTACGTCGGGGATCGGACATGTCACAACGAATTGACCAGGAAGTGCACTAAACTGCACACACACGGGGGATCGTCAGTCATCCTTAGCAATGCATGAACATTCGAGAGTCCGATGAGAGCATTCTCTGCTTCTCTTCACTTACCACACTCTCTCGCGCACTCTAACAGGCTAGAGAGTGTGGTGGGAGAGGAGAGGCAGCAAAGGACGAGTGGACATAGATCTGTCCTCCATTGGGAAGGCTTTCTGTAGGGACGAATAGGGTGAGAGAGGGACTCGAAGCCTCCAGAAAGGGGTCGAGAGCGAAGAATGTGTGTGCAGATAACAAATTGCAATTTTCATTCGGTGTGCATTCTGCACGAGGGAGTAAATGGATCTGGAACGCAGGGGTCAACCTTACAGAAAGGCCTTCGAATGAGAGAGCGTGTGAAATCGAGAGGGACTCTCTCACGTTTGCGCACTCTCTCTCGCTCTAAGCCTAGTCTGTAGGTTTGGAATCATGTGCGAAGTGATAGACAAGCCACTCACGTTCCGGTGATCCTTGAAGTACTTCCATAGCGAATCACAGTCCGGACGAGGCTTCGCGGACTGAGAATTATCGATTAATTAATAAGTTAGGACGCCGTATCTAGGGTCAGGACACCATGTGAACATTGTCACTTACCTGTAAGTGAAAGTCACTATAGAAACATTTCACTTACAGATAAGTGAACATTCTCATTTGGTGTCCTTATCCTTGTGACTTTTTCTGAATGTAGCATAAAGTATTGTGATTACTACTTCGACAATCCAGAGCTGTTGAAGGGGAGCTACTTCCATTGTTAACAACAAAAAAAAGATGAAAAAAAACAGTTTGAGAGCTAAACTCGTGAGTTACCAACCTTCTTGGTTAGAATAATTGATTCTTCATCTTTTGAGCTCTCACGCGAACTTGAGCCTTTGGACGATGTTTTCCTGAATTACATTTGTCCATTTATTTGATTTTTTTATTATGAGCATTAAAGTTGTCCCCAGTGAGCCAGAATTTTAAATTCTCAAATCCGTCTAAATATTAAGAAAAAAAAATTGCGATTCTTTTTTGTGCAGAATTGCAATTCCGCCAGAGATTCAGACTTACTTGACGCATGAAACACGTTCAGTTTCGTTGATGCTCACTGTGTTTCGATGCCGCGGCATTTTACAGTAGGAGAGAGGTAGACAGAGTCTATCTATCTATGGGTAGATAGACATATTTTTTTCTATGGGAAATAATCAGGGGATTCACCGATTCCATATCAAAGAGCATTTACGAAAGCAGCGTTTTAAAAAAGTTCCCGCCTAAAGCCATTCGGTCATCATCGATACCAATTATGTTTCACGCATCAAATAATTTTACAAATGTTCACGGTAGCTTCACTAGGAAGGAGATTGATTCCCAAACAAATATAATTTAGAGAGAAAAAATTAAAAGGGCAATAAGTGTAAACCGTAGCTTGGGGGAGTAGAATGGTATCCTCCCAAGCAAAAAGAAAATTAATTAATATACAAAAGTGTTTAAATGGATAAAATATAAACCGTAGCAAGGGGTTGGCGGGAGCGGTGAGCACAGCCGACGATCCACATGGAGAGAGCGAAGGGACGGGAGAGATCGCCATTGATCTGTAAGTTTGCTTATTTTATCTGTATTTATCGTACATCACAAGAGTGTATTGTCATGTGTGAGGAAATATAAGTAGTTCACAGGGGAGAAAATTTAAGCGAGGAAGAAATAAATATATTTAGGCACTTAAGCATGCAAAAATAGCATGTTGTCTCCCACGAATTCACTTTTGGCACGTTGCCAACAAAACGCCGTTTCTCACCTTTCCAGCACGGCTTTCTTCTTTCTCGTCATGCCCATGCCACCCACGATGCACTCGGCCCGCTTCACCGCCGACTCCAGCATTTGATCTACAGGCAATTATTGATTATTTCATCCACATTATTGATTATTTTCGCAAATTGTGAACAACAGATGATCGATGAAACAGAACGCGAAGGATGACGAATCAAGGAAGGGATGGAGAAATGCGAACATGACTGTAGTCTTACCACATTTCACTTGTAGTACACTAGACGTAGCAACCAATATTGTAATAAATTCAATGGTTTACTGATCGTTGGCTTATGGCGGATTTTGTTAGCGTATTCGACGAGGGGTCATCTCTCACGAGTCAATCTCTGATTTTCTCCGAACACTGGGGGAAGGAGAGGGAGGGAATTCCCGGGATTGTCAGCGTCTCTCTCTCTCTCTCTCTGAGAGAGATATCGCCTCCTCTCACAATAGGGCTAGTTATCGCATCCGACAACAGATACTCGTGGTAGGGCAAGCGGAAGTCGTCGACGACCACAAAGGACGTGCAGACATCAGACAAAGAGCATCAGAAACAGTGATGTAGCGGGATACAAATAGTCCGGTTTTTTTACCAACTGGTTTTTTTGCCCCAATGGGATCCCAATTCGCTACCCAATGGGGCAAACATCAAAGGCGCCGCTGGGATCCCAATGGGAGAAATTTGCCCCCAATGGGATCCCAACGTTTTCCCCATTGGGATCCCAGCGGCGCCTTTGATGTTTGCCCCATTGGGTAGCGAATTGGGATCCCATTGGGGCAAAAAAAACCAGAGAATGGTCCCCCAGAGTCCACACCCTAGTCGAAAAGAAATCCATCAGTGAGGGGCAAAGAAGTGGTGGAACGGTTGCAAAACGAGAGGGATTGTAACAAACGTGGGGAAGCTCACCCCGGGGGTAGGGTGAGCACACACAGAGAAAAATTACTTCGTCGCATGCATGAAGTAATGAAGTAATTCTGTGGAAACACGCTAGAACATCAATCGAAGTAATTGATTAATGTGGCGTTAAAAATCTTCGAAAAGATCTCAAATGTTGACATCTACCTGTTAAAAAATTCACGACCAAAAGATCGAAAAGATCTCAAATTTGAATTCCCGCATTTATCTATTTTTGCGCATATCTCGATCCCCAGTGAGGCTAGAATGTTGAAACCATAGGTGACCATCGACACTCCTATTTGGAACACGTGATCCAAAAATTGATCTTCTCTGGGAGCCGAGATAATCGATAAAAACAGAAAGTGCGGGAATTCAAATATGCGATCTTTTGGTTGAAATTTTTAACAGGCAAAATATCACATCTCTGATCTTTTCCTCCATTTTTTACATCGCATAAATTACAGTTTACGTGTATTTCCGCAGAAGTAATTAATTACTTCATGCATGCGAAGAAGTAATTTTTCTCTGAGTGCATGCCCATGTTCGCCCCTTACCAGTTTTCTTGAAAATGCTTTTTTTTTCAAATTAAAAAAATTGGGGGCACTGTACGATCGAGTGAAATCGAGATGGAAGACGCTGTAAAAAGTTTATATAAAGTGCCGTCCAAGTGTGGTTTGGAAAGCGATAAAAAACCAACTAGATGTAGAACGCCTTCTGCACTTTTCCAGTGGGAGGAAGCAATTTCGAATTCATGAATATACAGCACATTGGCAAATGAAAGGACAAGTCGAGTGTGAAATTCGACTAATTTACACCCTTTTCTTTGTGCAGGCGAGGCAGCCCTAATTTCACTTTATATTTTAGGCTAGGACAGGTCGGAACTATTGTAGCGTGGCAGTAAAGTGGGAGCGCGGTCGTGTAGTGAGGCCACATTATATATGCTCTAGGACAGGGCCCAGGAAGTAGAGTGCGAAATTCGAGTAAATAACCGCATTAACGTATCTTCACGCACTCTCTCACCAGTTTTTCGTCATAGAGAGTGTGAATTAAAGAGATTTAGGAAAATTATTTACATAAATATGTAAATCTACTAGACGCTATCAAGAGCCCATCCGTGAAGTAACCACAATCTGAATGTGAAGAATCAGCGAGATAGGTCATAGCACGTCAGGGCGACTAACAACATTAGCAGTAGCTCTCCTTTCCATCATAGTTTCCCTCTCGAAATGCGCCACTCATCGCATGCATTAGCATGTCAATGAATCACAAGCGTAGATTGACTATTTAGTCGAAAGCTATGGACTATCACGTACTTTTACATTTTTCTTCTTCTTAAGAACACAGAGAAAAATGTCTGTCATATATGGCTCCTGAACTGCGTTTGTATGTCATATATAACAGACAGTATGCTATATATAACATACAAGCGCAGTTCAGGAGCCATATATGACAGACATTTCTCTGAGTGAATAGCACGCATAGGAAACTTTGAGTGTTCAGCGCAGCGCACATGATTCCAAACCTACAGACAAGGGTTAGAGCGAGAGAGTGTACAAAAGTGAGAGAGTCCCTCTCGATTTCACACGCTCTCTCACTCTACAGGCCTTTCTGGATGGTTGACCGGCCTGTGGAATGATGTGAGCGCATTGTTGGACGCATGGTGCGTATAACGAAAAACCGAACAACGATAGCTCGGGAAAGGCACGAAGCATGCGCGAAGCAACAAACCTTCGGAGGCTATGAACAGGCTAATTGAAAGGTCGAAGAACTAACGTGCACCATGCGCAACAAAAAACACGAAAGTCATTGGGCAGAAAGGAAAGTCATTTCCGTATGGCTCAAGTTTCCAAATTGGCCCTGGGGGCGAGTCACGAGTCGCTAAAGCTGCTTTCTTCACCATCTCGTTTTGTCAACGGGTCTTCTACCAACACCCTCATCTTCGAGGGGGGAGAGAGAGAGAGAGGGCGGATTATCCGCCAGCCCCCTCGTTGTTTCTTGACGCGCCTCGTGAGAAACATACAAATGGGTATGGTTTTTGAGCCGCCCGAGATGTCTCAGGGCAGACGCGTGGAAAGAAATTGTAGCAGGAGATACGACTTCGTTTTGGAGTGATTTGGAGCTCTCTCTCTCTCTCTCTCCCTCTCTTCGCTAAATATCAGACGAATAATGCATCCGCCACATTTTAAGTCCAGAAAGGGGTCGTAACAAATTTCGCGCTTAAATCCTTTCTGCAGTTTTGACCGTACAACGCCTCGATATATGTATGCGATGAATGATGTGAAGGAATCTCATGTAAAGGAATAGCTCACGGGAAAATACGTCTACAAATCCATAAGTAGAACAATTTGGATTTTCAACCAGGATACTAGCTTTTTCGGAAATCCCACGGGCACTTTGCGACCTTTCCTAGGAAGCTGGCCAGCGACGACTTAAAAGTCTAAAAGGCGCAGGGGAAGAGCCATGCAGAATTTGAAAATCGTCACACGGCAGCCCAGAAGTCTAAAGTCGTAGACTTATTTCGCCCTGAGAGGCAGGACAGTCATTAGAAATGAAACTAGAACTGAGGGTGAGCCAGTGTGGGAGTGGGAGAGAGAGAGAGAGAGAGAAGTTTTCAGTGGGAACGAGTGAGAAGGGCGAAGGCTATGCATGATAAATGTGAGAAAATAAGGAGGACAACCGTAATGGGTGAGGAGGACAAATGGAAAAGGTAGCATAAATTACTGTGGAGTTTGAAATTCGAGGAAATGATTGTCTCGTTAAATTCACATACTCTCTCTCTCTTCAACCGACCGTTTTAAAATATGTGTGAAATGAAGAGATCAAATCCACTTATTTAACAGGAATTTCAAACTCAAAAATTTGGGCAATGCATTGTATCAGATTTCGTTTTCGCACACTAAACTCCGGCATTAAGAGAGTAATGAACAGATTGAACAAATATTAATATAATATTTTATTTACAAATATAATATTTTCCCTACGTCGGAGAGTCAACAGAAAGTGTGATTCTGGATTTAAATCAGCTGCTATTCGTTATTTTTCTCTAGAGTGTGAAACGGGAGATCACGGTCTCTTCATTTCACGCACTCTCTCATCCACCGAGCGGTGAAGAGTGCGTGCGAAATGAATAGACCGTGGTATCCCATTTCGCACTTTACAATTCACAATCACCTGCTTTTCGCCGTAGTCAGTCTAGTTATCGCAGAACTTTCTTACTGATGTTAGCACCAATAATAACTGGGAAATCACGAGATGAATTAAACCGGAAACTGCTTGGAATGTTTTTTTTCGAAGAGTGTTATCACTATATTTTAAGGCTACAGAACGTGAATTAACTCGTAGTACTGTTTTGAACAGCCGTTCTGAAACATATCCCAGATAAATCATGTATAAGATGCGTTAAGAGTTAATAAACGGCTGTTTCAAAATGTCGTATCACCGTGTAGCATGTTGAAGAAGCCCTACCGTATAAGGAACTAATCGCGAAGTGAGGTTAAATCTGCAAGCAATCGGCAACTTTTGCCAGGAATCACGTGCAAAGCGCTAGCTAGATTGTGGAATGCATAAAGATTTACGAGCCTCGTGAGGGAAAGCGGGAATCTGCAAATGACTATGACAATATGCGATCATATGGCGCTAACTCACGATGGGAAATCCGAAAATGGGAAGCAAATTACTCAACTATGCATATTTTTTCGTGGCAACGACAACTGTTTAGATAATTTTAATCATGATTTTTCCTATTTCGCAGCACCAAAACGTTCGCATGCGCATCCATTACACTCCTCCAGAAAGGGGTCAGTTCTGGAGAGAGACAGACTGAACGCTTGAAGAGCCTCTCACCTTTACACGCTCTCTAACTCCTTTCCGCTGTCTGGAGCCGGAACTGTGGCCGGATGAAGTGATCAGCACCCGTGAATTAGGACAGGCGGGCTCACTGCTTCCTAGAGTTTGAAATTCAGGTAAATAATTGAATTAGCACTCTTCATTTCACACGCTCTCTCACCGGTCGATTGGCGAGAGAGTGTGTGAAATGAAGAGTGCTAATTCAATTATTTACCCGAATTTCAAACTCTACTGCTTCTCGTCTACGCACGAGCCTTTATTACTTCCAGGTAGGCAATTGCTAACTCGCATGCAAAAAACATAACAAACGCACAAGTAAATAATTATTTCACTAATTACTCAATTAATCTCTCTTAGGGGCGGAAGTATCACGTTATGTGAGTCAATCAACGATTCGACAAACCCAAATATAAGGAAAAGTTCCTGTTTTAAAGTCGCTAGCGACGCTTCACATGATTCCAAACCTACAGACCAGGGTTAGCGCGAGAGAGTGTGCAAAAGTGAGAGAGTCCCTCTCGATTTCACACGCTCTCTCACTCCAAAGGCCTTTCTGGATGGTTGACCGGCCTGTGGAATGATGTGGCTTGTAACACTGGTCTAGCAGTGTTCTCCCGCGAGCCCAGTTCGAAGTCAGGAAGTACCTTTACCTTTTACTAGCGTCGGTAAAAAAGGGAAATCCACGTTTTGTTATTTTGGTACGATGGAATCATTTTAACAGATCTAATGCGTATAAATGACTGCAGGCAAGTGCGTTAAGCGGTTTGTAGACGTGGGCTCGGAGGTCTGACCACGAATTCAATCTTGGCATTTTGCTAGCAAAGTCGTTGAAAGAAACATCTGGCAACAGAGGCCGCAATGTAGCGAAATGGCAGTGCCCCTTCTAAAATCCGGAGGAAATGTAGATGGGAAAGCGAAGCCCCTCCGGCACAAAAGGAGATTGGCGCGGTCGTCTGGCTAATCTCTCTCTCTCTCTCTCTCTCTCTCTCTCTCCTCTGTCGTTTCGAGTGAAATTCAAGCCGATTTAGGCAAGACGAAGACAGGGAATGGACTAATTTCAGTAATCTGGCCGGTGTCTCGGGACGATTTCATAAGAGGCCTGTCTGGACGGAGGAATCGGTGGCGAATTAGGAACAGACGGGTTAGTCACGCATTCCGAATCTCTAGACAGGGGCGAGAGTGTATGCAAAAGTAAGAGAGTCTCTCTCGATTCTGTACGCTCTCTCGCTCCCAAACCCTTTCTGTAGGGATGACCGGCCTGTGGAATGATGTACAAGGCTCGCTGTAGGGTGCGAAATACGAGACAGCGATTTCCTATCTTTTCAACGTGTCATGCACGGTATGAGATGCTTAGATAAATATATAGTTTTCCCACGGATGAAGAATTACTTTCGTGGTAACACCTTACTTTGAAGCAAGTAATTAATGATCGATTGATGTTATAGCGAAGCAACAAAAATGCAAGAAAGAGATAAGGGCGATGGCTCGTTTTCGAATTTCCTTTTAGAAATCCAAGCAAAAAATAATGTTGGCAAAAAAAACATATTCGGCACAGGCCTGATTTTCCAAAACTGTCGGAAAAAAGCGAAAGGAAAAGTCTATTGAAAAATATACAGTGCCTTCTCTGCGAGAGAAAGTCACCAACTCGCTGATGAGACTTTGTTGAGACTACGACTGTGTTGTTCTGAGGTGGGAGCACATTTGGAGTGGCCCCTTTCGGAAGTAATGCATACGAAATGAACCAATAATGAAAATAATAATAATAATGCGGGCACGGAATCGGCAGGAGAGAGCTACAGTAAACAAGCGAATTTGGTAGAGAAAGTCATGTAAAATATGGAAAATAAGTAATCAGCGAATAAAATATTATGCAAACTGAGCTAATTGATAGAGTTGTAATAGAAAAAAAGCTTATCAAAACGCGCTCTCTTTCTCATAAGCGGAGAGGTGTACCTAGAGATCAGTTGTGAAAATCTACTAATTGATGGTGTTGAAAGTTCCGTTACGTTGGAGAGTGACAGGTTCCCAACTGGCATATAATTATTTTAATCTATATTTTTCTTATAAATATCGTGTTCATTGTTACATGATTTTAACGGCACAGACTCAGCACAGATCGATAAGAATAGTAAGTACGCTCGCGCTTATTTATGATACCAGCTGGAATAAAGCAATCGAGGCTGTTTTTCGAAAACGGCGCGATATTCCCACGATTTCATGATTATTCACATGTAGTTCGCGAACTGGAATTGGAAATGGCTCGTGATTCTGGGAAAGTGTCTATCATTTAAGACCAACCGCTTGAGAACTCGGGACACAACTATTTTACGAAGCCTAAATTGTGGTGAACATTACTAGAATAAAACAATACGATCATACCAAAAATGTCCTCTCACTTTGGTGTGCTCTCTCGGCGTTGCTAAACACAGGAACTACTGGTTTGCAATGCGCTCGTATCATTATATATACGGTTCTCTGGTAGGAAAATGCAGCGTGAGATGAGAACTGAGAACAGAAGAAAGAGATAACAGGAAACGCGGAGGAAATTGTGGTCGCGTAATGAGCAGACTTTCAACTTATCGAGGCAGAAATAACACGCTCGGGCGCTTGATTATCAGTGGAACAAAAGTAACACTGCCACATGATTCCAAACCTACAGACCAGGGTTAGAGCGAGAGAGTGTGCAAAAGTGAGAGAGTCCCTCTCGATTCCGCACGCTCTCTCACTCCAAAGGCCTTTCTGTAATGTTGACCGGCCGTGCTGCAACACAGTTTTACAATTTTTTTTCTTGTATTCGCACATTTGCGTGCACGTTGACGCACTATGAGAAGAATCTTGGCAATGACGGCGAGAATGCCGAAACCAAGAGGATAGAAAAGTGTCTGCCTTTCGCGCGTAGACGCGGTAAATAATATCAGGTAAGCGCTTTCTCTCTCTCTCTCTCTCTCTCTCTCTCCTCCCTCGCTGACACTCAGTTTCCGGTGTGGGTGAAAACTAACGCGCGGGCAAAAATAAGAAAACGAAGAAAAAAGGGGGAAAAGGGGTGGTGGCGCAAGCGAAATGAGAGGCGGAGGCAGCTCAGAAACTGAATACATTAGTGGGAGAGAGAGACCTGTTTGTCACGGTGGCGAAAACCCGCGAAAAGGCCACAGATTCGCATGGAATGACAGAGTAGCCAACGACGTCATGAGGGACGCACCTAAATCGGGGAAGAAAATGCCTAGATATATGTTCGTGGAATGATCAAGCAATTTGGGGGGCAGGTAAACACATCATTCCACAGGCCGGTCAACCATCCAGAAAGGCCTTTGGAGTGAGAGAGCGTGTGAAATCGAGAGGGACTCTCTTACTTTTGTGCACTCTCTCGCTCTAACCCTGGTCTGTAGGTTTGGAATCATGTGTGGTTCAATTCCTGCTCATACCTTACGAAAAAAGACAGCAAAGAGAAGATATTAATACTGGGCTTTTTTCGAGTGCTTAACATTAAAAAACCCCCATTACGATCTCTAAATCTATCTAGGCGAGGTATAATCTATAAGTAAAGGTAAAGGTAAAGTTACTACCGGAATCAAGAGATGTTAACGTCGACAAGCGACTACTCTGCCGGGGCTTACCGGTAAGGCCGGTTCGCTAATCTATAATCTATAAGTAGCTGGCTACAATATTTATGGGATACAAATGGTAGCGAAGAGAGAAAAGTTGACACGAGCAGGTGAGAAAAGAAAAAAAAGGGAGAAGGCGAATTTAAGTGAAGGAAACGAGAAAAATGTATGGATAAGGAAAGAAATTGTTTTCTGCAGCTGCTGCAATTTTAATTTAATTTTTAAAACAATGCAGACACGACGGGAGAGAGAGAGAGAGAGACGACAGACAGTGCGCATGATTCCCCACCTCCAGAAAGGCGAGGCACATTTTTCCAAACCTGCATGAAAGGCCCGAGTACGATTGTGTGGAAAAAGTGCTGCTCGAATATATACGCCCCCTCGTTCAAAACCCCTTTCTGGAGGTCTGGCCGGGGGCATGACAGAAGCACAAACGACAAAAGCGCAACGACCTCTTTCGATTGTTCTAACCCACTTTAAAATTGTCTTATAGATTTGTATAGTAGCTCATTTCACTCGAAATTGTATTTTCTATCGAACCCACTATGTGGATTTATCCTTAAATGAGCGGAACGACATTTGCGCAACGATTTCAACATGCGAGGAACAAATAATGATCATGCGGATTCGATGTCAAATGGTCTTGACAAATAACCGCTGAAGTTTCAAATCAATTCTTGAAGTTTGAACAGAGTTATTCGCCGTTGCGCTTCTGTCATGCCCCCTCTGGCCGGGCTGAGGAATGATGTGCAGAGAGCGTGAGAGCCCCTCCTGAATGCCCATGCTCCTCGCCCTGACCTCTTTCTGGAGATCGAATATTCGGGCTGCAATTAACAGGCAGACGTAGAGGAAGGAAGATGAGCAACAACAGAAAATGATCACAGAGAGATGAGGAACTGTTTTTTCCTCAATTATTTTTCTTCTAATTCTTCCTCTATCGATAGGCAGAAGAGGTAAAGGCAGAAGAGCAGAAATAAAGTTGCTATGTATAATTTCTACCGATTTAGTATACCGAAAATCGTGCGTTCTGCTCGAGCAAAAACGCTGCTAAAATACTACAGTCACCTGCTTTGCCACCCCCACACACAAAAATGGAAAGTGAACACACGACAGGCCCCGCGTATTTCCGGTTTCACTCGCACAAAAAATTGCGACGAGGAGACATGGAGAAGGAGGCGGAGGCGGAGGGATAAGATGATGGATGGGGAATTGTAGAGATGAAAGAGAGAGAGAGAGAGAGAGAGAGAGAAAGAGAGAGAGAGAGAGAGAGAGAGAGAGAGAGCGCGAGAGAGAGATACGAGTGAATGAGCAAAATAATGAAGAATAGACGACCAAATGTATGTGTGTGTGTGCGGATGAGCAGACAGCATTCCGCTGGCTGGTCAAGATATAGAATAAGAAGCGAGAGAGTGTGCACAACTGAGAGAGTTTCTTTGGACTCTCTCAGTTTCTCACACTATTTCGCCCCGGTCCCTTTCTGGATGATGTTTGCAACGATGTGAGTGGACAACGTGGGCGTGTGAAAATATATGGGTAAACTTGAGTTTTCTCAGATGCGCGAGAAAAACGTGCACGAGTCGCGGGTGCAAAGCGCGTGCTACTAATGCGTTTTTGTAGAATTTTTTAATGCAATTTGATAGCTATCAAGACAGTAGTGGCATTATAAATATAATATAAATATTCGTATTTGAAAGTTCCTCTCTCGTCGAGAGCCAGCTCAACGATTCGAAGCGAAATAGAAGAGATAAATGCATGGTAACACGCTCCAGTTCTCACACATATCTTCTGTGAAATTCACATGATTCCGAACGGCGGGAAAATTTGGGTTTGAAATTCGTGTAATTAATTGGATCTCTTCATTTCGCACAGTCTCTACGTATAGGTGAGAGAGTGTGTGAAATGAAGAGAGGTGATCTAATGATTTGCTCAAATTTTAAAATTTAGTGAAAATGCAAGCACGCCAAATGCGTTCTTCTCAAAATTCGGCAAGAGGGAGGAAACACTTCAATTTCCGCGCTCCCTCGGACCCGAGGAACTCTCGAGTGCGGAGATATGATAAATGGGCATTGTCACGCTTGGAAAAACCACGAAATTGACCCTGGCATTTTCAAGAATTTTGAGGAAAATAGAAAGGAATAGTGCGCCATTAACACGACATTTGTTTTTCTATGCAGCGTGAAATGGACAATACCAAAACGAACAACTCTATAGAGTCTGGGTGACCAGTAGTTGCGCAGAAAATGGTGAGCAGAATAGTATGTGTAAGTGAATGTCACTTTCAGTCGTGACGAAATTGCAGGACAATGGAGAGAAATATCAAAGAACAATAATTTGAATGCGGAAGAGGAGGAAAATGAGATGTTTGGCGCAGAATTCAGTTCCTCATTTCTGAGCAATCACATCATTCCGGAGGAAAAAAAGAAAAAAAAAGAAAAAAAAGGAAAAAAGGAGGGAATAAAACGGATCGTGCGAAAATTAAAGCTTTTTGGAGCAGAGTTCGCCGAAACTTTGCAAAAAAAATTGATTTTGAAAAAATTGAAGCAAAAAATCGAAAAATTGAAGTTCGCCGAAACTTCGCTGTACGCCAAATTTTTGAATGATATTTCAGAACAAACGCCGCTATTTCATTTATCAAAATCTTTGATTTGAAAGAGACTAAAACGGCACGAAACGAGTGCGCGCTCTTCAGTCGGTTTCCTCTTTCTTTGCACCTACCGGAAGCGTCACTAGCCTGACATCTGACACCGAGAAAAGACACCACATAGAGTTCGAACAACACATACGAGGTTGCCGCCTAGACACACGTGGTTCAAAACCTCCAGAAATGTGTATTGAGTGAGAGAATTGAAAAACAAACCTCCAGAAAGGTGTATTGAGTGAGAGAATTGAAAAACAAACCTCCAGAAAGGTGTATTGAGTGAGATAACTTTCAAGTAATACACTTCTCACACTAAACCTCGGAGCTTGCCCAGACTCTGGAATCTCACAGGGAAATAAGTCTACGAATCTAGACTTATGGGCTGGCCAGCGAGGACTTTTAAAGTCTACATGCTTCGCTCCCCTGTGCCTTTTATATATATATATATATATATATTTATGCGATCACAAGAAACGCGGTACAAAATTAAGTTAGATTAAAAACGAATTCAGTAGGAAGACAATGACAATCTAATAACGAGTCACTCAGAGAAACTGATCAATTCTCTGGACTTCACTAATAGCCTTGCCGCTCTGGGGAAGAAACTGTGATGTCGGTAGTTTGAAGTGGAACTAGCGTTAGTGAAATTTATCCCATGTCGAGTGAAGTAATAGCTAAAGTGATGTGGTGCCTTTTTAGATATTTTGTATTTGCCTCTCAGGAGATTACTGGCTGTCTTCAGGTCAATTTCCTCTCTACGCTTTTCTAATGAGACTAGACCTAACTGCATATTTCTATTAGGGAAATTCGGCATTGTTTGCCAGGTTGATTTGTGGCATCTCATAAATAGTCGTCTAGTGAAATAGTTCTGAACATTTTCAAGGATTTCTTTGTCACGTATTAAGTAGGGGTTGAAAACCATAGAAGCGCTCTCTAGTATGGGTCGAATGTAAATAGAGTAGGCTTTGAGGAGTATTTCAGCGTTATTGGTGCGAAGAGCTCTGAGAATAATGTGGCACGCGGATACAGACATTGAAGACATTGAAGACATTGAAGACATTGAAGACATTTTAGACATTGAAGTCTTCGCTGGACAGCATAGACATATGAACTCGTAGATTTATTTCTCTCTGAGATGATATGGGTGCGTGCAATATGCGTGGAGGCCAGCTGAACCTCCGCAATTCGGTGAACTTTCAGGTGTACGCAAACTAGAGAGTTCAATAATTCTTTAATTTTATCAAAATAAACAAGAATATCAACTCGCATTCTGTCAGTAAAACACTGCCTTAATACGAATGCTGGCAACTAGTCGGGAAGACTTTGAAGAAGATAAGACAAGAGCATTCCCAGAGATTATTAGTCAGAGAAGCCCCTTATCGAAGCCAATTGACCATTTGCGAACTAATGAATGAATAAACTAGGATATGAATTTCCAGAATTGCGCGTTCCCGGGTAAATTCCACGAAGACGCCCTAATCGTGGTTGAAATAAGCAGTATTGAACTCGTCATTCCAATTTCCTCTCGATTTCGGGAACTTTAAAAAAACATGGGCACTAAAACTGAACTTTGTTGAAGCGAAGAGTCATGGAGAAGTTTTAAAATAAAACGAAAGTGCATTCGATTCTCACAAGCGCTCACTCGAAACACACTGAGGGGGATGGGGCTCACTGAGATTTCAAGAGAGTCTGAGCATTTTCCAAGAATGATATGTGGGTTTAGATTGACATTTCGTGGCGATAAATCGTATTGCTGCATGCGAGTACTCGGATATTCGCAAGGACGAAATATGATCACGCAGATCTTTCGACATTTGCAAGAATTTATGCACTTGATATCATGCAACCGCCAACTTACACCTTTAGTGAATACCAAGAACACTGTATGTTATATATGGCTCCTAAACTGCGCTTGTATGTTATATATAGCATACTGTATGTTATATATGACATACAAACGCAGCTCAGGAGCCATATATGACAGACATTTTTCTCTGTGAAGCGAGAGCATGTGTAAAAGCGAGATAACTGTCTCGCGCCCCAACCCTTAGCGATTTACAGCTTTCTCTACGCCGCGGAAGATCGCAAAAGTAAATTGGACGGCACGCGTCGATTTTCAAAACGAAAGTAAGAGCGAGGGAGTGGGGAGTTTCGAAACGAGCCGGCCAGCAAAAGTCATTATGCCTCGACGCCAGCTCGACCTCATTTCAGCCCTCCCCCCTGCACCAAAGATGCGCCCTCGCTGATGAGTTTCTTTCGAGTTTTACGGAGCAAGAGGAGTTTCATGTTACTCTGGGAAGGAGAACAAAGTCGCCTGAGTGCAATGGACAACAGGTCAATTGAGCATAAATCGTATTCATAAAGGGGTTAGGATCGAGAAGGTGTATCAGAGACCGTGAAACGAAGAGGAACTCTCTTTAAGGACGTGACCTCTTCCTGGAGGCACTGTGCCTTGTTGTTGTGCGGAAGACGAATCAAAAAATGTAGGATCTGGGTCATCTGTGAGTGTCAGTTTAAAATGGACATTTCATGGAAGATGAACAATGTTGCATTCCATGTTTAAAATATTATAAAAAAAGATTGTATGGATGGATCCGATAGTATTGAATTTGTCGACACTGAATTTGGGCAACAGTAAGAATGTTTTTGATCAAAATAGAGAGGGCAATAGAAAAACACATCCGCAAACCATGGTGATCACGAACCAGATACTCTTCAGTTTTCTTACCGGAATTCGTCGCATTTTGAAAATAATTGGTGACTGGTGATCCTAATCACGACCCTAATCAAATTAGTACAGAATTGAATAAAAGTTAGTGCCGGGTCCAAATGACCTCCGATTGTATAAACGTGTTCAATAAGACGAGGTAAGATAAAACATTTTATTAAAAAAGTAATTAATATTCATTAATTAGAAGAACAAAGTGCCGTCCCGTTTTATCTGCTTACTTAGATATATCCAACGGATTACGCCGCATCCAAATCAAACTAGACATATCTATCTAATTCAAGCTGCATTGGCTGAACAACTTTTTTCATGGTACCAATATCGCATCCTTCCAAATGTTTCAAAATCGTAAACGCCACAACTTCCCCCTTCAAACAGGGGTTTTCGTATTTTTCCTTATCTCGGCCATTAATCAAGAGAAGAGAAAGATCAGCCTACATTGGTCGCTCACGCTCGCGCTGAGTCAGTTAACGTGCATGCGAATTCTTCTACGAGTAGAAAACATCGCCTCTCTCCGACTTTGCAAGTTCGCCGTCAGTTCAACGCACTTCGCAATTGACAACAACATACAGAGCACTAATATAAATAATAGGCATTATACACTTCCCGGTACTCACGAACCGAACAGGCAACGGTGCGCAGAGAGTTAAAGCTTTATCCGCATCATTGCATTAGGCTTGCGCTCATCCACTAGCGAATCAGAGGTAACGGTGGTTGCTCGTCGTACGCATTCACTGCTGCTTCATTAGTCCGCATCTGAGGGAAGGAACGGTTGCTGTCCTCTTCGAGGAGCTCCCCTTCGTGTTGCGGTTCTACCTTACACCCACGCGGGAAACCCGCGTTACGGTCAAGTTAATTTTGTCCCCAAAACAAAGTTTCCGCATTGGGAGAAGTTTGATCGCTTATAAGCTTATAAGATCGCATATAAATATCCAGTTATATCTGTTAGATCGAGCTAAACTCGTGATCACCGGAGTGATCGGGAACACGGTGAAGGTCGCAGTTACGTGTGGTGCTGAACAAAATTAGTATTAGAGCGACGAATATTTCGTGAGTAGTCTGAACTGGCATGATCAAAAAGTTCACCTTCAAAGCAGCTTCCGATTTGTACAATTACTAATGCAGTGCGTAGATTACCAATCCTTTATTACGCTTAGCACAATTTGATCTGAGATCGTTCTCAGAAGTGAAACGAAAAGTAGAAGAACCGACATGCTCAAGAATAACATGCCTAGGATCATTCAATTCGTAAACTCCGAATCGTAGAACATGTTTCTTGATACACATCAACGCAAAGCCACTCATAGTGCGGTCGCGTATATCTGACATCTGTCAAACAAGACCCAATGTCTCGTTGTATGTAATTCAAGTTGTGAATCACAAGTTGTGATCACACAGTATTTTACAGCTCACGTCTTACGAGGCGCATGTAAGACATTTGTCGCTAGCGTATAACATCCATATATTGCGAGTGCATTGACACATACTCCTCATTTGCCAATGCGCTCGCAAGATATATACGGCTTTCTACTGCATTTGCTGAGCGTTTTCTCCTCATCTACAGTGCAGTCGTGGCTTAGTCACCACCGCAGCCCGGGATTGTCGCATCTCACTTTCTGTTATCAAGTGATTCACTCATCCCCTTTTTTTCTCTCTCGTCTCTTCTCCCTTCTCTTACTTCTCTACCCACCTATCTATGGTAAGAAGGAGAGAACAGCGTTCTCACAGTAGGGAGATACCTTAAGACGTGGAGAGTTGGAGAAAACAGAGGAGAGATTAGAGAGAGAAACGGCTAGTGTCTTATCAATCTCCGCCAGTGCGAATCTCTTTCGACCACTGATCGGTATATAAACGGCGACCATCGAGTAGTTGATCACTTACGCTCTGGCAGTGAAAAACGTTATCCGATTGTATGCATTCATTTTTAAAAATCGTTATCTTGCATTAAAAAGCTGCAGTATCAATACATTTGATCAGTACATTCACATTTTACATAAATTGTTGCGAATTCCGATAAAAATATTTAAATGTAATTATATTGTTCAGATCATGGCCAAAGGAAAGAAGAATCCTCCAGCGGCTACGGCAATGGAAAGACAGCGATACAAAGAGAGGAGAGCGAAGAACAACGAGTCGGCGAGAAAACACCGGTAATTCTTATTTATGTTTCTTATTTTATTTTGTATATTATTTTTTAAAAATGGTTTCATTTGTTTTAGTGAGCGCACTCGTGAGTCGGTGCAGAAGGGAATGGAGTACAAGGAGAAGTACGAGCTACTGGAGGCAGAACTACTCAAGCAGAAGGACCTCGTCGCTGAACTGCAGCAACAGGTATGGAAGACCGTCGTTTAGACGCAAGTATTACATGTAATTAGATCGATTACACAAACAACATCCAACATTTCAGAAGGACAACCTTCTCGAGTTTCTGCTCACACACGAGTGCGTCTCGTCTACGGTGAGTATTGTATTAAAATGTACTATAAATATGTTATATAGTTAATAGACAGATTGATGAACGTTTGATAGATGTATTCGGAACTGCGCGTTTGCAGGATCACCGCATTCACCTCTTCGAAACCTTCTATCCGTGCGGATCCCGACGCGAGCCCATCCCGATGTCCGGCCCCGTCCCCATGTACCCGTCCACCTCGCCCTACTGCGGCTTCGATAACCAGGTAAGCTACCGTAGCCGTTAGATCAATCGATAACTGGTTCTTCTTCTAGCAGCCGATCCCGCGTCCGACCGAGTTCGTAATGGAGAACTTCCAGTGCTGGGAGCAAACGCAACAACAACAGAACGAATACGCACCGACTCAGGAAGGTGAGAATATAACGTTCCGTTTAGCTCAAACTTACACCGGTATCATTCCAGACTACGGTATGTGCGAGAACTACCCTGTCGCCGGAGGGTACTGTAGCAACAACGCTAACGACAGCAACAACAACAATCAGTCGACTTCATCAGGTAAGGCCGAATTACTATATTGTTTGGAAACACTAAAAATGTTGTACAAGTACAGTCGTAAAAGTATGTATGGTATGTAAATGTATGCAAATTGAAATAAAAGTAAAGTAAAGTAAAAGTATGTAAATGTATGGGTTGGAGGCAATACTCATATCATTGTAGATTGGCTCGGGAAGTTGGTGGACACTCGCGGAACCGGATTCACGCCGCTCGTGACGCCTCTCCGCATGACTGACATCTTCGTGGAGCCGACTGTTGCGGGCGCGCTGCCCCACCTCGCGTGCACGATGCCGAGTTATGCAGATGACAAGCTGGCACAAGCAGTACAATCTATTAAATTACAAAGCAAATACACCATTCTGTGATCGGTACAGTAGCGTTATGTATATGCCCGTTTAATACTTTCTGCCCCGTTATGATACCTCCCTGTGCAACTGCACATTAATCGCGTGTCCATGTCATTCAATTGTCGTATTTATGCGTTATAAATGATCAGTGCCCATACAAATCTTTAAAAAAAATTTAGAATATGCTATTCAAGTTAGAACAAATCCAAATGTTGACTCATTTCTTCCATAGGGATGGAGAGTTGTACATAGTAATTCATTGCTAATGATGAGTAAGTGCGCCTACTGGGTGTAGTTGTTTCAGTTAGTGGTGCAATGTGAGAGTAGCGGAGGGAAGATACTCTCCTCGGGGGCGGGGGGGGGGGTGAATTTTGTGCCGCGGTTAACCCAAAGAAATTTGGCGGTGTTCAGCTTGCCTACTACATTCTGTCATAAGCTTAATAATGATATTGATACTTTATTCGATGACGTGGGTAATAAGAATTATCTTAACATGATGGCGGATTCTTCGGCTCAGAAGCGAGCAGTTGTTGTGTATCAGGCAGTGTTCGTGTGACAATCACAATTGTGTTATAAATATAAAAGTTATATATTAATAAAAACCAATCATTCGATACATTAGATGTAGAAAATTCCGATCGAGCGGTCAATGTGAAGAGGTGTAATAAGCGGATATGTTGGTCTAGGCCCACGGTTACGAATCTTAAACTTAGCGGATTCGATGGTATTCCGAATATATGTGTAACTCTAACTCGATACATCTATATTCGGAATGCCTCGTTCTTATGTGAGAATTCTCAGATATAGGGGCGGTCGAGACTCTCTTCCATCACTTTGGCCGACCAGAATCCTACATCCTGAGATGATCAGAGTTGTGCAACAAGGTTATCATCGTGCCCACCCCATGCCCATTTCTGCTGAGAGGAAATGTTATGGGGGTGTGCACGAGGATTTCCGCTTCCGAATTTTCCTACGCTCTGACGGACTTTTTTCACTGAACGTTGGAGAATTTCACGACTATTACAACAAAAAAAACTACAAAATGTTCTATATTAATTTTTAAATTGAAGTTTTTCATACCTGGACTTGAGGGGAGATGACGATGTAATAAAATTCCAAATTTAATGCATATATTTATTCTCAATTATTTCGCTTTTAAAAAAACAGAATAACAATGTAAACATTGTTATTCTGTTTTCTTTGGTATTTTCGTATTTATTCTTGGCAAAAATGACCCCTCTCTTCCCCTAGTTACTTTTGATAATACAAGTCTTCAATTGAGATCTCAACTGTTCCCTTTTTAATCAACTATATTCTCTGACAAGCCCTGCTTGTTAGTCACTATTCGTAATTCATGCTTATCACTTTATCCTCAATTAATCAACTTCTCACTCTCCATTAGTCAACTTGCGCAGGAACGCTTACTTATCTCACCCGCATTCCATTTCTTTCTCACTCTAGTATGCTCGCAGTTCGACGATAGCCGAACAGAACGCAGTGTAAGACTATCGGGAAATAATTAAGAGATCTTTGAAAGGAAGTGACTTTTGAAAAGAGCATCAAAGAGTATTTTCTTCCTAACAACGGGGAATATAAGCCGCTGGTACGACACAAATCATCGAATAGACCGTCAAATATGTATCATTTGTGTCTTTCTAGACGATCAACCCCTTTCCAGAAGGAACATCTGATTGAGTATCTGTTGACGCACAAATGCCATCGAACTTTTTGTCCATCGAACTTCATGAAGCTTCATAACGAGTCTTATGATATTACATTTATAAAATGATACGATCATACCAAAAAGCCGAATCACGAACTTCCGTTATTTACCATACAGGAACAATGACGACCCTCTCGCTTTTGCGTGCTCTCTCGTCTCGGTAAACACAGGAAGTCCCAGTTCGACATTTTGTTTGATCGTATAATTTTATAAATGTAATATCGAATTCAGTCTCCCAGCTACTGGTTTTATGTTTTGCACAATCAAATTTGTTGCATCTACATTTACATTTAAACAACTTGATCAGCTGGTTTTGGGTGTTAAAGCTGGGTTGCCATGAGAGATCTCCATTGCTTGCGATCGTTTCTTGCGAGTTGCACGAATTGTGGTCCAGCAGCGTTGACGAAATTATCTCTCCATCTCTTTGCCGGTCGGCCTCGCTTCCTCTTCCCTCTCCCCAGCTACTGGTTTTATGTTTTGCACAATCAAATTTGTTGCAATAAAGATAAATACAATAACGCAAAAGCCCATCTGTCATAAAGATTGCGGAACACTGAACAACACGTTTGGGGATGCCGGTTCCTCTGTAGAATCTCGCTAAGAGTAGGGTTGGCCTCGTGAGAAAAATAGCCGCGTTTTTCTCGAAAATCGAAAAATGCTCTTGCATGAGGATCGCAAAGGATGATAATTGGTTTCGAAATCTCGAAACCTATCGAGAAGATCCGAGAAATAGACATTTTTTGAGAAGAATTGACCGCGAAATGGCTGGAATGCCTTATGGCTGAAGGGGATTTTCGAGGCCTCAACCAATGTTCTCGAAACTCAGATATAATTGAACTAAGTGTTTCAAGATTTTCATTTTCTCTCTCACGAGGCTAGCTGAAGGTAATATTACACGCACATATCATTATCGCAACACATTAATTGGGCGGAACACAAACCAGTAGTTTGGAACTGGCAGATGACATGTGATGGAGAAATGCGTGGACGAGGATGGAAGAGCAGATGACGTCACGATACGACGACCCGAGCTGAGGTAGGAGAAAAAACGAAGAGCTTATTGCAGAATACTAATTAACAGGTGCCAAACTTGGTGCCGGTTCCGCAGTAGAAACTCGCTTCGAGTGTCGTTGCTCGTGTCTGGGGCTTTTATCGACCTTCCCGACCTTTCAAAAATATGCCTATACAACGCGGAATATACGTTTTATCACTTCCTGGCTCCAATCTTGCCCAGTTGCACTGCAGTAGCCGTCTTGTAATAATCGGCGAACAAGAGGTCGAGCGGAAGGTGGTACTCTCCATAGTACTCGATGAGAAGTGAAAACATATATGTTGTCGATGCATCTGAATCTTAGACGAAATCCAGTTTGTTCAATGGGCTTGCTGTCGCCCAGAGTTCTCTCCATTTTGTCACAAACACTTTTGCGAAGAGCTTGCAAGGAATAGCTAAAGGTATGACGTTGTTGAGAACGGTCCTGCCAATCTTCCTGCAGGGTCTTACTAAGAATGTATAATAAAAGCCGCTCATCACCGCACAGTTTCGAACGAGCAGTTCTCGAACCTATTTGTTTTCTCCCCAGTGCCGACCGCGCAACCCCCAGCTGCACATACAGAGTGAGGGGGGGAGGTTGCTGCAGCAGGTAGTTTCATCGATAATGGTGCGTTTATTGTCGCCCGATCCTTCAAGTTGAGCGGTCAGAATGACAATTCTGGCCCCTCTGAGCGACCATTCTGACCCCCCAGAATGATCATTCTGACCACCCAGAATTGCCATTCTGACCGCTCAACCTGAGGGGTCAGGCGACAATAAACGCACCATAAACAAAATACCACTGCTCGTATTATGTTTACAAAGTATAGATACAGGGTTATCCTTATGGTAAATTGGCATACAGGGAAGGAGCTTCGTAGAGGTGGAATGGATCTAGCAAACTAGTGCGACGAAAAATAACAACTACTAAATCCCCTTCCAGAAGGAGCATCTCATAGAGTATTTGCCGAGACACAAATGTCTAACTGTCAAGGTCAGTATTGCAAATTCACTGACACTCGTTTCAAAATGACGGCGAGAGAGCACGCGTGCAAGAGAACTCACGTTGCGTCACTCCTCTCTTAACCAGTTTAAATTCCTATTCTGGAATTGTGCCAAAAGTGTGAAGCCGTCTCGCTGTACATCTGAGTCGCTGTGCGTCGTGGGTATCTCGTCTCCACCTTCTTCAGTTCCACCGATGTTGAAAACGGTAGTCCTAAGGACAAACAACGTTCCGTTTCGGAGCCTGTAGAAGAATTGCGAGGGCGAGTTGGGCAACGCAAGGAAGAGGCTGGTGCCAAACGTGAACTAACTAGGTGAAGTAAACCGAACGTGAGCTATGTGAAGCAACATTCTAAACCTAAAAACAAGTTTAACATAGGGATTACACGATCGAAAATTTTCCAGATCCAGAGCCTGCTCGAATGTCTGCTCACCCATGAATGCGTATCTTCTAAGGTTTTTCAATATTTAAGTCAAACGGTCCCTGTTCGAAAATGTAAAAAAAAATCTTGAAATTCACGTGCGAATAATTCTTATCACTTTCGCTCTCAATTAATAAATCTAAGTTAGTCACTTCGTTCGTGAACTTAGCAAACAAAAAAAAGATTTCTTATCTACTTCTCATCTAATTTTCTCTCTTTCTCTCAAGCATGCTCGAAATTCAATAAAAACATCTCCAACATTTCTATCTGTAATATTCATTTGTTTTTTTTTAAATCGCCTAGAATGCAACCGCTAGTTTGGAACTGCCAGTTTGAAACTCGTTTTATCAAAGATAAATCCTGATAGCTCGTATCTCTCTGCGCCCCTCTCAGTCGAAAGACTCTGAGTGTCTGTCGTTCTTGCCGGGCGGGAGAGCATTGTTTTCGAGAGAATGTAGACAGCTTTCAGCTCTCAAAAAGTATGAACTCAAGTAAGGCAGCACGTACACGTCTTTTCAGATCAAAATTAGCAAGAAACATTTTAAACTGGTATGGAATTAACGGACAGTATTCGTCAGCCTGTGTACCACTGATGTTCGCCCGTGCTGCCATATTCCACTGCAATAAGCGAACATTTCGACTCCTACTCACTTTGTATGGCTGTGGCTGCGGGGCCAAGGGTGAGGGAAGAGTTAAGGGGGCGCTGATTTCCTTCGTAGCCACATGATTCCAAACCTACAGACCAGGGTTAGGACGAGAGAGAGTATGCAAAAGAGAGAGAGTCCCTCTCGATTTCACACGCTCTCTCACTCCAAAGGCCTTTCTGGAAGATTGACCGGCCTGTGGAATGATGTGTAGCGTCTACAGCGTCGTCCCAGATCGTAGACAGCCCCGATACTGCTCATACCCTCCTCGGCGCACTCACAAAGATCTTTCGTAGACGTTGAGATTGGAATTCCGTCCACCGCTACTGTGTACTCAATATCATTTTCAAAATCAATTGTCCCATGTGCAAAAATCAATATTTTTCAGTCGAAATGAGCGCGAGGTACGATATCGGATTCACTTCATTTTGATGCTCGCAAAACATACGTTCGAATCACTGTGGTGCAATAACTTTTAGAAAACCACCTGTCATCAAGATCGCGGAACGCTAATCAACAAGTGGAAAACGCCAAAGTGTCTGCCGGTTCCGCTGTAGAAACTCGATACGAGTAGCGGCGCATGTGGGAGAGACATGTGATGTCTCTCGATGTTACTGCACTTTCAAAAAAAGTATTCGAGATAATGTTATAAAACACTGAATATACAAGTTGATCCTTTCCTCGCTACGTTCTACCCCCCCCCCCCCCCAGTTGCACTGCATTTGATGATTCATCATTGTATCTCACCCGCTCCCTTTCCGTCTCTGAGAGGGGAGAGATAGATGGGCGGAGTCAAGTTCGGGAAAACACCGGGTCTACATAAAACCGCGATATTCGGAGAAGTAGCCAAGCTGTTTCGAACTACTGTAAATTATCTGTTATATTGTTACTTAGGCGCTAGCAAGTTTTGTGAAAATTGATGTTGTTCTTGTTGTTGATTATATTGTTTTCCCAGAAGATGCCGAGAGGAAAGAAAACCACAACTCCCACTTCTCTTCCCGCAATGCAGAAATATCTACATGGTCGGCAAAAGAACAACGAGGCAGCGAAGAGATTTCGGTGAGCCAAACTAGTTTTTTTTTCTTTTCCATAAACATGTATTTAACTAATTATCATTTAAATCAAAATTATATTAATTTTGGTTAATTGCAGTGATCGGGCAAAAATTGCCAAGAAGGAGAGGGATGAATTCGAAAAGGAAAACGTAAGGCTGCAGCGGGAACTAGACCGAAAGCACGAGAGAAACGTCCAAGTGGAGATGGATGTACGTACTAATTTGGTTAATTTATTTAAATATAAATATAATTCACAGATGTAAAGCTATTTTCAATATGTGTCATGCTTAAACGAGTTTTTGGATGGTGTGGCTTAATTTTAATAGGTTTTCGTTTTGGATAGGTTCATCAATAGATTTACTTCAGATTCCATCATAAATATATACTGTTATAGAAAGAAATCCTGCTCAACTTCATAATCTCGCACCCTTGCGTATCCTCTACTGTAAGTTTTATTATATCTCAAACGTCTTGTTAAATTCATTATTTTAAAAATTAAATGGAAAAAACTTACAGGAGCACCGCAGACTGATTCTCAAATCCTTCTACTACCCTAGAGAGCCCGCCCACATATATCAACCCGTCGTTCCCACCTATCAGCCCATCGCGGCCGTCCCCGACTACAGTAACCAGGTGAGCTACCGTAATCGGATGACTAATCGAAAATAGGCTTCAATTTCAGCAGCAAGTCGCACGTCCTACCACCTTTATGATGATTAACCACCAGCAATGGGTGCCCCCGCAGCAGAACAATTTCGCGCCGGCCACCAACGAATCGACTGTTACGATGCAGCATCCTGCGTGCACGGAATATGCGATGCGCCCCAACTTCCAACCGACTGCTGCCGATTCCGGATACGGTACTGACGACGACCACCCTACGACATGTGAGTAATTCACCGAAATTTTTCGAAAAACCCATTTTCTACTTACAGATGGCAGCAATAGAGAATTACCTAGTGATGACAACTGTTTATTTTCGAATATTTCAGCCAACCAACAGCGCTGGGCACCTCAGCAGGAAACTTTCGCGCCAGGTTGCCACGGATCGACAGTACCTATGCAGCCTGCTCAAATGTACAACAATGACACAATGCGCCAGAACTACCATCCCACCGGATACGATCGTGGTTACGGTTGCGGCGACGCCCAATGTTGGTGTCCTCCCTCAATTCTTCTACCTGCCAATTGCAAGTGATTACGCAATGGCTAATTAGCTAATGTTTTTGAACTGTTTCAGGCTGCACCGGCCTCTCAACCAACCAGCTCTCGAGCAGAAACGAGTCCTCCTTCTCTCAGATTCCCATCAACAATTCATCCATCGTCATGGAATCCTCTCTGACGTCATATTTCGGCCAGCACAATCCCCCCGGCCAAGACCTTCCCAAAATTAACCCTGACGATGTCGACCGCCTTACCTTAGTGGACTGCGCTAATTCGTGATCCCCTTTCCTTATTTATTGTAAATGTGTTTTCTTCCTTTTTAGCAGTAACCTTGTGATCTTTATTTACCATAACATTATGTTCCTATTTGCCAAAACCTTGTTTCGTATTTAGCTTTGCCTTGTTTTTCTCTATTCTTGATTTTACGGTAGCTCCTACACGGATAGCCCCAATTCCTACTCCCTGGTCCTCAAATAGCAGCCTAATCTGCTCATTATCTATTTCTTTATCATTAATTTAATTTATCATTACATATCATTGATACAGTGATAAACTTTTTTTTGCATACATTCACCCGTAATCAGAAATAATCGAAACATAAACAACAATCAAATCTCTATTCTAAATTTCAAAACGCGATATATTGTCTACTCTGCTCTGGTCATTGATAGTCCATAACCAGTTTGTGCACAAATGATTACTCACCTAATTACTAAGTAATTTTCGTAGGATGTTCTACCTATTACGAGGCGATTACTATCGACAACTAGTCATCCACAGGGGGCTATCGTAACCTGGAGTGATGTCATCGATCGATATTTCCTCATCTCTGATCTACTTCTTCTTGCTCCCTTCCACGTCCTTCTCGTCGTAGCCGTACCCAATATTGCCCACTGCCGGGAAGGTTACGGTGCAGCGAAAAATAGAAAAGTTGAAAAATAATAATATGGTAAATTTATATTTTTTTTGTATATTTTAGACTAATGTGCGCACTGCCAGATCAGCATAATACAGGCATGTACAGAGTGTCGCTCAAAGATAAGTGCGCAATAAAAATTATTGATCATTTTCTCCCTTAAAATGTTCCGAATACAATATGCATCCAGTTCCTAATCAATTTTACGTGATCCAAATGTAAGATCAAATATGAAGTCAGGATGCGAAGAAATTGGAAAGGTATTAACGCTAGAAGCTATTGAACCTCTAATGTCCCGCACACTATGGTATCGTTTAGCATAGGCTCTCTCCTCTTACCTCGAAACACATGATTCCAAACCTACAGACCAGGGTTAGAGCGAGAGAGTATACAAAATTGAGAGAATCCCTCTCGATTTTACACGCTCTCACTCCAAAGGCCTTTCTGGAAGGTTGACCGGCCTGTGGAATGATGTGGAAAGTGCCAGTTTGAGCGCGCGAATGGACGCAGGTCGATTGGCGACGTACTCGCTTACTCCATGTTCGGTCCAGGAGGAGCTCGGTAGCCTACTTAAGGTCCGGTCCTCAGGATTTATCTGGATCATCGGCAGTTATTGTAGCAATCATTTTGGTGCTATGATAGGGTCTCTAGCATGTCTGAAAGGCGAGGTATGATTTTCCGAACTCGATTTTGCAGCTTTGCTGCAGCCAAGAAACGGCGCCGCAGCAACTTGAAAACAAATTCCTAGGTAGGTCGTGGCCATATCACAACTCTCTGAAAGTTAGGCGAGCGATAAAAAAATCCATGTAAGAATAAAGCCCCTTCAAAACAGTATGTATCGATTGGATCATCACGATCCAATAACTGAAAAATTTCACAATACCCCAATACTGGCATCATAATCTGGAATGGATTTCACATACTACCCTTCCATTATCAGATCAAAACCTCTTCGTAAAGTTTTAGCAAAAAGAAGAAGTGTCCGAAAACTTTTGGCCGCTACTGTACTATGGGTAGTGAAGGCTGGTTATGGGTATTGAAAGTTCGCGTTTTGTGTTAACGCTCGTAGCCATATGACCTTGTGGTTAAGTTGATTGGCCCCCAAGCGCCCGGCTCATAATTTTATTTATTGGAAAGGATACTGTAGTCACGATGTACTTTTACCGACTCGTCATAAAATATCCGAGGACCACTGAGTAGGTGAGACGAGTCGTGAGAAGGAAGCAGTTTCAGGTTTGGAGAGAAACAAATATCAGACACTTTCTGCAGGATTGAGATTCTGGCTGAAGGGTCCGTACTAGCGAAAATTAACCTATGCTGAAAAGTTGCCCCAAGGGTAAACTTCATGCGTAGAGTCTGAAATTGGCTTCAAATCCTCAATCCCGACTGAGATATGTTTCAAAATATTGAAAAATCGATTTTTTGTCAGAATCGTCGGAAGCCCTTACATAGCTCGATTTTCTGAAAACTGACGACCAGAGGAGCATTTTTCCGTTAACAAGTTGTTGCTAACTCATCGGTGGAAAAAGTTATTTTTGGTCAAAACCTAAAAATGAAAAATATCTCGAAAATAATTCCCGATTTTTTAATGTATATTCTGAATAGGGTTCCCTTATTGGAAGTATTGGAAATGAACTCGTCATCTGCTCTCTCGATTACACTCACTCTCTCACGCGCGTTGCGGTCTGCGTTCCTTTGTTCTCCACATTTCCCATTTCCAATAGTTTCCAATAAGGGAACCCTAATTCTGAATCCCCGTGCAAATTTCTACGGGGTGGACCCATCAGAAACAATACCTATTCGGAATTTCATAAATCCCTTTATCTTTGATAGTTATCCTATGAGTCACGAGTGATTCATTGGTTATCAATTCACTTTCAAGTAGTCAATCTTAGCTGGTCAATTAATCAACTTGCGCACATATTCCTCCCTCTAGTGTTATCGCATGTCGATAAAAAATAATGAAAGGTCGTTAGAAGGCAACATTGATTGGAACTGAGCATACAATGGGATTTTCTTACTAGATAATATATACCGCGGCTACTGCACCGCCCGACAGTTTCGAATGAGCATTTCTCGAATTTTTACAAATTCTTTTGTGAGCTTGTGAGATTTTATAAATTCGTTTATATATAAATGAAACTCAGCAGAAATCATGGTTCGAGAGTACACGAATAGTGTGCTGCTCGATGGCAAGCTACATTCGTCCCTTCTATCGTCGTTGAGTACCGTAAGGACAACGTAGAAACCTCGCACCTCAGGAAGAATGGAAAAGGAAAGTGGAGCAGCAACAGAAAGAGGTCGGTTTTTTTTAAAAAGATGTCATTCCGTAATTTAGAAAAAAAAATTGTGAAGGAAGTGGCATTCCAAACACGAAAATTAATTCAACGTAGGGATTCAATAACCGTGAATATTCCAGATCCAGAATATCTGCTGACCCATGAATGCGTCTATTTACTATATATTAGAAAATGCTAACGTCTGTCTGTCTGTCTGTCTGTCTGTCTGTCTGTTTTTTATTATTCCTCCTCTCTTCTCAGAACTCTCTTTATCTTCTCAGAACCTTTTGCATATGATAGGTGACCAGAATTGCTTTAAAATTTTACAAAACTTAAATCACCAAATCCATGGCCAAGTGGTTAAAGCGCGCGACATTCAAATCCGACCGACGCGGGTTCGATCCCCGCCGCGGGTGTTAGAAACTGTTATAAACGTTTTTGAGTACCGTGAAACACGTTTTCACCTGTTTTGCCGAGTTTTAACTTGAAAAATCGAAATTTTCGAACTTTCTCCAAACGCACCGGTGAGTGTCGGGGATCACAGGAAAAGTGTTTTGCGATGTCAGAAACGTGTCTGAACGTGTTCTAGCACGTTTTTACGTGAATTAAAGTGAAAAATCGAACATTTCGACAAAGTTCTAAAATGATTCGGAGAACGTAAGGGATCACGGGAAAAGTTTTTTGCGATGTCATAAACGTGTCTGAACGTGTTCTAACACGTTGTAACATGAAAAATGGAAAAATTCGAAAAGCTCCAAAATGATTCAGAGAGCGTAGGGAATCACAGGAAACATCTCTGAAAGTGTTCTAAAAGTTCTGAACGCACTGTATCCTGCGTTTCCGTTGTGAAAGGCTCGTGAGGCAGAGAGCGATCGAAAAAAGTTGCCACGGAGCCACGAAGTGGCGTAGTGGCAATTTTTTTCGATCGCTCTCTGCATCACGAGCCTTTTCCACCGGAATAAGCCAGTACCCTTTGTAGTGATTAACATTCCCCAGCATACTGCGAGCTTTAATGTAGCCCGGAGCCGGCTACCGAGCTCCCCCTGGACCGAACCTGGAGCCGGCAACCGGTCGCCCCCTGGACCGTACCTGGAGCCATCTACCGAGCTCCCTTTGGACCGAACCCGCACCCAGAACTATGCATAGAGCGTAGTGCATTTAACCTCAATACAACCCCGCTAGTTCAAGGTAAGTAGTTTCCATATTTTAATCATTTCAAATCCCCAAAAATTGTAAAATGTCTAGCCTGTAAGTGACGAGTGTTTCACGCTTATTAGTTCGCTCTCAATTGGTAAACCTTGGTAATCAATTCGTAAAGTTACGAAGGAATGCTCCCTTATCTCCATCACATCTAATTTATCTCTCTCTATCCTTCTCTCTAGCGTGCTCGATATTCGATGAACTCTTTTCTATCCTCCTCTCAATCGTGCTCAGCTGTATTCTAAAGATTTTTAATTACTGGTTTCACATTATGGATATTCTCAGACTCTGCATATCTCTTCGCGAGTTTCTATCCTAAAATCTATCAGAGTACCGTACTGACTAAGCTCCGGCTACTCGCGAAGGCTTATTTCCCAGCACCAATTAGAATATACTGATAACTGGCTGCTCTTCCAGGACCAACTCAAAGATGCACAAAGGAAGAATTCGAATGGGATGGTTCTCCGGAACTGGACATTGATGCATCACCAGAAGAAGAGATACAGAAAAAGTCACCAAAAGCCTCTGAAACGCTGAGATCCTCACTAGAGTTATCGCTAAGATTATGCGCCGTTGTTGACGTAGGCAACGTAGAAGTCATTACATCCTTTTCCAAATCAATTGTTTTGTGTGCAATAATAAATATTTGCCCAACGCGATTCATGAATCGATAACGGATCGTACGATATCAGTTTCACTGCATTTAGTTTTATGCGCACAAACAATATCATTACATTTCCTTGCGTCACACACACATTCTTGTCAACGAGACTAGAATATTCAACAAACGGTACATCACAAAAATGTCTACCTTTGTTTCCTCAGAAAGTCAAATGTACTGCTCGATAATGACGTTCGAATCATCATGGTGCTATAACTTAGAAAACCATATTTCATCAAGATCGCGGAGAGGTAATCAACAAGTGGTAAACGCCAAAGTGTCTGCCGGTTCCGCGGTAGAAACTCGATACGCGTATCGGCGCATTAGGAAATGAATGTGATGTCTCTCGTGCTTACTGCACTTACAAAAAAGGTATTCATGATGATCATGACTGAACTTCATGCCTGAAAATACAAGTTGATCCCTTTCTCCCTAGAGTCAACGCCTGTTGCACATCAGTATTCGCTGACTCAACCCAGCACTTCACCCGTTCTCTTTCCATCTCTGGGTATGGAGATAGCGCTGGGCGGAGCTAAGCGCGGAAACTCCCTCCCCGGGATCTATGTATATAAGCCGCGATATTCGGCGAAGTAGCCAAGCGGTGCTGAGCTCCTATTATTTTATTTTCCAACGTGTTCTTGAATTCTATTTATCCTACTTTCTTTTACTTTCTTTTTAAAATATTTTTTTCAGAAGATGCAGAAAGGAGACAGGTGTAACACGACAATAAAGACAAGAACAAGAACAACAAGAACAACAAGACAAGAACAAGAGGAGACTTCTGATGCCAAAACGCAGGAATATATAAATTATCGTAAAAGGAATAACAAGTCAGCGCAGGAACATCGGTGAGCCAAAATAGTTTTTTTTCTTCCATAAACATAACTAATTATCGTTTTAAATCAAAATTATATCGATTTTGGTTAATTGCAGTGCTCGGACAAAAATTGCCCTGGAGGAAGGGGTGAAACACAAGGCGGAAAACGAGGAACTGAGACGAGAACTGGAACGACAGCAAGAGAGAAACCTCCAACTGGAGATGGACGTACGACCTACCTTTTTAAAATTTATTTAAATATAAATAGAATAGGAAGGTAACCATTTTTCAATATGTGTGTTATACCCCAGCGAGTAGTTTGGGAAAGAATATTATTTATGCCACCTTGCGCTAGGAGTAGTAATGTGTTGGATCTAGATTTTGGTTTCAATAGAGTTGCTGAAAATTGCATCATCAATATGCACTTTCTTGCAGAAACAAAACCTGATCAACTACATAATTTCGCACGAATGCGTCTCCTCTACAGTAAGTTTTATTATATTTAATTTAAAACGTCTTCTTAAATATATTATTTTTAAAAAATTAATTGGGGAACTTGCAGGAGCACCGCAGGCTCATACTCAACACCTTCTACTACCCTAGAGAGCCCGCCCACATACATCAACCCGTCGTTCCCACCTATCAGCCCATCGCGCCCGTCCCCGACTACAGTCACCAGGTGAGCTACCGTAATCGGATGATTAATCGAAAACTGGCTTCAATTTCAGCAGCAAGTCGCACGTCCTGCCGCCTTTATGATGACTAACCACCAGCAATGGGTGCCCCCGCAGCAGAACAATTTCGAGCCCACAGCCAACGAATCGACTGTTACGATGCAGCATCCTGCGCGCATGGAATATACGATGCGCCCCAACTACCAACCAACCGCTGCCGATTCCGGATACGGTACCGACGAAGACCACCCCACAACATGTGAGTAATTTACCAAAATTCTTCTAAACCCCATTTGCTATTTACGGATCAGAGGTCAAAAAGTAAGGTGGCTTGGAATCCTGGTCGGGCAGGTTTTCTGATTTTTGATGGTCTGTCGGGTAGGTTTCTACATTTCGGGGCTGTTTTCGAGGACTCTGTCGGGCAGGTTTCGTTTTTAGGGGTCTATTTGATCAGGCATTTATTTTTCGCGTCCGCCTTCGGCGGGCACGTTATGTTGAATTCTACCAACTGTTTGACCTATGTTACGGATGGTAGTAATAACGAATTACGTAATGATAACGACTGCCTATTTTCGAATATTTCAGCCAACCAACGCTGCGATCCTCAGCCGAACACTTTCGCGCCAGTTTGTTACGGATCGACAGCACCTATACAGCCTGCTCAAATGTGGAATACTGAAGCAATGCACCCGAACTGCCGTCCCAACGGAGTCGATCGTGGTTACGGTAGCGGCTACATAAATCCATTTTCCTCAATTATTCTACCTTCTAATTGATACTAATGGCGCAATGATTCTTAGCTAATAATGTTTTGAACTATTTCAGGCAACAACGGCCTTTCAACCAACCAACTCTCGAATGGAATCGAGCCTTCCTTCTCTCAGATTCCCATCAACAATACATCAACCACCATCCTATCCCCTGCGACAGTTTTCTTAACCAAGAATCCCGCACCCCAAGTACTGCAAGAGATTGACCCTGACGACATCCTCCGTCTGTCCTTAGTGGACTGCGCGAATTCGTAATCCCCTTTCCTTATTTATTGTAAACGTTTTTTTCTTCCTTTTTAGCAGTAACCTTGTGATCTTTATTTACCATAACATTATGTTCATATGTGCCATAACCTAGTTTCGTATTTAGCTTAACCTTTTTTTCTCTATTCTTGATTTTACGGTAGCTCCTACACGGATAGCCCCAATTCCTACTCCCTGGTCCTCAAATAGCAGCCTAATCTGCTCATTATCTATTTCTTTATCATTAATTTAATTTATCATTACATATCATTGATACAGTGATAAACTTTTTTTTGCATACATTCACCCGTAATCAGAAATAATCGAAACATAAACAACAATCGAATCTCTATTCTAAATTTTAAAAAGCGATATATTGTCTACTCTGCACTGGTCATTGATAGTCCATAACCAGTTTGTGCACAAATGATTACTCACCTAATTACTAAGTAATTTTCGTAGGATGTTCTACCTATTACGAGGCGATTACTATCGATAACTAGTCATCCACAGGGAGCTATCGTAACCTCGAGTGACGGCATCGATCGATATTTCCTCATCTCTGATCTACTTCTTCTTGCTCCCATCCACGTCCTTCTCGTCGTAGCCGTAACCGATGTTGCCCACTTCCGGGAAGGTTACGGTACATCTGCAAAACAGAGAAGTTGGTGAAAAAATACGAAATTCAATCCTTATCATCACTAGACCCCACCAAGTCTGCTCGGCGTTTTATTGAAACACCGATATTCCTTTCACTTTCAGTGATGGTAAAAAGTTGTTCCATGTCAAGCGATTTTACAGTAGCAGGCTACCACGCTAGATGGGGCAAGCCGGTAAGCCAGCTGCAACAGCGATGGTAGCATTTTTTTCCATTTAGGAACCATAATATAAACGATTCTAAATACTCTATAGTAAGTACCCTCGATAAAAAGCATATCCTGCGATCACTCTCCCCCCCCCCTCTTCTCTCACCTCGGGAGTGCCAGTTTGAGCGCGCGAATGAACGCCGGCCGATTGGCGACGTAGGGCAGGAAGTAGAAGTGCGCCCTGCAGATTAAATAGTTACGTCATAATTAAGCAATCGACTCCCAATTATGATCCAGCCATTGAGTGTGGGTACTGCGTTCACTCCCACCCCTGAATTCCCCATTCTTTCAAAATAACTCTTGCATTCTCACATTTGTGTGCACACATGCGGTGAACGACCCCCTCGGATCCGAGGGGGTACCCCGATTCCAGAAAAAGAAAGTGCTCGTAGCTGCCCAACTGTCTCTAAATTTAAAATTTCGAGATGCCGCAATCCTTTTTCTCGTCGAGCACTACACTCTACAATAAAAATGGTCGAAAAATATTTAGAATGACGCTCGTTGGAATTACACATTAGCATATTTCGCAATTGCGGCACCCCGGTCCGAGGGGGAGCGTACATCACATGATGTGACGAATCAAAATAATAACAATAATATTCCACAAAAAATAACAGTACCTTCTGAGCGCGGTTAGCTTCGTCAGCCAGTAGGCGGCGCCGTCGGACATGGAGGGATTGAGAACAATCTCCTGCAATATTGACAATTCAATAGAAATTCACAAATACTCGTCCAAAACAATAAAACGTTTCGCCCCTAAACAACAGATACGGCTACGAGAGAGCATGCCAAAGCAAGCGACACGCCGAGGTATAGAAAGAGAGTACACCACAAGTAGTCCATTTCATGAACGTATCATTATCTATTTCTAATAGTTGGCCATGTGGCCAAAGCCTGATCAAATTCCAATTGAACTATGAAAATGTCAATGATTAGTGGAACCGCGATGCTGCTACGTGAGAGTAAAAACAGTGGAACCGGGAACAGCACAGTTCTCACTATCGCCTTTCTGTCTACTCACCCATTGCTTTGAGCACACAATAATACACTAGAATGATGTAACCTGCGCCGAATACATTTCAATACACATTTTTAAATGTCAATACATGTTGAATTAAATAATCCTACAAGATCCTCGATGGTCTAACACGGTCGAGATTTTTCTGAACGTGGTATAATATTTATCATATTTTATGTATAATTAAAATATTATTTAATTTAGTCCCACAATATCCTCGATGGTCTTGGCCGTCCGTCCTCCCGCCAGCTCCCGCAGCGCTTCGTCCCCAAAGTAATCGCAGAAGTTGAGCTTCAACTTGCGCAGCTGACGGACCTGGAATTCATTCATTCATTATTTATTTATTCCATCAGAGGGATTGGGATCACGAGGTAGGTTGTTAAGGAAACTGTACAAATTAAAATCATAGATGGGCAGCATGTATCCAAGCTTTTTTTACATTGCGCCCCATAATAAGGACTATAAAATTAAATTTAACAGTATTAATTTCATCTAAAGACTTCCGAATTTAGCGTGCACGCAAATCGCCGAATCACCTGGCTAGTTGTAAACAACAGATTCCTGTCGCGAAACACATACAGACGTTCATTTTAAGATAGTGTATCGACTAAAGTACAGTAACCTCCGCCAACCAACCTCCTTGAGATACTTGAATCCCTCGTTGGCGATGGCCGAGTCGGAGGCGTCCACGCTGACGATGTACACTCCTTAATGGGATTACTGTAGCAGCTAACGGGTTATTATAGAAGTGACCAGAATACGGGAGCAACATCAGCAATACGTAGAAATCCAGATGCAGAATATTTCATCGTAATGAACTTGTGTTTGATAAACTATTCATTCGTTCCTTCTATGTACAAAAAAAATGATGTCTCGAATATTACAAATTTACGAACACTCGTCCGAAATAATAAAACGATCCGTTGATAATCCGTGCTAAACAACAGATACGGCTGCGAGAGAGCATGGCAAAGCGAGAGACACGTCGAGGTATAGAAAGAGAGTACACCACCAGTAGTCCATTTCATGAGCGTATCATTTTAAAATTGTAATACCTGTCAGACGTAATGCCACTCCCGGTTACCCACTTTGCTTACCTCTGGGCGCATTGGGCCACTGCTTGGCGAATGCGATGTCGCCGTGCGAGAGGACGTGAGGGGAGGAGGAGGGAGAGGTGGGAGAAGAAGAGGAGGAAGAGGTTGACGGAGAGGACGAGAGCTGCAATAGATCAATTCGATGGCCTAGAAGAATCACATAATCCCTGATGGAGCATAAAGTGTTACGTGTTCAATTCCCAGCGTCATTTCCACTTCAATTCCTTTTCTTAGCAGAAGTAAGTGCAGTAACATTAATGCTGAAGATTGGCCCTACGAAATCAATACCAAATCGACGTAGATGAGACGAGCTAATAACGTGTTTCTTCGTTCATACAATATATTTAAATGCGTTCAAATTGAGAAATCTAACCTTCCACTCCATCTTCTCCCTCACATACGCCCTCATCTCCTTCTGACTGCCAATTCGACGCCCATCCGACATCTCCACCTGCAATACTCACTTGTGTTGTTGCATCGAATTCTCGAAATTATATTCTCGAAAAACTTTTGTTATTCGCGAATAATGCATTGTTATCTAACAACACTAATACATACGAGTGGATCTCAAGATATAGGGGTGGTCGAGGTCGCCTTGCGCGTAGAAGGCCTAGACCCTTTTATATACCACAGCCTCCCCCCACTTCATATAAGTCGAACAATTGATTAGTAATGGTGTACTCGGATCTTAGCAAGCTCCAATACATCCAATCAGGAACAATGACACGCAACGCGCGAGCGCATCCGCATTGTCTAATTATTACTAATGTTTAATTGTTATTAGTAGTATTACTCAGTCAGTACGGCAATCATCCTACAGTATTCAGGTAAGCAATCGATAGCCCCCTTCGACTACAGTACCTGCGTTGCTCCGCACTCCATAAGCCACTCGAGGGCCGCCAGATCCGGCCCGATCTCGTGCGCTCGAGACTCGTTGAATCTGGAATAGAAAACGGAAATTACTAGATGGTACTACGTGATTCTCGTCAGTGTGAAAGATAACAAATTTCTTCTTTTGTAATGCCAAGAAACGAGATGAGAGGAGTGACGTCATCAACAAAAGATGAAATCATTACCAAGCGAACGGACTCAGTGATCTGGTACCGATCCTTAGTTCGAACGAGGTGATCCCTCGATTTGCGGAAAAAAAAATTAGAAATGCCACTCGACTTGTCGATTTTCAGTTTAGAATTGGCAGCGGGCTATCTATTACTTTCAACTAAAAAGTGCTGAAGTGTCGGATGACTAGGCCATGTTCAGCTATCTTCAAAATAAGGAACCCGGCGGATACTCGCTTCAAGTTGCAGCTATCAGGCCGTCTTAAGACAGGTATCACCAGAGATTGCATGAAGCCGGGAACAACTTTCGAAAAAGTATTTTTGATTTCGATCAAACTTTTTTGTGGAAGTACCTTGGGGATGAGAATTCCATCTTTCCGGGTCCCAGGTCGCAGAACCGGCTTTTAGCGATTTTCCGGCTCCAAAGCCGGAATCGACGTAACTTTGTTCAAATGTACTTACAAAGCCGTTCTTGGGCTTAAAATGATCAGAAAAATATGCCGCACATTTCTTCTATTGACGGTAACCTCACAAGTGAAGACTGTAAAAAGTTATAAAGGGAAATCCGACAAAAAAATGGAATAAAAAAATAATATCCTATATTGGATTTGAGAAAACACAGAATTTCTATGCTGAATATTGAAGAGCAGGTCAACTATAGTAATATAAAAATTTAAAAATGGCAAAAATAGGGGGACTCAAGACCCGAAAAATTGAGTTGAATCTCAGTAATTCGCTATTTTTCATAACAAATATTTTGTTTTTGCCGAATTTTCGCAATGAAAATAAGCTGTCTAGATAAAAAATATATCATAATGATATGGCAATGTATTCTGATAAGTTTAGTCAAGAAATGACGACACCTGCAAAAAGTTGATTTTTCTCAAAAAAACGAGGGCAAAAATTCGAAAAAATTTTTTTTTTAAAGTTGTCGTCATTTCTTGACTAAACTTATCTGAATACATTACCTTATCATTACGAAATATTTTTCATCTAGATAACTTATTTTCATTACGAAAATTCGGCAAAAACAAAAATATGTGTTATGAAAAATAGCGAATTACTGAGATTCAACTCAATTTTTCGGGTCTTGAGTCCCCCTAATTTTGCCATTTTTAAATTTTTATATTACTATAGTTGACCTGCTCTTCAATATTCTGCATAGAAATTCTGTGTTTTCTCAAATCCAAAATAGGATATTATTTTTTTATTCCATTTTTTGTCGGATTTCCCTTTATAACTTTTTACTGTCTTCACTTGTGAGGTAACCGTCAATGGAAGAAATGTGCGGCATATTTTTCTGATCATTTTAAGCCCAAGAACGGCTTTGTAAGTACATTTTGAACAAAGTTACGTCGATTCCGGCTTTGGAGCCGGAAAATCGCTAAAAGCCGGTTCTGCGACCTGGGACCCGGAAAGATGGAATTCTCGTCCCCACAGTACTTCAACATAAAAGTTTGATCGAAATCAAAAATACTTTTTCGAAAGTTGTTCCCCGAAGGGGATGTTTTCATGCAATCTCTCGTGATACCTGTTTTAATTAAAACAGGAACTGAAGCCTCTTTTTCTAATCTAGTAAGAAGCCCAATATGAAATTGCGGGAGTAATTGAATATAATTATATATTTTAATTATTTTAAAATAAATTGAATATAAAATAATTGCTCACCTATTCGACGTCTTCTCTGCTATGATCCTTCTCAGACTGGCGATGCGAAACGAGGGAAAGGCGGTGAGTGGACTGAAGGAGTCTATTTATTGATTTCAATTCACGACTAAGCGTCGTCAACCAAACTTTCGCGCATAATCTTAAGGGCGTACTGGCACTCTGCTTATTCTAAATTCGATGACAGGAAGCTCTACATTTTAACAAGTCCGGTACTAAAGGAGCCTGCCATTCACGCAGGGATTGGTTAGAAATTAAAGAAAAATAGGCTGAGAGAAGTCTGCGAAAGGAGTGGAAGCTGCCGCGCACTCATTCCCACTTCTCACCTGACTTGCTGCATGCTGCTAGCTGCCGCACTTGCAGCCGGTTTCTGCAGCAGTCTCCTCTCGGCTGCTAGGCTGCAGCTGCACGCAGCCCGTCGCAACGACCGCGGCAGCATCTAATTACTCGATAATCAGTTAATTGACCATTTAATTAATAGAAAAAGATAATCAACGACATTCGATAATTACTCCACTTCATAAATCGCAAACGATAATCACTAGGTAGCAAACCTCATTTAGTAATACACAAATATTTGAAAAAAATATTTATCTTCAACATCCCACTAAACATAGAAATAATCAACCGTAGTTAGACAGTACAAAACTAACAAACAACTGATAGCAAAACAATCGATAAATAACTCCTTCACTCCTCGCTTTCCTTCATTCTCTTCGCACTTGGCTCGTCGGCTTCATTTGATCGATTGATTTCAGCCTGAAACACACGTTTCGTTACAATCGATAATCTCATACCGTACCCTTCCATACAATCGATAATCGTCTACCTGACCACTACTTTCAGTGATTTTCATGGGCCCCGAATTCTGGGAGCCGCGCGAGGGGGTCTGACGACCGGGGGAGGGGAGGGGGAGGTCGCCAGAGCGGGAAATTTAAATTTGATTTTTTAAAAAAATATTATCACAACAAAAAAATGATAAATACAAAATTACTATTCAAAGAAAATATTTTGAATAATCACCAATGTTGAGAAACACGTTTACATTGATTTTCAATCAAGAATTTCACCATTATGCGACCCCCTTTAGCCCCTCGCAATCACTCTCCCATGTAACTAGACATGTCGTACGACAACTCCTGATATGTGTAAGAGTCCCAGTTGGGATAAGTTTTGAGAAATTAACGTCTACTTTGGCAGGATTCACACTTTTCTTAATTGTAGACTATATCTTCTGAATGCAATCATACTCCCACCTGTGTGAAGGGGTTTTCTTGTACTACTCGGGAAAACATATCGACTGAAAAAAAATTGATCAAAAATTTTTTTTTCCAAACGTGAGATATCTCATTCCCTAGAAACACCCGAAATGGAATATTTTTTAGGGAGGATTTCGGGAATGCAATTTCTCTGCAGTAACACGACGTAACTTCGTACAAACAATTTCAAATCACATATAAACACCATGGTTATCGATTTACCCCTTCGCAAAGCCTTAATATTTACAATTATTAAAAAATTGCAAAGTATAGGGCAAAAAGTGAAATATAAACAGTTGGCGATTCACTTCGTTCGGTATACTGTAAATCGCTTGGTCTACGTTTGCGAGGGGGTTCCCTTAATCCGAGACCATGAAAATCACTGACTACTTTCGATCGATACTGCCCTACCGCACCTTTTAATTCATCCTACGAACCTCCTACAGCGCCTATTCATTCAATCGATATTCCTCTACCGTATCCCTCCATTCAATCGATAACCTCCTACCATGCGCATCTCCTCGATCGATACCGTACTCACCTCCTTCCTCTCCGCTCTCATCAACGCCCACGGCACGACAATCTCCATGCAGTACATCATCTTCCGATTTGAGACCGTACGCACGCGGTGAGCTTTTCTGAATAAAAAATCTATAATACCTATGACTATTACTGCTTAACGAATGGCGCAACCTAACAGGAATAGTGATTTACAAGTACAAATTGTTTTAAAAGTGAAAAAGCAGGGAAATACTGAAACGTGCATAGGAAATGTCTTACCTACCCTCCCCGTAACAGAGAAGCGCCATGTTTCTCTTACCACAACTATTTGCATACACTGCCCAGTTGCCAATAATTTAACTCTTGAAATATTCAATTAGTTCTCGATCCCCATCCCCCTTCCACTTACCGTATCTCCACTCCCTCCCACTGAATCTGCTCCTGCACCATCTCCGTCGCTCTTCGCGTGTACCACTCCGGCTCCACGTCCTCGTGCGCCTAAATAATAATAATAATAATAATAATAATAATAATAATAATAAAAATAATCAATGTAGCTTTAGGGTGCGAAATAGACAAGTGAAAATATCACAAGCATTTACACTATTACAATTACTATTTAAAAGGGCATACTGAAGTGTAATTACCTTCAGAGATAATCATCCAAAAACATGGGGAGGAAGAAGCGAGGAATCGCATGGTTCGCAATTTTTTAAAAATATTTGTGCAGATATAATATTATTATCATTCTTTAATATTATTCATAAGGAGCGTGACCAGGCCAAGTACCTATTGCCATAAAAGAGAACGGTTCGCTGCAAAGTAATGAAGAAGCGAGAAATCGCCTGGTCTGGTTTCTTATATTTGTACAGGGATAATAAAAAAGGAAAGTTCTAAAAAGCCTGCCCACCTTGGCGAACAGGTAGCAGTAAACGACGACGGGGAAGGGCTCGGCATCTTGCTGCTGCTGCTGCTGCTCACTCCCTGCTGCACCGGTCGCAGCCTCGGTGCTACTGCTGCAGGAGAGCTTCAGGTCGTGCAGCATCCCTCTGAACATCTGCTTGTTGTTTCGCTAAACAGTGGATCAAGCAAAGTGACGCCGCTCTAGGAAGCATAGCATTGTACAGACAAGGCAACTTGAACCCGCCTGGTTTGGCAACTGTTGTCGTTTTAGCAGAAGTATTACTGGCACAACATTAAAAAACCGTTTTGTAAGATATTTTGATGTTAGAATTAATAACGCAGGACATTTCCCTGACCTGAACGCTGGCAGGAAGGTGACCGCGAGTGCGGGCAGGTTCATGATGATGTGGGCGGCCTCGGGACGATCAGCGGTGGGCAGCGACTGATAATGAACGATTAATTTACAAAATTAGCATGAAAAGTTTTCATTGAAAACCAATAAAGTTAATCACGCTTTTTTGCTCCCTAAAATTCGAGATTCGTAATTCATCTGCTTTAATTGTTTGTTTTTTTTGGTTATAAATAAACGCATAACTAGGCAATTCGCTGTGACAAGGCAAAGATATGTGATGATAGTAGATAGAACGATCGATAACTGGATCATACAAGGTGCATTTCCCCCCGATCCCTCCACTCACTAACTGCTGCTTGATGCATGTCGCCACTGGACCACAGATGAACTCAGCAGCGTCCTGGTTGAACACAGTAATTGAGGCGTCCGCCACCTGAAAGTGGAAGAGTACGGTATGAAGGCTATAGAATACGGTAGTTAGATGGGATCACGAACCCCACATCAGAGCGCCTCTATCGTCAGACTAACTACAATCAGCTGCCAGACATAAACTTTGAAGTACTGAATTCAGTGAACAAAAAACTGTGTGTAAAACAGAGTTGGCTAAAAAATCGTACGTGATTGATCTTCATATTCTCCCTGAGCCACTTGACGCTCTCCGGGTTGAGGTCGTTCGCGTAGAGAACACGAGGAGGTTCTGGAAAAGGTAATCGCGTGACAGGGCCGGTATGTGACCATCGATTGGTTTCAATTATAATTACAATTTTACAATTATTTACACAGGATTAGGGGTTTCGTGTGAATAAACAACTAATATAGCAACGCCCGAGGCGCAACAGAAAGAGTGTATGTGATTCCATTACCTTCATCTTTTATATTAAAATTAGTGAATAACCATATTTCTCCACTAATTAAAATGAACATGTCAGGGTACGGTAGCACTAGGAGTTAGAGTAACTCACTGTGCTTTCTCGCTGCGGGAATCACAAAGGGACCGATGCCGGCGCACGCGTCGAATACTGTAATTAGACACTTCACAAATCAATGACTTTTTTCACAATGTAATTCACGATGTTTTATGACGTCTCCTTTTACATGTCACCTCCCAATTCCAAGCTACTGGCTTTGTGTTTCGCACAATCTAATTTGTTGCGATAAACATATGTCTCAAGTGGATCCCATACAGATTCAAATGGTACCGTACCGAGGGACGACTGGGTCAGTTGTCTGATCACCCGGGCGTGCTCGTGGGAGAGGCGCGAGTTCCAGAAGACCTGAGGGGGAAGGTAAATTTATCGATCCATCAATGTTATTTTTCCGACCAACTTCTCAGTATAGCGGCACTAAACATCGCACAATTAATTCTAGTTACAACATCGAATGTAAGTTAGTGATACATCGACTACCGTATCCTCACCACACCTTGGTAAAGTCCATTCTGTACTTGACGCCGTCCTCGATCGTGTCCACCACGTAGTTCGGCTCGCCCGCCAGCAGCTCAACCTGACACAAGGAATTGCTATTGTAATTTTATTGACATATTAATTGTAGTATGTATTGCTATAATAAATACTTTTAAAAAACTAATCGGACGTATGTCTAATTGTAGTGATGTCAGTAGGCGAAACAACATATAAATAGCTCCTCCATAAGGGAGACGTCCTAAATAAATTTGTTTAGAAATATGAAGATAGGTAGATATTTTCATGTTTCAGTTAGAATATACAAACATTAGAAAGACTAAATCCACAGGCGTAGATATTCTCGGATCATGGAAAATTCAAACCTCGAATGTTCTGAACGTGTTCGAGATGATATCCGGCTTGCAGACGACTGTCCTGGAAGTGAACAAATAGTTCTGCATCACCAATGTTGAGCATTCGACTCAAAGGAAACACACCATTCCACAGTGACAAAAGGCGTACTCCAAAATCGACAGGATGGACAATTTTTAATTTAAAAATTGATTACCTACCCGTCGCGGCGCAATTTGAAGTAAACTTCATAGCCCAGTACTAAATCATTGCCAGGATTTCACTACCTCCACCCCTTCTCTATTATCACAAAAAAACTCCTCTTTTAACCAACTATTTCTATACATGCTGACGCACCCTTGTGGGATAAACAGTCCATTCACTCTCTAAAATCTTCCCCGTATTTCTTGTCGGATTTCAAATCCTGTTGCGCCTCGGGCGTAGATTTATTATTATTATAAATATATAAATAAACATTTCACCCACTTGCATGTCCCATTCTTCGCCAGCAGAATCTCCCCGATGATCTTGCCGTAGGGAAGGAGCTCGTCGACGAGATTGCAGTGGATAAGATGACCCGTTTGCGTGAACGAACTGCAAATGATACACAATTTATAATTAAAACACTCTTATCAAAAAACACTGTTTCGTCGAAACTGTTTCAGACAATTTGGATAAACGCACTCCTCCTATTTCTGCACACAATTTCAGTATATGTTAGAAATTCGGGCAGCCGCTGTGCACTATTCTGGACCCATATCGGAGCTCCGTTCGATATCGAATATAGAAAAGAGCAAACCTGAACTCGAGTCCTTCAGGCAGCACGGCGCGGAAGATCGCCCGCTGATCCCACTCATCGAAACCGATTGGATACTCCGCCTCCTTAAAGGCGATAAATATTACATCTGCTTATTTCATGACCATTCGGATTTCAAGAAGAAAAAACATCTTGGTGATACGCCGCTTCACCCCCTCAATATCAGGAAGGCAGTGATATTATTCACAATGGTGTTGTCTCCACTGAACTAATTAGGTTTAATTAATTAGAAAACCAACCGAGATGACTCGATCCGCATTTCCCGTCGCACCCCCGACAGCTTCCAGCACAGCTGCACGAGTCTGAATGCAGACGGCATTATTGCATTAATTAGTACTAGTGCCAGTTAACAACATCAATTAATTTTTATTAGTTTCAGTAAAAAATGAACCATTACTGGACTTTCGTGGTTGCAACCGTACTTTTCGAAACTATGGGTTAAATCGAGGCTTATAAAATTAAATAAACCTCGTCTGAATTGACGACATCCGGGTGGAGCACGACCAGCTTGAGCTTCTTGTCCGCAGTGTCCATGATGGGCTGAAATTAATCGATGATTTACTTTAAATTTCACTCGAATTTCGCTTATTCATTGCGTACTAGAAATGGAATTCACGAGTATCAAGATTTTACGTGAGTAACGAGCAGAAGGCGTATTTTGTTCAGTAATGAACATGCTCACTGGGTATATCTAGTTCAATTAGAATGCGTAAATGAGGTAGAAAGCAGGGCTATTTTAGCTCTACAGAGCTACTTTCTATCTGATTTTTGTCATCTAGCTGAAGTAGGTATGCCTTCCGCCTTTAGTAGTTATACCCCACGAGAACTGATTATTTAACGCACTACTAACACATAAGGAATACAGGCTAACCTTGAGCGTCTTGCCGTACTGCTTGATGGTGAACTTGTGCAAGCAGCCGCGCAGTCTGCCGACCTCCTTCGGCTCCACCTCCAGCACGGGGAACTTGAAACTCGTCCTGAAATTAATTCGTTCATTTCTAAGAAAAAGAGGGCAGGAGAAGATCAATACAGGTGGAAGAAGCGGTAGAAAATAGAAGAGATGCCGGGGTATTGCTCTCTATACCACATTCGACCTTCGAATGGCCAACGTGGTTTTTGCATAAACTCTTACATTTTTTTACTCATCTTTGTTTGACTATGTGTCACACCATCATACGGTCAATCACCATTGCACAATAAACGTTTAAAAGGAAAAGAAAACGAACTCACGTGAACTTGTCCTTGTCGAGCTCCTTCATTCCTCGGACGGCAGCCGGAATCTGGATGCAGCTGGAGGTGCCGGCCTCGTCGCTGACGACGCCACTATGGCCCGCAGTCACAGTCATGACGGAGAAGGAACGGAGGAGAAGTCCGTCGAGTTTGGTCTGCAAATACACGGATAAATCAATAAATAAGGCCTCCGCAGGAACCGAAAAGAAGCTAATCGTTGCAGAGTGACCTACCTGAGCGAATCCGAGCAAATTCCTCAACGAACAGTGCGAAATTCGCATGAACAGGCTCAAAACGCAGCGAACGCAGTAGTACACGCAGAGTTAGCGACTTTTTCAAAGGCAGAAAGCGCATGCACGCTACAGTACCTCGTGTTCCATGTGCCTCATCGATAACTGGTATATTTATATTTACAGAATCAAGTATATATCGTATATCTCTCAAATAGCACATATATTTTAATTTCACTTTATGAAGATTGTGCTAATCAATAATCTTAACCCACGTGATAATTAGCATATCATATTGTCGCCGTTTCAAAACGCCTATCTAAACACCTACAGTAATCCCTCTCCGCAATCACTCTAGCCTGGTAATTCCGCATTCTCATATTGATTCGCTCATTGTTCCCTCCAGCTTAATCCTATTCATCTTGACACGTGCACTCACTACACTCTCTCTCCACTCTTTCCCTCCCTCTCATTCCTCATTCCTCGTATAAAAGGGCGGTCGGCGGTGCTCCCAATCACACCTTTTCCGCTTTCCCCCACTAACCCCTCTCGTCTTCTCTCTCTAATCACCATGGCCTACAACGCCGGACGCTCCGCCTCCAACACCGTGAGTACCCTTCCTCTTTTGGATCTCCAGATCTTAGGATCTTAGGATCTCCTACCGTAACCCTCTCCCCATTGCAGAACCAGGCCTACGGCCAGCAGTACGGACAGTACTCCCAGCAGCAGTACGGTGGACAGCAGGGATACGGCAACCAGCAGCAGTACGGTAGCCAGCAGCAGCAGCAGCTGTACGCCGCTGGATACGCCTCCGGAGCCCAGTACCAGGCAGGATTCCAGGTACCGTACCATCTCCTACTGTGTCCTCTGCCTACAGTAACCCGAGTATTCTATCTGACCCAGCTAACCTTTCCCTATTGCAGTCCGGAGCCCAGGGCACCTCTCTCTCCGCCAGCTACCAGTTCCCCTCTGCCGAGTTCGAGGCCGGCTACCAGGCCGGATCCCTGCAGTACCAGGCTCAGCTCCAGGTCCGTTGCCCATCTCGCTACGGTAATCTCTAGTCTAACCCGATGAACTTACCGTAACCCGCTGCTTTCAGTCCCAGCAGCCCCAGAAGCTTGGAGCCGGATACGGCCAGCGCTACCTCGCCCCCGCTGAGATCCAGAATCAGCTCGCCGGCAAGCCCGCCTTCTACGACAACGTCCGCGGTGAGCATCGTACCCTGACTACAGCACCCCTCTTACCGTACCCTTCTAACCTACCGTATCCTCAGGTATCTACTACGACGGCAAGCGCGCCTGGTACTACGACAACTCTGGAGCCTTCGGCGCGCGCAACTCGTACTCCTCCGGCTCCGTTATCACCGCCATCGAGCAGGGACCCAGCGGTACGGTGGCTTAGATTACGGTAGTCCAGATTACGGTAGCCCCCGATACAGTACCTACCGTAACCCCATTGCAGGTACCGTCATCCGCATCGGCAACGGCACTCACGGCAACCCCGAGGAGCTCCGCAACCACCCCTCATCCGTGTACTACACCAACCCCCAGGCTCTCTAGACGCGCTTGCGGTGTGCTGACGCGCTTGTGGTGCCATGCCTCCTATAGGGCGGAGCCCATTGGCTCAAAGAGCAATAAAATTAAGTAATAATCTTGTGCAGTTGTTCAATAATACACTGGATACAGTGGGGGTAGCGACGGTAGCTTCTTAGTAGGGTACGGTAGCCATCATCATCATTCCATCTTCGGCTTGCTTATCGAGCTTGCTTGCTTTTTCTTGGTTCTTCTTCTACTTCTTGTTAGTATTAATGTAATCGTTTGAAGATATTCTTGCTTCTTCAAAGTTCTCCTGATCTTTACAGATCTTTACAGATCTTCAGAGAGGTTCATGCTTCGATCTTCTCTACTTAATCTACTCTACTTAATCTACTCTACTTCTCTGCTTTTGATCTCTTGATTCAGTTTTTCTGTATTCTAATCTTCGCCCTCATCTCCATCCTTGTTCTATTTGAGTGCCTTTCGCACTTTATTCGGCCAATTTGCCCCCTTCCTGTTTTCAACTTCCTCATCCCTCTCCAAACAGTACTAGAGTTTGAGATTCGAGTAATCAATCGAATTAGCTCTCTTTATTTCGTACAGTCTCTCACCAGGCCGGCCTAGAGTGTATGTAAAGATGTCTGATCCAATTATTTTCCTGACTTTCAAAATAACTCCAGCCTGTCTTCCCTTCTCCTTCCACAGTATTCAATGGCCTCATAAAAGCGATACTTCTGCATACTTCCCTATTGTGTTCCTTATGAGGCACGTAGATAACAAAAGGTGAATCGCTACATAATCAGTAGACATGCCATCCATGTATTTACCCCAATTTCAAAGACTACTTCCCATCTCTTTCCACAGTAGTCTACGATTCCATAAAAAGATACTACTACGCTTCCCTATAATCTTCCTTATGAGTCGCACAATAAAAGTGGAAATGTATGGATGGATATTCAAGTTTCGGAGTCTCAGTTTCTTATCCTCCAATAACTCGCCCGCCCGATACCCATCATGAGTGGTCTCTGGGGTCCCACTGGACATTCTTCCTTCCTCATGATCATGTTATACGCCCACACTCGTGTGTACTTGTCACTTCATTTTGGACAAAGTCACATGCTCGTGAACTAAAAAGATGGAAAATATTGTGCAAAAAATCTCGAGGGAATGGATCATGCTCGATAGATTGAGTTCGGAACTGTGAGATGTTATCACACTACTGTTAGAAAGATCCACTCTGCTAAATAAGCAGATCTTGATTTTTGTTGTTGATTTGCATAACCAAAATAGTTTTATTTAGCGTTTCTATTTACTTATTTCCTCGCAAATGTCTAAATCCGGCGACAATCTCATCAAAGTCGTCGATCTCTTCACGTGCCTGTCACAGTTGATGGCAGAATTGGGAGGGGGAGGGGACTCCCAGGGGAAGAACAATGATACCGCAGGACGCTACCGCCCACAAAACCGAAATACACACACATGTCTCGTTTTGGTTATTTCGGGGCCTTGACAGCTTCTTCCGTCGTTTCACAATTGAATTTGTTCAGAATTCACGCAGTCTCTTGGAAATAGTGCGAAAAAAATGATTTAAAAAACGAATAGGTTTCGAATATTGATATGTGTACTTAAACTGATGTATGGTAAATCTGAATACCTGATTAATAGAGTGCGCAATGTGAGACAACAATCTCTTCATTTCGCGCACTCTCTGCACCTGCCTTTGGATGAGAGCGCGTGCGAAATGAAGAGAGTCTCACATATCGCACTCTACTGTTTATCTACATATAACCATTTTCGTTATTTTTTGTTATTGCCAGTAGTACAATGCGGAACTTTCTTGTTACTTCCTCAATTCGTTCTGAAGCGTGTTTCTTTCTTTTCTTCTGACATCTAACGCGGTTTGTTCCTCGGTCGGTCAACAAAGGCGAGAGGAAAATACGGGATTGCGCAGAATATCACAAATCTCCAGGAAGGGGTCAAGCGCGGGAGAATGGGTAAAATTCGAACCCCTTCCTTTTGGACATTCCCTCGCCCCCTTATGGGAATTTGAAACTACTTGTTGTTACCTGACTGCGTGCATGTACATAAATCGAATCATCGCGTTCCTTGGCTTTCAGCTGAATGTTTGCTTGCCATTTCGTTTCCGGGAACTGACTGATATGTTTTTAAATCTTTAAAGTCAAAACACGGAGTTAGGGCAAAATGCCATAAGAGAATTCAAGGGAGGCGCATTTTTTTACACGCTTTTTCCATATTCTCTAATTTTTGCCTCGTCTCGATAGAATGCCGTGAGCAATACAATGCAATACAATACAATATTTATCACGTCAGACGATAACGTCAGCTGATCAGGTGACGTCAGGTGAGGATGTGGTTTCAGGGGTTAGGATCATTCTTCTCAGAGTAGACGGATCATTTCGGCTGGGGTCGGGGTAGAGGATCGGTCTTCTTCCCATTCACAGACCAGTGAGCAATACAAATTGTTATCGATATTCAAGATACAAACAGAAAACATGTATTCCCAAGACTCAACATACAGTGTCATATATCTATTGTTTTTATTATTGCATACACTGTCATGGGAGGTAGCTCTGTACGACTCATCAACATTTTATTTTCATCCACTTCCTTCCCTTTGTTACCGTAATACGTAATACAGCACGACCAGTCACCCATCGTCTTTTTTCTGTACTGTAAAGGGGATAGTGGCATTCCGGGGAGTATGCAAATTGAGGCAGACAAGGGGTGTGCGAAAATAGGATGTAGGTGGTGTTCTCACCACGATTTCCATGTTGGCATTTTGCCAGAAAATTTGATCCGCGCTCTCCCCACTTCGTTTCTTTCCGTCTTCCCCCCAGAAGAAGGAAGAAAAAGACGATAAAAAGACGACTCTGTCAGATTGTTTTTCTCCTGTTCAAACTCGTTTGCCGTTAGGTCACAGTCGAGACGGGCAGACCTCTATCTAATTTGCCTCTTACACACAGAAAAATGTAAATGTATTACAACAAATGTATTACATGTAATACATTTTTCATATATTTTCATGTATGATGGGGCTGGATTTATACATTTTTCTCTGTGTGTACATTCTCTTCCCGCATCACTCCACAGCACATGAGCTATAAAGAGCACGCTTTCCCGGTACCTTGTTTTTTTGAATAATTTCCAGGCTGGATCCCTGCTTGACTCCCGACTTGAAATTAATACCAGAGAGCCAACCCTCGGGGGTCAAGGGAGTCCGTAATATGATATCCTACTCTGACTTCCTCCCTGACCCCTTCCTGGATGATGCCGGGTGTCATGCGACCCGGACTAGACGATATTTCAGGAAAAAATCTAGTCGAGTTCGTGGGTGCAATGAATAATTGATGAGCGCTCTGCAAGTAATTGCGACGCGCCTACGATTTCGGCCAAAACAGCGCTTTTCTCACACAATTCTTTCTCGCGGCGGTTAATGAACCTTAAACTTGAACCGCTTTTCATCAGTCGCATCGAAATTCGCACATTTTTTTTGTATGTGATTTCGCAGAGGGTTCGGTTCACACAATCTCAAACCCCAAAAAATATAGCAGTGTATAACAGTCTTATCTGTCCCACTTCCCCACACGCTCCAGGTGCCGACCCCTTTCTGGAATCACGCGGAAAAGACGGGCGCCCATCCTAGAATCATTCTTTCATCTATGCGCGCCTGGACCACAATCGTGGTCTCCCAGGGGAGCACTTTCACGCGCATAGAATACGCGCTTTTTCGGCACTAGACACAGGCGACGTATTGAAAACGCCATGACGAGACCAGGGAATATTTCTATGGGCAACGAAACACGGAACAGCTAAATTCTACTTGAAATGACACAAATATTCCATATTGCTTGACGAATAAATAGTAAATTAGTAATTTCCGGGTTTGCAGCTGGACGAATAGAGAGTGTTTGTGATGTAGGAAGGACCAATGGAACGACTCTCTGACCTCAAAGAGGGGAGAGACAACCAATTGTAGTTGACAGTTTTCTAGTTCGCGTGAAGCACTATTTTTTTCCGGTCCAAGGAACTTCCCACATGGTTCTGAAGCTCAGGGTAGCCTCCAAAAAGAGTCTAACCCCTTTCTGGAGGCTTAAAATCATTCCCCAATACTTCCGGGGTCGTTTCCGCCCCCATTTTATTAGGATTCTCTGCACTCTTTCACTCTCTCATTTTTTTATTTTCCCCCCTCCCCATTTTCAGCCCATTTTTCGCTCGGGTCGTGAAATAGTCAACGAGGGTCGACCCATCTGATTCATTACCCTCCGCACTGCTCTAAGAGGATCATGCCCAACCTCCAGAAAGGAGTCACGAGTTAGAGAGTGGGCAAAATGAGAGAGTCTCTAGCCACGCACACTCTCGCTCTGACCCCTTTCCGGAGGTTTCTCTATGAAATTATGCGTGAAAAAGACTGCGCGCGAGAGAGCGTGTGAAAGTGAGAGAATATGGAGAAAGTCTCTCTCACTTTTCCGCATTCTCTAGCCTCACACAGTTCTCTGGATCTGCCCGCGCGCTGTTTCTAGTTCCGGAAATTGCCAGACTCATTTTTTATTCGCGGAACATGGGAAAACCAACGGAAAACATCGTTCGATCATCCAGAAAAAGCATCTGTCGCTAATCTTGAATGAAATTTGAGTAGTAAATTGATGGATGTTCGTGAAAAAGTCTTTCATCTTTCTTTTTTTCTTCATCTCCCACTCAGTATACCATGATATGCCCAAGATTGCTCGGGGGTATCCGGTTTCAAGCCGCGCCCTACTTTGTCTGGGATTGCTCACTTTTCCACATCATTTCTGATTTGACGACGTCGACGGACATCCGTCTTTTGATCCCTATTAACTGCTCTTGTTTATGACTCTGACGGAATAAACAATGAATTAATGAATAAAGAATGGGGTAAGAAACGTTAAAAGTGAAAGCGTCTTTCTCATTTTCGCGCTGTCTCTCTAGCATCGGGCCCCTTTCTGAAGGTTTGAAGCAATGTCTTGCAGTGCTCGAGGATCTCCAGAATGGGGTCGAGAGCGAGAGAGTTTGCAAAAGTGGGAGAGTTTTTTCCGAAGACTTCGAGCCCCGTGAATTTTTGTTGTCCTATGATGAAGAGGTTCCATGACGCGACGAATAAAAGATGCGTCGCAATCTAACTTCATTAATTATCGAGAGAGTGAGTGAGGCGCATGGCACGAATATCTCTATAGCATCTGGCGCCATTTTTCACGCTCTTCCCCGCTGGATTTGATTTTTTCTACACTTTTGACCTTTCTATTTGTCTCTATGAACATTCTTCTGCATCCAAAACCTCCAGAAAGGGGCCAGGCGCGCTGTTGAATGCGACAGGGACCCCTTTTTTCACTCCAGCTCCTTTTTGGCGGTTCATAATTCATTTTTCTTGTCACCGACCTCCACAGAGGGGTTACTCGACCCCTTTCTGGAGGTTTGTGGCGATGATTAGGGGTGAAAACGAAACAACAAGGGCTCGATCTGACTCAATCTGCTGTCAAAATAGCGTTACATGCTCGTGTCTCACTCAAGTGGGTAACAATCGAATCAGCGACACGCCCTCTCTTTCTTTATCTCTCTCTCCCTCTCTCTCTCTCTCCCTCTCTCTCTCTCTCTCTCTCTCTCTCTCTCTTCCTGCCCACTCCTCCTTTATTTCTGATTGTCGCGACACTCGTGTTTTTGCGCCTATCTAGAGTTGCCACCAGAAAGGGGTCATGCGCGAGACCACACTCTTGGGAAGTTTGAAATGATTTTTTAGCGTGTTTTCTCCCTGCAGAACCGACGAAATCTCCAGAAAGGGGTCAGGCACGATAGAGTGTGCGGAATCAAGGGACACTCTCTCACGCACTCCCTTTCCGCGACCCCTTTCCGGAGATTGCTTCCTGCTTGTTGCTGGACACGTGTTTTCGAGTGCGTGCTAGTGACACCAGGGGAGAGACAAATTCAAATTAGCCTTGTTCCAGGAAAAAGAGCGTTTGTTGAATGTTTCATGACACACTCATTCTAAGTACGCCTACCACCCAAGGAAAGTGGAGGGATTTCGCGACTTTGCAGGCTTTCTTATTCCCTATTCCCAGAAGACTTCCTTCCCTTTCCACCTGTTCGTCTAAGCACGTTGTTCCAACTCTCCAGAATGGGTTTTCGAGCGAACATAGCTGTCTCTCAGTATCGCATGCTCGCTCGCTTCTGACCCCTTTCTGGAGGCTCGACTGTCGAATGGCGTGCAGCATAGCCGCCTTTGATGCTTACTATTAGTCCCTTGTAATTATCGCCTCCGTTTGCCTCTCTCTCACTTCGGTGTCTATTTTGTTGAGAAAGTTTCTCCCGCACCACGATAATCTGTAATTCGATAGTCGAGTGGCGCCCACACTGCCCCTATTGCATTCGCTCGCTCGCTCCATGCTGGACAGCCGCAACAAAACAGCCTTGTCTATTCTCGCCCTACATCACATGCAAAACCTCCAGAAAGGAGTCGACTCTCTCTCCCTCTCTGCTAGCTCTATCATTTGTGATCCCTTTCTGGACATTTGAATCTCGCATGAAAAATTCTGGGGCTGAAAACAACAGGAAAAATGTGAAATCGGGGAAAATATTGTTGAAAATATGAAGTGCTTTTCGAGGGTCTTCCAGACGCGGGGAGGGCGGTGAGAATCTTTTGTTTTGCTGGACCTCGTCATAAAAGATATGCGTTCTCCCCGCCCCGCCAGTCTTCGCACCATTTCTTTCCGCTACTTAAACTTGTCGACGCCCGCCCCGCTTCTCCGTTCTTTTCTGATTTTTCCTTATGTCCTGGCGCGATTTCGTATTTCCAATTACTTCGCTAACATCTCAATCCACCTCAGCCAAGTCCAACTGTGAACAACTCGCTACGGGCGACAATCTTCAGTTTTCAAGGTATGTCAAATGCAAATTTAAATTAATATTAATTTTTAAAAGATTTTAAATTATTTTTTTATAATTTTGCAGATGATGACTGCGGCACGTGCGGCCGGCCGCATCAACATGTACAAGAAGCGGGCTGCAGCCAATCAAACGCCCCTCAAGAAGACAAAAGTAAGCGATTACAACTTGAAGAAGAGCAGCGAAAACTACAAATATCTAAATGGCTGTGAGTAAGGTTCCGAAAGCGTGCAAACCTGATTTCAAAAGCTTGACAAGCGTACAGTGCGGCACACCACTTTCCATCTCAAATCGCGTAAAATCGACGGAAATACGAAATTTCGCAATTCGTTCATCACAAAATCGCACGATTCATTCAATTTCAGCGCGTCGGCTCGCAGGCGAGCGTCGGTTCCGATGGAGAAGTGTCCGCACGCAGAGACTCGTCCGTCGGCTCCTGTAAAAGGTGCGTCTCATCCTCTGACCCAACTCTAGTCTTACCGTACACCAAAAAGTCAACTACCAACTAGCGGGGTTGTATTGAGGTTAAATGCACTACGCTCTATGCGTACACTACGCTGTATAGTTCTAGGTGCGGGCTCGGTCCAGGGGGAGCTCGGTAGATGGCTCCAGGTTCGGTTCAGGGGGAGCTCGGTATTACATTTATACAATGATACGATCACACCAAAAAGTCAAATGACGGACTTCCGTTGTTTACCACACAGGCACGTACGCGACCCTCTCACTTTTGCCCGCTCTCTCGCTTTGGTAAGCACAGGAAGTACCATTTTGACTTTTTGTGTGTTCGTATCATTTTATAAATGTAATAGCCGGCTTTAGGTTCGGTTCAGGGGGGGAATTCGGAAGCTGGCTTGAAGTTCGGTTCAGAGGGAGCTCGGGCCCGGCTCCTGGTTCGGTCCAGGGGGAGCTTAGGATGTTCGGGAATGTTAATCGCTAGAAAGAGTACTGGCTTATTTCATTGCAAAAGGCTCGTGAGGCTGAGAGCGATCGAAAAAAAGTTGCCACTACGCCACTTCGTGGCTCCGTGGCAACTTTTTTCGATCGCTCTCAGCCTCAGGAGCCTTTCTCAACGGAAACGCAGGATACTGTGTTGATTTCCCTGGCGTGTTCAGACACGTTTCCGACATCGCAAAACACATTTCCTGTGATACCCCACGCTCTGCGCATCAATTGGAAACTTTTCGAAATTTCCGATTTTTAACGATAAAACGTGTTAGAACACGTTCAGACACGTTTCAGACATCGCAAAACACTTTTCCTGTGATCCCCCACGCTCTGCGCATCATTTGGAACCTTTTCGAAATTTTCGATTTTTCACGTTAAAACTCGGCAAAACAGGTGAAAACGTGTTTCACGTTGTTTAAAAACGTGTTAGGACAACTTCTGACACTTGCGAAAAATGCGGCAAAAGGTTTGCCCGCGGCGGGGGTCGAACCTGCGTCGGTCGGATTTGAATGTCGCGCGCTTTAACCACTTGGCCATGAATTTGGTGATTTAAATTTTGTAAAATTTTAAAGCAATTCTGGTCAGGTATCGTATGCAAAAGGTTCTGAGAAGATTGCGTGACTTTGAAGCGATTTATAGCGAAAAAAACGAAAAAAATTGCAACGGAAGGAATAACAAAAAAAAAACAAACAGACAGACAGACAGACAGACAGACAGACGTTAGCATTTTCTAATATATAGTAACAGAGACCCGTCGCCTATAATGCAGACAGTTGTACCGTGGAGACCCCAGGTGATTAAGTTGCTGCGTTAGCAAGAACACATCTCAAGAAAGGGTGGTGAAACGGTCTCGATGCTGACCACTAGGGTTGCCCGTTCGGCGTCGGTTTCGGTAATACGGCGTCTCTTTTTCTCTCGTTCTCTCCCCTTTATCAGCCGTATTACCGATCTCTCGCTAAGAGGGCAGTAATACGAAAACCGAACTTGCATCCCTACTGACCACTTTCTGGAATATCCTACGAACGGCAAACCTCATACGAAAATCATAACCATCTGGAGGGAATAAAGAATTGAATTGAACGCACGGGTTCGCATTGCGATTGTGCGTGAACCACGAAGGAATGTGTTCGTTTAATTTTCGTTCCGGATAAATTAATTCTCGCGCTTCGTAAAACTAGCGAAGCGTGAATCTCTCGATTCCCCCCCCCCCCTCTCGGCTTCGGAACATTCTCACTCCTGCCACCTTTCTCACTGCAATGGTGTTCGTTTCGTTCTCGCGCATCGCTAAAGCAACGCACAATTCGCTGTCTTTTGTGCGCAAAGCGAGGAGTCGGTGAGCATTATCGAGGACGGGAACTGTTCTCTTCATCTTGGTTATATTAATTGGTTATATTAATCGATTGACATGTTCTAGATGAACTGATAATTCCTCCCAATACCTGAAACTCTAATAATTCATCACTCATTTTCCATTCATTGTTCAGAGATTCGCTCGCCGTGCCTGATCCCCAACCACTCCGCAAGCGCTCCGGCTCGGTGCCCGCCATCAAGATGGTCACTCTGGTACGGGTTTTGACTAATTAACTAATCGTTGATTGCTCAGCCTCTGCAAATTGCTAATTAACTGAATGTCAAGTCCGAATTTACAGTCTTTCTTCGCTGTCGAGTCTAATTGTCACACAATTGTTTTTGCTACTAAATCTCCACTGGGGAAGACTACAACGCTCGCACTTTCTTGAATCTAACCCCTTTCTGGAAGTTTAATCGAACACGATCGAATTTGAGAGAGAGAGAGAGAAATCGTCGTCCTTTGATGCAAAATGTGATTGTGTAATGGGATAGTCCTCTTAGTTCTACATCTGTCCTTTGTTCTAGCGCTCACATAGTCCAAGCAGGCCTTAATGCAGTCATAAGATTTAGGACCGCCGCCGAAAAGTGCCACTTTCATCGCGTTGAACTGAGCACTTTGTGCACTTGGTTCCAATTCCAGAAAGGGGTCAGGAGAAAAGTGTGGATCAGACCCCCTTTCCACCCCTGGCCTATGGAAGTTTCATATAGTATAATAATGAAAACAGTCTGCGATATGAAGAGAACTGATACAACTGTTTACCGGGACCGCTGTCTTAGGCGGATTTCACGAAGTAAAGTAAAGCGACTGTACAAAACAGGCACAAAATGCAATCAGCGCCGACGTTTGGCTATCTATCGCTCTTTGACTCTTTTCCTTCTTTTGTCGTTGTCAGTCTTCCCCCTTTACAATTCGTTTAGTGTTTTCGGCCTTGCTCTGATAGACTTTGTGGCTTTTCTAGTTTAGACAAGATGTGACGAATACTCCAAAACGGAGCCAGAAACTAAATATCTACAAAAATCAACATGCTAATGGTCAACTGAAGGATTGAGTTGGACAAAGAACGGTAGTTCTCTTTTTTGAGAAAAGCGAAGTGTCTGATGCGTGAAGTAGGGGTTACCGGAAAATAACAATGCGCGAAATCTTTTGGTCCTGTTTTCCCCGGCGCTTTTGTGATGCACAACTTTGTTGTTTTCGCGGAATCGCCAGATTCTGCAGAACGGCTGATAACAAAAGCGGAGAGTAGACTGAGTGTCGGTTGTCAGTATTTGGGAAAAGATGTAAACACGACTGCTTTTCCGCATGAAATTGATGGATTTCTCTGGCAAGGAACAATCAGCTTCCTAAAAATGCTATGCAAACGCCAGTGGACATTGCTTAGATCAGCAGAATGCACTCTATCGCCCCTGTCCCCTTTTAGGAGATTGGAAAAAGCGTGAATTTTCAGGCGTCCGAGTGGAATCTGAAGCCGCCGCACGTGCGTGCCCTGAAAATGACGTGGTCGAGGCTGTGTGAGCCTCCTCGCTCACATTGTAAAGGAATCGTCGCGCTGGTGGAGAGAGTATGGAGCAAGATCGATTCGGTTAGTTATTTTTTGCGTTCATCTCTATTCTTTTTGTTCTATTTCATCTCTATTCTTCGTACGCGCCTACAAGAATACACATAAATAAACGCGCAAAAGCTAGTATCTAGCTAAAAAGCAATTATTTGCACGTAGACTGCTAATTCCTACATCGTCTATTCCCAGAAAGTTTAGTGAGTGCGATCAAACTTGCCTCGGGATTGCGCTATTTTTCGCTTGTCTGGCCAAAGATTCATTTAGCATTCACCGTTTCGCACATTCCCAGTACCCAGCGCTGTTTTGCACTGCGATTGACACATATCTCAAGAGAATTAAGTCTGCGAATTCCAATGTCTAGGCCGCCGAGCGACGGTGTAAAGTCAAATCGCTTTGAGGCATTTTTAGAGTCGGTTGTGGGAAGGGGAGTGGCATATTTTTAAAGTAGCCTGAAAAGGGTTTTATTAGTAGAGTTGTTTCCATACGAGTTGTACGGCCTTTTCCTTTTCCTGTGTCTGGTCAAAGATTCATTTGGCATTCACCGTTTCTCAATTCCTAGTATTTATCCATGCTTTGTGCATTGCGATTGACAGGTCTACTGTTATCTACCTCTGCCCAACACCCCAGCACTCTCCTCCCCGCATCATTCCAAAATAGCCCCTCGGGCCTCGGGAATAAGACCACTTGAGACCAGGGACGGGCACAAGATAGATATGCGCGTCCATAATGGGGCGCGAGAGAAAAGGAGGCTCCCCCGGGAACACTCTCACCCCCACTTTGTGTTTTTTGAAGAAGAAAGAAAAAACACAAGTGGCAACAAACAGCTGAACTGAGAGCTTCAAAAGTGTTGATTTGGCAGTGGGGGTTGAGCCTGCCGAGATTTGGACTACGCAAATCTGACGTCATAACCACTAGACTAGGTGAGAATTTCCGTGCCGAACGGTTGAACAAATTGTAGGGACCACCGCGTGAAATTGAAAATTGTTCCTAAAATTGCAAATTTCGTGCTTTCGGGGTAATGAGGGATGCAGAATCACGATAGCGTTTCCAGATTCATCAAATATAACCAGTTCAACGAGAATCAGGCAAGTTTCAAATCTCCGCCCGCCGTGGTGTAGTCGGCCCACCGAATTCGTGCGGCATCGTTGCGCCATGAGTTCGGTGGGGCAACGACTGTTAGTTAGGTCAGATATTTTCGTTTTGACAGTTTTTCTTGCTGTTTTCTAGATTAATATAATATTTGCAGCAAGTATTCACTTCTAGCTGCTACTAGGAAGCCATGAATAAATAAAGAATATTTAATTTTCTGTTTTGTAAATAATAACTAGTTCATAATCAATAGCTACAGTGTTCAACTCGTAAAATTTGAAGCTGAAATAAATAAGGTTCGCTAGTACGGATTTCCCTTATTTTTTTGCTCAAAGCTGCCCTGGATATCATAGTATGAAAAAGTAATCAATTCTCAGAGCCGCAGCCCCTGAAACAATAGTTATTAACGATAATATAAAATCAATGAAGTTCGTGTGCGAATTAAAACACATTCGCTAGTACCGATTTTTCTTATTTTCTCTCTGTCACTTGTCTGTCATCTCAACTTTATATTGAGCAAGAAAACTGAGAGCCGCGCTCCTTAGAAACACAATTACAGCAAAAGCAGCCTTTTCTGTGGAGATAGTCGTTTCTGTCTTTTCATACTTTTCCCCGGCTCTAATTTTGGAATTTCCGGTTCGGTGGTCCCTAAACAAATTGTAAACAAACAGAAGGAATGCACCGTAATCCGTGTTTGCCGTCAGAAAGACCTCGTGAAACTAATTATTGATTAGCACTCGACGATAAAGTACTGTAAAAATCATTATCGATTTTTAGAAAGACGCTACGATCAAGGAGATCTTCTACAAGGCGGCGTTTGTCGATAGCATGCAGGTAGTTTAAGTTATATTGCTTCCTTTTGTAAATTTTGTTCGTCCACTGTACTGTATCGCTGGAGCTTGCTACAGGCATTACACTTCTTTTCCGCCACAGAACAAGATCATGATACCATTTGTAATTTTGAGAGCATTCAAAGTACCGTGTTACAGCGACGTAATCCTAATCCAAAAATTATGACGACAGAAATCGACGATCGCTTTTTGCCTTACATTGATTGTACTCTTCTTCACCCCTTTTCTCCTCCTCCATTTCTATGCTTTGCTTTCTGTTAATCGGCTTGCTTCAATTAAGCGACGGTCCAATCCCGATCCAACACAGGAACGATGCGAGAGGAGGAGAAGTCAGAACTCCATCGCCACTCTCAGGTGAGTAGAAACCTGAATTGGATTAACGAAAAGGAAATACCTAATTAAGGAAATAATATAAATTAGTTCAATTTTGTGCGAATACGCCTGAAAATTCCCCAAGTTATTTCGAAAATTGAATGCGCAAATTTTTTTTATTATTGAAATCTCTGTTCGTGAAGAAAACCTGTAGAAGCTCTGGTATGTTAATGAAAGACCAAAGATCACTCTCAGGGACCACACTCACTTCTTCGTGTCGCTCACTTCGCAGCTCATTCAGAATCTGGAGAACGACCCGGGAGACATGTTCGCCCATTTAGATAAGATCGGTAAGCTTTTTTTGCCCATATTACAAATTTACGAGCATTCGTCCGAAATAATAAAACGTTCCGTTGATAATCCGTGCTAAACAACAGATACGGCTGCGAGAGAGCATGGCAAAGTGAGAGACAGGTCGAGGTATAGAAAGAGAGTACACCACCAGTAGTCCATTTCATGAACGTATCATTTTAAAATTGTAATACCTCCAGAAAGGAGTCAGTGCTAAAGTGCAGTGTGAAAGCGAGATGTCCTTTACAGAATCTCTGATCGCATTCTGCAAGATTGTATTTTTTTATTCGAGCACATGTTACAACCACGTTGCTAAATACAAAAATCTCATATTTTTGCAGGCCGAAATCACGCATATCTGAAGCAGTACGGGTTCAAGAGTACTCACTGGGAGAAGATTGGAGAGTACTTCATCGACATGGTTGTGATTCAGGTGAGTGTCACAGAAGAGTGTATTTTTGGTTGTTTAGAAAACTTTACGACGCAACAACTTATTTGTAAAAACGTGGCAAACTTTTGTTCAAGGTCGAAATCTTTTTAAAATCCTTCAAAAAGTGGTCGAGCAACGTTCTCCGCCGGTGGAGAAATATAATGAAATAAAAAAAATTACGATATTATTTCAGCTGTTCTTTCCTTCGCCAGATTTCGAACGATTAATTAATGATTCACAGTTAATCTTGGTTTTTTTCTCCAAATTTTCTTTTCAGGATTGCGTGCGTGCCTACCCTGACGCTTGCCGCGCCTGGACGCTGCTGGTGGCGGCGATGGTCGATCGATTACGGTAATTATTGATTGGTCCGCTATTTTCGGGTTGATTACGGTATTTATCGATCGATTATATTTATTATTGCAGTGCGGCGCCGCGTCGCGGTTCCGTGGCCACGCTCGCCGTCAGAGGAGTGAGTTTGTTTTTTTTTTAAATTTTAGTTTACCATGTGTTCGTCGTTCATTGCGTATTCGAAATTTGTGCGAGTTACAAGAAAAAGCAACAAGTGTATTTATAAAATAAATGGGAAATCAATGAGTCGAGTATTAGAAAAACTGTTGTGACTACCCTTTTTTTGGAAATCGTGAACGTTTTCTACATGGTGTTTCTTGGCTTCACGAATAGACTAATAAAACCGGCAAATGCGTTAATATAATAGTCGATTCTCTTGCCGATTCAAGACACAAATAGTTTCAGTCAAAAGAGGAACTAAATGTTGCTCCAGTGCGAATATTCGGCTCCGGCAACATCTTCTGTCCCAATCCGAGAACGCCGAGAGGTGAGGAAAGCTTACTAATACTAATACTATTCAATAACGAGTATGATACGAATTTGGCTAATGGTGTAAACCAGTAATCCGTTGCGTTGGCGTACAGAAAGAGAAGCGTAACATAGTTTCCTTCTATTTTCACACACCCGCGCTGATAAGTAGATTTGAAATTTCCTTATTTGACGCGTTTTTGCCTTTGTTGACTCAATAGCCTCTGAAAGGTATTGTGAAAGCCCTCACATACACATACCATAAAATGGTTTCAGAATCATATTTTGACATTATTTCTACACTCAGAGAAAAAAGCATGGGAGTTAGCAAATGAATTACTTACTTTTTAGCTTAGAGTGCATGGGAAATGAGGAGAGCGCAAGTAATTTATTTACTCACTCGCATGCATTGCGAAGTGACTTTTCTCTGAGTACGGTTTCTTCGGGTTCAATGGCCGACATCTACAACGGTGCTCGTCGCTCGTCTAATGGAGAAATCAAGATTGATTTGCCGAGACGGAACAGCGGGGGAGAATTGTCGGCGGCCATGGACACACTCAAGGTTGGTTGATGAACATTGCTCGGCCTAGCCTAATCTGCAGAAAGGGGTCAGAAGTTAGCACCGAGAGGGACATCTGACTTTAAGGATGGTGTCCCACGAACTTTTGGTTAACTGAGTTCTCACTGTGAGGTTATCAATCTCGGTTTCCTGGTAAGAGTCCCGCAAACCGCACGTTCAACCGATAAGTTTGAACAGAGTTATTCGAGTTTGGCCCTGTGCCAAACTGACCCTGACGCGCAGGGATTCAAAAATGAGATGGAGGGATAATGGGAAATGAGGAGAAAGCGACCGCGCCATTGGCCCATACGAGATGAGGGATGAGGGAGCGCGAGATCGTAGTATTCCTTCTTTAAACCGGTCGCCCTGACACATTTCGGGAGATTTGTAGTAACGTAGTAAATGCACACAGATCTTGATAGATCAATTATTTACAGTAGACTTCGCAATGAATACGAAATATCTAAAATTCTTGATTTTTAAATATAGATAATAATTAGTTTTTTTTTAATTTCATAATTTCAGATTTGCGATTCGCCCAAATCCGAGCGATCGTCAAGTGCTGAAGTGAGACGGAGATCGTTCTGCAAACTGGAAGATGTCGCCGAGAGCTTGGTAATTTAATTGGTTATTTTTATTCTCTATAGCTGTTTCTATGAGTACTACAAGCGTTCGGTAGTGTTCGGAACTGCTGTAGGCATGATTGTTTCGCCCCCTTATTGCTAGCGCTTGCGAGCAATTGTAGGGAAATGTATTTACGCAACAACCAAGACGATGTCTAAATCAGAAAAGTGGACGGCACTGGAAATTAAGAATTCTACCTACGGAAACATTTTCAGTTGGAGCGCAAGAACGGCATTTCGTCCATCGATATTTCATCTAAATGTCCGCTGGCCGCACTACGAGGAACACTTACGGAGACGAAATCGAGCTCCGCCCTTGCATAAACTAATTATTTTGTTGTTAAAATAATTAAGATAACTCCCTTCTGTCAATGAGTGCCCACCCTTCACTGTACAGGTCCCAGTACTACCTTTTAATTGATCCAGCAACACTTCCGCTTATTTCTTTACAATAATTTCATGTGCAATAATGTTTTTTGATTACGCAAGTTCCTGATAAAGTTGAGACGTTCTAATATTATGTGTGGTAAATTCTTCACCCAAATTGTTCAGCAGATTCCCATTTACATTGATTTTATTATTCAACTAAAACAATTCACAGTGGCTAGGCACTTAAATGATTACTAGCATTATTACTAGCATTACTAGCAGCATTAGCATTTAAGAGACCGTCCATGAGAGAACGTAACAAGGGGGTAGGGGTCCCGGATGAGAATTCGACAACCTACCCTCAAACTTTTTTCGTGGAATGAGCATCACAAATGCTGATCGACGTCGCATATATTTAAGCTTGAAAAATTTTTTCGAGGTCAAAATTTTTTTTCAAAATTTTCACAATTTTTTTCGACCAAAAATAAAGTTTCGAAATATTTAGCGATAAGTATTTTATTATACGTAACTTTACGCGCTGAATCCGAATTTGATAGTTAGAAGTGCTGAAACGCAGGTTTGAAAAAGATCCGATCGAAAAATCAGATTTTTTTGCGAAAAATCGAAAATATCTCTTTTCCCACCCCACTTTGACAACTCCATACTATGATTTTCGGAATCTACATCAAAAAGCAGCTTTGGAGCCTTTATTTCAGATTTTTAAAAATTAACTGTTTTTTTGCTATGAGACGGTGAAGTTGCATACCTTGAGATTTTCCTATGAGGTGTCATCACATAACCTGAGAACTCGTTCCTTCGGGTAAGCAGTTGAATTTTCAAAATGCATTAATAATCGAATGAAAAATAATACACTACTTTTAAATTGAATATATCGGCCTAACGTCTCCGTTTTGGCGATATTTCGGTTTTTTCGATGTAAAAATGTAAATTTGAAAAATGCGAAGATATCACTCTCATTTCAAGTTTTAAATCAGTAAAACGCATGATTACAGAAAATCGAGTCATACAAGAGCAAAAACAATCGAAATTCGCAGAATTATTAATTTTTTTCATTTTTCAAAAATTTCATTTTTTTTATTTTTCTCGTTATCAATAATTTCTGTGTCAAAAATAAAATATCACTTATTACCTGTTATATTAGGTGAAATTGGGTAGACCACATCCATTTGAGGTACATTCATAGGTCCATATTACCTTTAGAAGCCGTTCGTAGATCAACTTTTGCGCTTATTCGGACAATTTTTAAATATGACTGGGGTGACTACAATTGCATTTAGAATTTTTTCCTGAAAGATCTCTCAGTAATGTTCAATGTTAATAAAATAAAATGTCAAATAATAACGAAATTGAATTTTTTAAAATTCATAACTTTTGAAAATATCTTGAAAACCATCTGTAATTTCCATAATTATTATTGAATGTACCTATACGAAATAACCAGATTTTGTTTCCTTTTCACTATAACGTCAATACCAATTAATAATTCAAGCCTAATTAGAGTGTTTTCCTTTTCTTGTGATTTTCGTGAAATTCATTGGTGAAAATTTGAATAAGTAAGGATTTAGATGAAATAAACTATTCGATCAGCTTACCAAAGAACACAATTCTAGAGAAAACTAGTTACTGAGGTTTTAAGTATTTGTATATACGTATTTTTCGGTAATATGTAAAAGTAGAAAAAAGTATCATATGTTGCTGGTAAAATAAAAAATCGTAATCGTATTTTGAGGAATATTAATGCACGTGCGATTCTTTCATGTTGAACATGTGCGTTATAAAAATACTTTCTATGTAAAAAACCTCTGTAACTAGTTTTCTCTAGAATTGTGTTCTTTGGTAAGCTGATCGAATAATTTATTTCATCTAAATCCTTACTTATTCAAATTTTCACCAATGAATTTCACGAAAATCACAAGAAAAGGAAAACACTCTAATTAGGCTTGAATTATTAATTGGTATTGACGTTATAGTGAAAAGGAAACAAAATCTGGTTATTTCGTATAGGTACATCCAATAATAATTATGGAAATTACAGATGGTTTTCAAGATATTTTCAAAAGTTATGAATTTTTAAAAATTCAATTTCGTTATTATTTGACAATTTATTTTATTAACATTGAACATTACTGAGAGATCTTTCAGGAAAAAAATCTAAATGCAATTGTAGTCACCCCAGTCATATTTAAAAATGGTCCGAATAAGCGCAAAAGTTGATCTACGAACGGCTTCTAAAGGTAATATGGACCTATGAATGTACCTCAAATGGATGTGGTCTACCCAATTTTACCTAATATAACAGGTAATAAGTGATATTTTATTTTTGACACATAACTTATTGATTTCGAGAAAAATAAAAAAAATTAAATTTTTGAAATATGAAAAAAATTAATAATTCTGCGAATTTCGATTGTTTTTGCTCTTGTAAGACTCGATTTTCTGTAATCATGCGTTTTACTGATTTAAAACTTGAAATGAGAGTGATATCTTCGCATTTTTCAAATTTACATTTTTACATCGAAAAAACCGAAATATCGCCAAAACGGAGACGTTAGGCCGATATATTCAATTTAAAAGTAGTGTATTATTTTTCATTCGATTATTAATGCATTTTGAAAATTCAACTGCTTACCCGAAGGAACGAGTTCTCAGGTTATGTGATGACACCTCATAGGAAAATCTCAAGGTATGCAACTTCACCGTCTCATAGCAAAAAAACAGTTAATTTTTAAAAATCTGAAATAAAGGCTCCAAAGCTACTTTTTGATGTAGATTCCGAAAATCATAGTATGGAGTTGTCAAAGTGGGGTGGGAAAAGAGATATTTTCGATTTTTCGCAAAAAAATCTGATTTTTCGATCGTAACTTTTTCAAACCTGCGTTTCAGCAGTTCTAACTATCAAATTCGGATTCAGCGCGTAAAGTTACGTATAATAAAATACTTATCGCTAAATATTTCGAAACTTTATTTTTGGTCGAAAAAAATAAAAAAAAAATTTTGACATCGAAAAAATTTTTCAAGCTTAAATATATGCGACGTCGATCAGCATTCGTGATGCTCATTCCACGAAAAAAGTTTGAGGGTAGGTTGTCGATTTCTCATCCGGGACCCCTTTCCACTCTCTCGTGGACGGTCTCTTAAGGATAGGATTACTTAAGGATTAAGGATAAGAATATGATAAAGGAATACTTTAATGTTCCAGGTCGCTCTACTTTCCCTCTTTGACCTTCATCGGTTAGAGCGAAAAGTTTTTTCTTTACTTTTTTTTCGGAAATAAAGATGAATTACTCGTTCTCTTCTCGCTCCCTCCCCATTTCGGCGCCTATCCATGTTGGTTCAGCATCGGCTTAGCAGTAGTTTACACGGACTCCAAGGTCTCCCGTCCGGATCCCTCCTTATTTGAATGGATCTAATGCTGCGCAAATTTCATGGGTGGAATTCCACCCTCTGAGGGTGGAAAACTCGTGTAACTCAGCTCAAATTGAACGAAATCTCTCCAATCAAAAAGGAAAATGTTCCAAACGTGGCAATCCCTGTATCAAGTATGGAAATTGTGGCTTCACTAGGAAAAAAGTTATGAAAGGGTGCATAAAACTGCTTTGCACCTTGCACCCCATGAAATTTGCGCAGTATAACATCACTTGAATTTCCTTCGCTCATTTGAATCAACTCCTTTTAAAAGCCATAGATTACTAAACTTTCGTATATGACGTTACATCTTTGTTGATAATTCCCTAGAAGAATGAGCTTGTTTGCCCGGGAGTCCATCCGTCACTTACTTCAACATAGAAGCCGTCGATGACATACATCATTCCGCCGCGCAAAACCTTCAGAGCGGAGCCAGGGTGTGCATAGACTCTCTCAATGCGTCACACTCTCTAGCTGCCTACCCCTTTCCGGAAGCTGGAATGGTGCGGCAAATGTTGCATTGCCGTTTCCGCGTTCCTTCGTTAACAGAGACGAAATCTCTTTGATCATCTCCCTCTCTCGAACCTCTATCCCTTCCGCGGGGCAACTTTCACTCCTTACCGCCGCTTCCTTTCGAGCCTTTTCTCTGCCCATGACAATGAACTGCGAACGAGAGACAACGTGATTTCGAGAGAGTTAGACAGCGAGAAAAGATGGGTCGAAAACTTGCATCCTCTGTTCGGGATTGCGCGGGAGAGGAGATAGGATATTGGCTGCCCGGGGTGGAAATCCTGATTTGATAGGTTGCCCGAGAAGGGAGAGAGAGAGACAGCTAGCTGCCATTCATTCTCCCCTTCCACAAGAGCGGATAAGGTGATTAGAGAGGTGGATACGGGCCCTCAAGAGTGCCATCACTCTTTCTCTTGTTAATGACACTCTTGAACTCCGTTTTTTGTCACTCGAGGACTGTTCTCAGTGTTTTTGCATATGCATTCCCCATTCATTGTATGTTTCACTAGCCTTATTTCCTGATGCATTGTATCGGTCGTGCATTATTTTCCGATCTTCCAGAATAACACATCTTTTGCTCCTCTTCATACAGCTGCTTCACCATTAAAAAAATTATTTCCCGCTTAAACTTAGTAATATCAGGTCTCCAATCACGATGGGAGACTCATCGACCCTCTCCCTTCTCATCCTTCTCGTCTCCTCATCGACCACTTCGGGATTCCTCTTTAACAGCCACGCCTGCGGATGCCCGTATGTTTTCAATATTATTATTTTAAATAAAACTATGCGGATGTACATTTTAAAAGTAATCCAATAATTCTAGACGATCCCCCACCAAATGTATTTCAATGATGCCCGTATGTTTTCAATATTTTATCTTCAATAACATTATTCGAGCTTAAAGTTCTCAACAATTCGATAATTCTACACTATACTGTCCGTAATACATCTTTCAAGCAAAATCTAATTAGATATTACAATAATAATAGTTATTTTTAGACAGTGCCACATGATTCCAAACCTACAGATCAGGATTAGAGCGAGAGTGTGTGCGAAAGTGAGAGAGTACCTCTCGATTTCATACGCTCTCTCACTCCAAAGGCGTTTTTGTAAGGTAGGCCGGTCTGTGGAATGATGTGGTGCGGGTGCTGTCGGTTTAGTTGCTAAAAGATAAAAGATTGTCAAGTTTGGGAGTACGCATTAGGGATGCTGGTTAGGTGTTAGGTGTCAGGCAGTCCCTTTTCTCTGCCTCGTTTAAGCCGCATTTCATATCTCTCGCTGGAAAGGACCGAATGCGAACACCGAACCATCATCCCTAGTTCAGACACCTAGATGATCCTCATTGTCAGTGTTTTAGTGATCTCACACTCAAGAAATAAAAAAAACATAAAGAAAGGGGAAGGGAACCTGTTGGAAGGTCACTTTCCTCTCTTTCTTGAGGTGTTAGCTCACTCTCACTTATTCCTTCTCAATCATCCCAAAATGGCAGATATCTCATCCTTATCCCACCCTGTCTATGCAGTTTTCCCGTCTTTGTCCAGCGGATTTGCGCAATCTCTGTTGAATCTTTGGTCACCTGGATGGAAAAAACTTTCAACATTCCCATAATTCCTAATCAGCTCTGATGATTGACTGCCTTTGCAGCCCTCCTCCGCCTCCGCCCGCATGCAACTGTGCAGCGCCCGCGCCCGCGCACCACCAGATGGCCTACGTGCCAGTCTACGCGCAGCCTCAGTCTTACGCGCCCGCAGCGGCACCCGCCGCCTACTACGCGCAGGCGCCGGCCGTCGTGCAGCAGCCGCAGCTCGCGCAAGCGTACGCGCCCAACACGCCCATCCGCACGGTCGCGTCAGAGTCGTACGACGCGGCACTCGACAACTCCGTACTTGATTCGCTACCCGGACAAGTCGGCTTGGCGTCGCCCGCTCCCGGACAGATCTACCAGCAGCAACAGACCTCGCAGGGCGGTAAGTATCGGCTCGATCGGGTACGAGTAGAATTTGAGTGTAGGGATGCTTCTTCGATTTGCGTAGTCAAGCATTTCGAGCAAGAAAGCGGTCAAGAAACTGCCGCTGGGTGCACACCACACCTAACCGGCGTTCCGAAGTAGTGGCATACGTGCACAAAAGGGATGTGATGCGCGCATTCCCGTGACGGACTGATAGAGGAGCATTCCAGGCTACGCCACGGCTTCCCAGTCAGTCTACGGCGGTCATCAGCAGCAGGGAGCCTATCCCTCGACTGCCGAACTCAACGGTACTGCTTTGTCCTTAAAGATTATCTTCTTCAAATGTGAGCTCCTTACAGGATTCCCCCAGCAGTTGTCTGCCTACGCCCAGCAGCAGCCTGCCGCAGCCGGCGTCTACGGAGGCCAGCAGATCCAGGTATTACATTTATAAAATGATACGAACACACAAAAAGTCAAAATGGTACTTCCTGTGTTTACCAAAGCGAGAGAGCGGGCAAAAGTGAGGGTCGCGTACGTGCCTGTGTGATAAACAACGGAAGTCCGTCATTTGACTTTTGGTGTGATCGTATCATTTTATAAATGTAATAAATAAGAAGCCAATCAGAAGCCATCAAACGTATCACTAGAGTGCGAAATTCGGGTAAATAATCAGATTAGCTCTCTCCATTTTGCACACTCTCTCACCGGTCGATTGGTGAGAGAGTGTGTGAAATGAAGAGATCTAATTCAATTATTTACCCGAATTTCAAACTCTACGTATCACTTAGAAAAGAAATGGTTATTGTATTCAGTTAACATTATGATATTTCTTACCTCTTATAATTTAGCAACAATACGCTCAGCCCGCTCAGACCTCGGCCGTCTACGGTGGACACCACAGCCAGGTTCGTTATGTTCGTTGTGCCTCTTGCTTTAATAAAATGTGCATTTGTTACATGCTTTTACCACAAAGGTTGTTTAATAGCGCGTGATTTCAGCAAGGATACGCGCAGCCCGGAGCTTCGTCAGCAGTCTACGGCCAGCAGCAGCAGAACGGATACGCCTCTAAGGTAAGCGTAATGTCCTACCGAATATCCAGTACTCGTTTTCTGATGCAAGAGAAACGGGTTAGAGCAGTAGGCCTTCATTCTAAATTGACATCTCTCATCTTCCAACCTTCCATAATCTTGAAGTTATCCTGTTGCAGGCCGCGCAGCAGTCTCCCGCCTACACACTTTCCCTCCCCGCCTCGCAGGCTGGTCCTCAGTACGTAGTGGCTGACACTGCCGCCCTCAACGCCTTCTCCTCTTCCGTCGCCGCCCAGCCTCTTCCCGGACTCGCCGCCTCTCAGGTTAGAAAAAAAGATTGTTGTGCTGACATTAGAAATAGATGGTTGATACACACTGTTGTAAAAGCTTTTTGTCGCACAATTTTCATTCAACGTAGGAATCAACACAGCCCGAAGATACATGATAAATGAGCTTATCTTTGTTCAGTCGCAGTACGCCCGTCCCTCGGCCGCCTCCTCTCTTCCCGCCTCCACCATCCAGTACGCGCAGGTTCCCGCTGGCGTCGCCGTCGATCAGGTACTAATAGACCCACTGTTACTGGTCGATTATCTGCCTAGGGTTTTCTGAATGCTTTGAATGCAAACAGTTTCGGTTGGTGGTTTACCAGTCTACTATCGGATACCTTATCATCCGTAATTGAAAATCTGCATTTCCTCCCTACTGTCTAGCCCTTACAGCATCTCGCCCAGCAGATTGCATCGGAGGCTGCCACATACGTAGACGCCAACGGAAACGAGTACGTGCAGGCAAAGCAGGTGAGAACGACGAACACTCAAAGAACACTCAGAGAAAAATTACTTCGCCATGCATGCGAGTTAGTAAATAAATTACTTACGCTCTCCTCATTTCCCATGCTCTCTATGCTAAAAAGTAAGTAATTCATTTGCTAACTCCCATGCTTTTTCTCTGAGTGAATATGTAGAGTAAACTATGCTCTGAATGTGATGCAATAAATTCGTCTCCATGCAGAATGCGTTCGCTCGTCAACACAACACGGCAGTGAATTCATACGCCCGATTGGGATACGTCGAGGGGGGAAGCGCCGTTAGAGAACAGGTATAGCCTACTATTGAGTAATAATGAGAGAGTATAATTGCAAAGAATTAAGATAGGTTGTGTCGGAAAAAACACGCATCCTTCATTTCAGTACGCCCGTCTCGAGCCCACCTCGAACTACGTCAACGCTAACTCGTATGCTCACAAGAAGGTGAGTAATTGGATATACGCTAATCACCTTAGCACGACCTTACTTCCTGGATGCCGTGCTTGTACTATATTAGAGTTTTCATAAACCTGCTTATGAATCGCACTTGAGGCCCTTCCCGTAGTCGCCCCCATCATCGATGTGCCCGCCCCTCCTCCTCCCAGAAGAACTCAGTTCGTCGCTCCATCTGAATCCGAGGTTCGAATGACATCCTTTCATCGGTATTCATTGATGGACTAACGCTTCGATCACTGCTGTTATAGTTATCAATGGCAGGCTTGTTGAGATTGGCAGTGCATGGCTTTTTTTGCTTTGATAATCGGTCTGCAGAGATGAGAGAATTGCGAATAAGGCACATCTTGGACTTTTTTAATAAGACATCCAATTGATCCCTGCGGTGGGCCGCTGCCGCAACCGCTGGTTTTGCAGCAGATCGTAGCTGCTGATCCGGTCGATCCGGTCGTCGTCGCGTCTGCAGCTCAGCACGACGCCCCGCCTCCGCCCACCATTGTCGAGGCTGTCGACACGACTTCCCTGGTAGGTCGCTAGTGCTCTGCCTTTGCTAGCGCACTGCCGCAAGTGCATGAATTAAGGTTGATGAGAAACATAAATGATCAGAATCGTGTACTACGCCAGTTTGCTGTGGGAAATATGTGATGAAGATGAACAGTCTTATTTAGAAGTCTTCTTTCAGAAAGAGTGGAGAACGATTGCAGGTCCTCCCCACAAACAACATCATCGCAGCATCTGATGATGCCGCCGAGGTGTCCGAGTCGGTGCGCGATCTAAACACCATGACGGCCCCCGAGTTCGAGCAGGCACTCCAGCGAGCAGCACGTTCGTTCGTCTTACGATTTGCTCAAATCATGGAACTAGCGCAATACAATCAGAGCAGCGTTTCTTCTGAACAATTCATTCATTCCTGAAATTCGCTGTGTACCAAACACACGCTGTTGAATCAATACTCTCGCTATTTTCGAAAGTAGAAATTGCGAGCTGGTCTTATCTCAGAGGTTCCCGAGGAGACTGCTCCGGTCGCCGTTGCTGCTTCCGTCAAGGAGGAGCCCAAGCACTCCGTCGTTGCTGGCGAAAGCGAGTTCCAAGTGAGGATGACGATAACTGCTTTGCTAACTCTACGGCAACCATGCTTCTATTGCCTAACAATGACGTAATAGGACATCTCTCTCGATCATCAGGGCTCGCCGCTCACAGAGGAGAATCTGCTGGAGAACAACGTAGAGGACACCAACGTGGTGCATGTTAGTTTTATTTATCAAATCATGCGATAAGGTGAGGGTGAGGTTCTTCAAAAATTCCATCAGTGAAGGTAAATTGCTCTCCGTAGATCATCTCTCCATCTTTATGAGGGTCTTTGGGTGTTCCATGCATAGTCGCATACTTATTATCTCTTTGTGCCAATCCAACTGAGGAACATCCACAACGTCTGAAATGTTCTTGCTTAATTTCCGATACGAGAGATGATATCTATGTATGTCTATTCAGAAGGCTGACGCTGCCGAAGAAGAGACGGAATCTGAGACGCTTCCCGACATCCACCTGCAGGAGGGCATCTCCGCCGTCGTTAAGATCCGCGCTCACGCTGCGCCCACCGCGCACGCTCCCCGAAGAGACTTTGGCCTTGCCAGACACTGAAAACGCCTATTAACTACCGAACTATCGTAATACTAATTATGTATAGATAGAGCTTCGCCCCATATCTGTAGTGAAGTGTATGCAGTGCGTGCCGTAGTATTGTCATGTCAATTTGAATGCAGAGTTAGTGTGTGGATACTAATTGGAGCTGATTAGTAATGTCGCTCCAAAATCATCGATCATTCCCAGTGCAATTCCTCCCCCTAATGAATATCATATTATCTTGTCCGATTCCGTCGTCAGCAGAATAATAAATAAAAAAATATTATATATAAGAACATTGTAGCAATCGATTTATCGACGTGGCATTCGAACATATTGACATGTGACAGAATACGTTCAATTGAAAAGAGTAAGCACTTCTTATCCAGAAGCGGCAGGAGTCGTGGTTGCGACCGGGGCCTGAATTAAATGGAATTGAGGAGAGTTCAATATTCGGAATGATTACCCCCGTAGATCCGGTCGAATTTCCCGCTCCTCCAGCAATTGAGCCAAGAGCTCCAAGACCTCCAAGGCCTCCTCCGAGTGGTCCGAGAAGCTTAAATGAATTAACCTTGAGACAAAAAGTTGATTGAATGAAATGAATGCTAAAACTGACTAAAACTACATTAGTAAGGTGATGGTAAAGAAATAAGCCGTATTAAACAAATTGAATTACTTGAGCCAGGATGCTTTCGAGTGCAGTTCCGGCTGTAATGATGATAGTACCAAAGGGCAGACCGAGCGGGTTTCCACCGGGGAACTGTAGAATGATTAGTTAACAAAGTTACTCTCACACGATTTCTCGAGTAGCTCTCAAATTATCTTGATGATGATTCAATCGAAATGAATTCTAACCCCGATACCACCGACGACTGGTAGTTGAGACGCCGTGCCTCCAACACTCTTAAGAATGCCTGAAATTGGGGAAAATAGCACATTGAGAGCGTTGAGATTAAGTTTAAACAATGGAGAGAAAGTGCTGACCTGCCATCGAGTCTGTGAAGGGGCTGACGAAGCCACGCTTCTGAAAAATGATAAGGTTTTCAAAGCAATTAAAATGCGTGGGATAAAAGATGGATACCTCACCTCTCTATTAGGAGCAGCGGTGCTCAGAGCGATCGTAGAGAGGAGAAGACAGAGAACGAAACGGGCAGACGACATATTTGTTCTGAAAGGAATTTTATTGTATTATTGTAAAATAAAGAAGGAGTAATGGAGCGAAAGCTAGGATAAAAGTGAAGGAAGAAAATGCGGTGTTAATCTATCGCCATCCTGGACGCTTTTATAGTAGCTCGGTGAGCCTACGAACGCTATAAAAATTTGAATAATCTGCTCGGAATATACACCTTTTGCAGCTGTCGCACGCTATCAACAGCAGAGTAATGATCTGAGTCTCTCAATTATGCGTGCTCTCTCGCGCTGCCTGATCTACGAAAGAGCAGACAGGATGTGGAGAGTCTGACCATTACTCCAACAGCAGTAGTCGGCGCTGCTGCAGAAGACTCCGATCCCGAGCCGATTATTCAAATTTCCACAGTGTTCGTAGGCTCACCACTATAAACGCGTCATGTATGATGGTAAACTCAAACCGCATCGTCTTCATTCATTTCCACCCTAGCATACACACAAAACGAATTACTTACTCTCATGCATGAAACCTAAATTACTTACTTACAAGTTAAGTAATTGAAGTGATTATTTACTTCTATGGAAGTAATCATATCTTCAAGCATGCTAGTTAGCAATGAATTACTTATCTTGTAGTTTTAATTTTTGTGAGTGAACTCTATTAACCTTTCGATTACTTATGTGGTGCTAGTTTTCGGAAAAAGGAAACGGAAAAAGGTCAAGATTTGAATTCCCGCAATTTCCTATCTCAGTTCTCCGTGGAGCAATCGACTTAAAACTTCGAATATAACATTTTTCGACCCTTTTCCATCTATAAACGAACGAAATTTCGAGTCGATTGCTCCACAGAGAACTGAGATATGAAATTGCGGGAATTCAAATCTTGGCCTTTTTCCATTTCCTTTTTCCGAAAACTAACACCACATTACTCTGCAGTATAAATCCTTTCTAAGATGTCGTCCACCCGTTTCATTCTCTGCCTTCTCCTCTCTACGATTGCTCTGAGCGCAGCTGCTCCGTACAGAGAGGTGAGACCAATCCCATCTCACCGCGGTTTTCATTCCTTTGAAAAAAACAGATAATCTTTTTAGAAGCGTTCTGGTCTCATGGGATCCATCCTTACACCGGTAGCAGGTTAGCACTTTCACTCCAATGTTAAGGCCCGAGTAATGACCATACTCTCCTCATTCTGCGTGCTCTCTCATCGATCAGACAGCGCGAGAGAGCAAGCAGAATTGATAGGGACAGACCATTACTCTCCTGCCCTCACCTCTGATGCTTTCCCTATTTCAGCCATGGTTGACGCCCTCACAAAACCAATCTTTTCTCTCCCACTCATCGGTCCCTTGGTTAGAGTTCATTTCGATTCAATAAGTGATAAATAAATAAGAGAGCCACTAGAGTAATCGAGTATAAGTAGCTCGCTTAACTGATCATTCTATAGTTTCAAGGTCTGCCCGTCGTAACCGTCATTCTTGCATTCGGATCTGCTCTTGACGGCATCACTCAGCCCGTAAGTGAATTTCTTCAATACGACCTGTTATTAGTCATATACCATCATTTTAATAACAGCACATCATTGTAATTTTCACGGGAGTTCTCAATCAAACCGCTAGTAAGTGTCCGCATATCTCAAGGATAATAACTCGTTTCAGCTTCTCGGAAAACTCGGAGGAGGTCTTGGAGGCCTTGGAGGTCTCGGTGCAATTGCAGGACAAGCGGCAAAATCGACGAGCGCCACTGGGGTGATCAATAACTCCCATCATTGAATTCGTCAATTTCATTTATTTCAGTCCCCAGTCCCAACCGCGACTCCTGCCGCTTCATCATAAGAAATGCTTACTCTTGCCAATTGAGCGTATTCTGTAACAAATGTTAGAAAACCACGTCGATAAATCGATTGCTACAATCTACTTCTGATTAATGATTAAATATTTGATGTCCTTTTTGAAGCGGATTTCGAGTGAACGCACGGCGAATTAGAGTCACATCGAGCTGTTTGGAGTTTTTACCTCAACAATACCAACATAGTTTCATATTGCTCATGACAGATGTTGAGATCATGATGTGGTTTCCGGTCAGGATCATTCTTCTATGTTAAGCAGTATATTTACCCAGGGTTCAGTGTTGGCCTTCTTCAAACTCACAGATAAAAACATCTTGCTGGAAGAATACAGTTGATTTTCTTATGACCATTGATGTAGAAAGGAAAGGTAGGTTACGTGAGGAAGAAGAAGAAGAAGAAGACAGTCCTGACGAACGAATGGCGATTCTTTTACGTCAAATTGAGCCCACGAATCTTGAATATTAACTTTTGATGTAGGAGATCGTAAAAAAATAGTTTATCGGAAATACCATTTAACAAGTGAAATAAGGGTGAAATGAGGGGTTTTCGTGCATTTCTTATAATTTTGCATTGAGAATTTCGACCTATGCCCGCCCTCAATACACCATGTAACTGTGATAATCGGATAGACCATGTTCAGAAGTACAACATATCGAAAAATGGCGATTGGATTCGGCCTAGTTTTCGAGAAATTTGAGTTCAAATTTTCCGGAAATAATAAAAAATAAAAATTTGAATAAATAAATGACACAGTAAGATGCGCCATGCTTTGGCGGCCATTCCTTGTTCCTTGACTAAAGCCGTGACTCAACTCCCTGAAGAGCTCTCGAAAAACTGTGAAAACTGCTGAACTTAGACCTACTGTAGTTATGCAAATTTGACATTTCATGAAATCGCGTGAAATCAAGTGAAATCAATCGATATTTCACTTCAAAAATCGGCAAAATTACAATTACAATTACAATTATTTATTCCGCCAGAGGGCTATTAGCTTCGTTTATGTGTCGTTGATCGTCGTTATAGTAGTTGGCAGAGGTCCGTCGTCTCCAGACGATTCGGTTGTTGTGGGAGAGAGGGGCAGGATTTAGGGGGTGCAGCGGGGCAGGGCAAATCAGAGTCGTAAGAGAGACTCTGACGTGAAAGAGATAGACGGCATGTTCAAGATGTGAAAGAGATAGACGGCAAGTTCTTGATGAGATCGGAAGACATTTGGCGAACTATTCACAATTTCTCCCGGAAGTGCGTTCCATCGTTGTACGGTTCTAGTGGCAAACGCAGAATGAGACTTAGGCACAGCGAAGGGAAGAGCGATGCGCAACTTATGGGTATTCCGCAGATTACGTGTTAGAGGGGATATTTTGAAAAGAAGGTTGGAATTGAGGGAATAGAAATTATGTATCGTCTTATGAAGGAAAAGGAGGTCAAAAATGAGGCGCCGTTGCTCTAGTGTTGACATAGAGAGGAAGTTTAGCCTATCCGGGTAGGGGGAGTATGGTATGGCGCAACGGAAGAAGACTCTACGGGTGAAGTTCCGTTGAACGTTCTCAACGAAATTGGCAAGTTTTACAGTACGCGGGGACCAAACAACAAACAACAAACAAAAGATGCTCAAATGTGAATCTCGTTACTCAAAAATGTGTTTGGGCCACATTTGACACAAAGACTATGCACCGGCGGGGATCGAACCTGCGACCCTCGGATTTGAATTCGTGCTCGCTACCGACTTGGCCATGAAATTATCGATTTTTCAAATATAAAAATCGATGTGTTTCGTGATGGGCTATCATATGCAAAAGGATCTGAGAAGATAGCGAGATTTTGAAGCGAAATATAAGGAAAATGCGAAAAAAATGTCTGTCACGCGAACGGAAAAAAACAGACAGACAGACAGGCAGACACAATGATTTCCTATAAGTGGAGGAACGAGTAATGTAGTGTTGTATCGTACTTACCGGAAATGGCATCATCGAATAACACATCATTCCCCAGCCAAATCAATCCGTCTATTTTTACCTCTTGCGTGCTCGTTAATTCAATTTTTATGGGCACTTCGAATGCTTTAAATGGACTCTGCGTGAATATGCAAGAATGTGAGAAATTTCCGCCTTCAAGTAAACTAATTTCAGAGAAATTCGATGATGTTTATCGACGAAATCTTGAAGAGTGAAAGTCAATCGATCTCTCTTCCTTTCCGTGACGGAAAAGGAAAAGAGAGAGAGAGAGAGAGAGAGAGAGAGAGAGAGAAGAGATGAGATAATACACTACTATACCCACCGATGATTCGTAATCAACCCCATCGCGCAGTATCGAAATGAGTGCGCGTGCATCTTTTTTCACTTCTCTTCTTGATTGTTTTAGCCCTTGTTTAACTTGGTTGGTGCTAGGCGTAACCAATGAAACATTTCGTGATTACAACTAAATATATTTTACAGTAATTGAACCAAATCAATCGATAAAATGTCGGGTGAGGACGAGGGATTTCCGTCGGAAGAGCACCTTCTTTTTCTGCACACTGCGGCTGAGAGCGGGACGGTGAGCGTTATATTTACTTACGTATTTTAAATTATAAATCAATTTAGCTTAAACAAAGGAAAATGAAAGAAAGCGAGCAAGGTAGTGGAGACTTTAGCAGGACGCTTCTATTAGTCTAGTAGTCCCCGTGAACGACTTTATCCGTCAAAAACGCATGCAGTAGAGTACGGGAAATAATTACAGGTGTGAGAAGGGAGAGGGCGGGAATGAGTGGGCAGAGATTTAAAATGCTGCGCAAATTTTTAATTCACATTTACATTGGTAGTACTGGCATTACCGAATCTTATTGAAGCAACATATGTTTTCATCATTTCCCAAGACGGATAATTCATAGATGAATTTATTTTTCGGAGAGGAAATTGGAGCATCCGCGAGATTACAATGAGAAAAATTATTTAAAAAAATAAAAATAAAAATTATTAAAAAAGAAATAAAAATACCTCAGAGCGAATTGGAGAAGGCAATGAAATCCGACGCCGGCTGGCCGTCTATCGTCGACGCCCGGGGAAGGTGGTGATATTATTCTTATTATTATTATTATTATTATTATTATTATTACTCTCATTACTATTATTATTATATAAAAGGGACAAACACTATTGATAACATTAAAAGGTTGAAGAGCGCTGTTCTATTTCTTGAGAACCATCGTGGATGTTATTGGGTTGATTGCATAGTCTGCACTGAGAAAAATTAATTTGTGGATGTGTGTGACGCTCGTTTCATTCACAAAAAAAATTAACAAATTTGTGAAACAATTTCAGAAACGCCCTCTTCTTCGCTGCAATGACTGACAATCTGAAGAACTGCTTGCTGCTCGTGAAGTGAGTACAATATCCCGAACCTCCAGAATAGGGTTCATTAACGATGCACAAAAAGTCAATTATTAAAAACGTAACAATAGAAATTCCGTTGTTCCACTTTTCATGAATGGATTTTCGTGTATCATTTTGATGCTTAAAAGTCCTTAAAAGTTAAAACTTAAAAGTAAAAGTCTTGAAACCTTAAAAGGAATTCTACCCCAGAAAGTGGTCAGGATCGCGCAGAAAGTGAGAGAGCCCCTCTCATCACTGATCCCTCCCATGCTCTTTCATGGAGCTCCTCAATAATGTGAGGGGGAGGGAAACAACAGATGACAAAACCGCACTTGATTGTTATTTATGTCACGTAGAGTGCGAAATGTAAGACAACGGTCTCTTCATTTCGCGCACTCTCTGGACCGGTCGATAGACGAGAGAGTGTACGAAATTAAGAGACCGTGGTCTCACATTTCGCACTCTAATGTCAAGTATACCCTTTTATTTGTTTAGAAAAGGCGCGTCGTGGTGGACAAAAGACAGCGGCGGCGCCACTCCCATGCACTGGGCGGTACAGGGAGGAGCCGTAAAGGTGGGTGAATATGTATTTCACGAAAAAAATAATCATATGCGAGTGAAATACTTTATATGATATTTTTTTCAAATCCCTGCCTTAGGTGATCAAGCACATTTTGACGTCGGTAACACCGGAACCCTTGGCATGCAAGGCTAGCTTTCTCATCAAGGACAAGGTGAGAAGAATCGATTTATAAGTTGTACTACTCAGTTGTGCTACTCAGGCATAGGGGTGGTCGAGACCGCCTTGCGTCCTAGCACCTTTACCTTTACCTTTTTTACTCTGACAAAATGACACCTACTCAAAGTTGAATTACAACTGCCCAGGAAGGCGTGACTCCAATGCACATAGCAGCCAAGCGGTCGTCCGCAAAGATTCTCAAGGTAATGATTCATACACTCACTACTGCTCATTGAAGTCATCCATATCTCACGCATGCTTCAATCGAATTTTCAGCATTACAGAAGCCTGTATTGGTGATGATATCAATTTCAGTTACTGTATAGTTAGTCACATCTCTCTCGCTAAGGGTTGGCGCGAAAGAATTATCCATAAAGAATGGTTGAATGCGTTGTAGATGTTCGCTGACGCCGTAGCGGGTGAAGACATCTTCAATCTTGCCAGAGATAACAAGGAGCGTTCACCTCTTCATTACGCAGCTACTTACGCTTCGGTTCGTTCTTCCGGAGCACGATCGAAAACCATCAGAAAAATATATCTAAAAAAATGTTTACCATCATCCTTACCCAATATCATCTGGAGGGTAAGCATTTTATGATTATTGCAATTGAGAAAACATCAAATTTAATTGTTGTGTGATTATGCGCCAAAACTGATTAGCAAGAGTTTAGCTCGATTTTAGATTGAGTGTGTGCAACTGATTCTGGACGAGGACAAGCTGGGTTTGCCCGTTGATCAGCGAGATGTCTTCGGCCTCACGCCACTCATGTGTGCTGTGGGAGTGGATCTACCTCAGTGTGAGTGCGGAGAAACAAAATCAGACATATATTTTAGCCAGATTTGAGGTGTAATGCACACTATAGATTCTGAAGGATATTTCGGGTTGAGAGACACATCGACTGGTTGTTGCTAGAGTGCGAAATGTGAGACCACGGTCTCATCATCATTTCGCACAATCTCTCACCGACCGACCGGTCGAGAGAGAGTGCGAAATGGGAAGAGCGTGGTCTCACATTTCGCACTCTAGTTGTCGCCCGTGAGGGTTGAGCGTGTAAGCACCCGAAAAAAAAACTCGCTCGCTTTGCAGCGGTGGAGATTGTGCGGCTTCTCGTGGCGCGCAAGCCGCTGTCGATATCGGCGTCGAACAAGGATCGACAGGTTACAATTATATTTGATCAAACAGCATGCTCACAATCAGAAACGAAAAGTCGATTGCAGCATTAGGAAATTTATATATTTACGATAGCTACGCCTAGTTGTGTCGTGTCATATACGTTCGGATCGGAGCTTCATAGAATGTTCCTGTGCGGTTTCGTAACTCGATTTCATACTCTCTCTCACTCCAAAGCCCTTTCTTTTATGTGGTGTTAGTTTTCGAAAAAAGAAAACGGAAAAAGGCCAAGATTTGAATTCCCGAAATTTCATATCTCAGTTCTCCGTAGAGCAATCGACTCGAAACTTCGAATATAACATTTTTCGACCCTTTTACACCTATAAACGAAATTTTGAGTCGATTGCTCCACGAGGAACTGAGATAAGAAATTGCGGGAATTCAAATCTTGGCCTTTTCCGTATCCTTTTTTCCGAAAACTAACACCACAAAAGATTGATCATGTGAGTCCGCGTTGCAGACAGCACTCCATCTCGCTGTGGCTGCGAACAACCTCAACATCATCGACACCCTCTTAGAGATTATGCCGTCCATTGTTGAAGTCAGTTGCAATTTTCTGAAAAAAAATATCAAATAAGGAATCAAGAAATGTGTGTGATTCAACACACATTATTTACCCTTTTAAAACATTTACAAGGGACACCTATCATTTACCGGAAACTAGCGCGAACCAGAAACAATGGTACTGACGGACTACACCTCGGACGCCCCCGAGTTAACAAAGAGACCAAACTTGCAGAATTGTGATGCCGAGTGTCGGACGCCTCTTCATTATGCAGCAGAAGCAGGGCACGTAAAAGCAGTGGAGCGACTGCTCAAAGCCGGATCGAGAAATACGATGAGAGACAACTTCCATGTGAGTTATTCATGCGATTCTAGCGTTCAAGCTGTGTTCAGTGTTCCCCTTCACATCATTCCACAGGCCGGTCAACCTTACAGAAAGGCCTTTGGAGTGAGAGAGCGTGTGAAATCGAGAGGGACTCTCTCACTTTTGCACACTCTCGCACTGACCCTTATCTGTCGGTTTGGAATCATGTGCCTTCCATCGGGCGACATAAGCTCTCCAAATAAATTTTTAATTATCCGTATTTGTCTTGTCACTCACAATCACGCGAATTCGATTCATCTGAGCGATATATTCCCTGTCTTCAAAAACAAATCTGAGCGCATCCACCGAATGCTATGGATCGATCAAGGTTGATTTAAACCAGCTGCTATTACAATTTTAAAATGATACGTTCCTGAAATGGACTACTGGTGGTGTACTCTCTTTCTATACCTCGACGGCTCTCTCACTTTGGCATGCTCTCTCGCAGTCGTATCTGTTGTTTAGCACGGATTATCAACGGAACGTTGTATTATTTTGGACGAGTGCTCGTAAATTTGTCATGCACATTCATTTGAAATATGCGTACCTTAGTTGCTCGAAGTGCAGTTGCTGTTGTTCTTTACAATGATCATGTTCTTCTTGCAGGTCACTCCCGCTCACTACGCTGCGCAGCACTCGAAGGAGGCGCTGCAGACACTCCTCACTCACACGAAGATGAACTCGACGCAACCGAGGATGCAGACGAAGAGTGATGAAGATGTGAGACAATTAATGCTGCGCTAATTTCATGGGGTGCACATCAGTTTTATGCACCCTTTCATAACATTTTTCCTAGTGAAGCTACGACTTCCAAACTTGATACAGTGATTGCAAGCCACGTTTGGAACATTTTCCTTTTATTTGGGCCCTGTATCAAGTTTGGAAGTTGTAGCTTCACTAGGAAAAAAGTTATGAAAGGGTGCATAAAACTGATGTGCACCTTGCACCCCATGAAATTAGCGCAGCATTAGACTATAGTGCGAAATGTGAGACCACGGTCTCTTTACACTCTCTCGTCCATCGAGCGGTCTAGAGACTGCGCGAAATGAAGAGGCCGTGGTCTCATATTTCGCAGTTTAGGTAAAACACACCATCCTGAACCGTAACGAAATCAATCGAGTTGATATTACCGATAAGGCACTCGGGCAAAAATAATGATTGGATGATATTTTTATGATGGAGCCTCCACAATGTCGTTGATATATTTAGTATAATTTCGATGGATCTTGTAAATAAAAAAGCCAGAAAAAACGAATTTCAGGTTCAAGACGTGAAGGACAAGGATCAGCGGACGTGTCTCATGTGGGCTGTAATTGCAGGTAAATACGTTCATCTACGCACGCCAAAAATACCGTACTACGAAGTTGAATATTGAATTGCACATCATCAATATTGCAGGCAATCTCGAAAGCATCAAGTATCTCGTGTCTGCGAGTCGCCCGGATCGTGCGGATCAGGTACGCTCTTTGAGTTACCTCGATTTCACAGCAATCCTCAAGGCGTGAAATCTAGGTAAAATTAATGAGTACTCTACCACCGGGCTACCCTCCGGATTGAACTGACCTATCATGCGCTGGCCTTAGCAGTGACTCCCACAGGACTTGGAGCCTAGATAAGGGGATGCATTTACCTTTACCAACGTCGTCAGAGCTCCCATTCCATTCCCAGTGAACCCGAATCGCCGCTTGATAAACCACTTATAAACTAAAAAAAAACTTCAAGGATGAACACTGTGCAGCAGTCACCGACGGTAGGCGCCGTCTATCCCATGCATACCCTGTCCGATATGATGAACAATGATATTTATAATAAAAAAATCAATCAGTGATAATCTGTGATTTGCATGACGCCTACGGCTACAATGCGCTCCATCTGGCGGCTCTCATGAACGACGAAGCGGTGTGTCGCGAGCTGATCAGACAGGGATGGAGCCCTAATGTAAGTTATATTTAAGCTTCTATAAGGATTAGATTTTTTTTTTGATTTTTGATTTTTGTTTTATTAATATATTCCTAATTTTAGTGTGATCTCTCTGGCACTGATGAGTGATACCCTTTAGTCCTTATAGGTCACAAGTATTTTGAAAGTAAAGTGTGCTCTGGTTGTGTGAATACAACAGATTTCGCTGAATATCATGCTGCGCTAATTTCTTCGGGGAAATTTCCCCATCAAACGGTTGAAAACGAGTGTAACTCAGCTCAAACTGAACGAAATCTCTCCAATCAAAAAGGAAAATGTTCCGATCGTGCCTTGCTATCCCTGTATAAAGTTTGGAAGTTGCAGCTTCACTTGAAAGAAAGTTATGAAAGGGTGCATAAAACTGTTTTGCACCTTGCACCCCAAGAAATTTGCGCAGCATCAATGATGAATTTGAGGAGCGCACGAAATCGGACATGACGGCGTTGCACCTGGCGGCCGGTCGTGCGAACACTCCCGATGTCATCCAGACACTCGTGGCGAAGGGCGCGGCATTGTATGAGAAGGACGCGAGAGGACGGTGGGTGATAAGTGCATCCTCTGCGATAACATTGTTACACAGAGAGAAAACATACTAGGAATACGACATCAAGTTGGCACGCCTACTAATATATAAGTAGGGCCTTAGTAGGCTCTACTTATATATTAGTAGGCGTGCCAACTTGATGTCGTATTCCTAGTATGTTTTCTCTGTGTGTATAATCCCGCCAGGTATTTTTTAGGAGCGGTCGGCGACTAAAAGAGTGATTATGGTATATACCTAGAAACCTGCTGGAGACGGAACAACCTATTACAAATTAACAAAAACACGACCAAAATAATAAAACGTTCCGCTCCTAAACAACACATACCGCTGCGAGAGAGTATGCCATATGAAGGCCGAGGTATAGAACGAGAGTACACCACCAGTAGTCCATTTCAACGAATGTATCATTTTAAAATTGTAATATACCTTTTACCTTTTCATTTTAAAGAATCGTAAGTAAGGGAACATCATTGTGCTGCACATTTAGCCCTTGTGTATTGTTCAATTTTTAAATGAATACTCTACTGTGAAACACCAGGACATGATTGATTTTTTTCCTGGAAAGTATCATTAATTTTTTAAAAAATTTAAAAAAATTACTAATTGCAGTACTCCCGTCTTCATGGCCTGCTTCGGAGGCAAGGCGCACAATCTGCACGTGATGATCAGGGAGATTGGATCCGAGTGGAAAATGTTGGTTTACTTAAATAAAATATTGCGTTGATCGGCAATTCAAAGCAAATCTAGACCATAAAACTCGATTATCGATTCTCGAGACTGCATAGCAAAGGGGTCGGTGTTGTGCTTACCTACTGGCGTCTATTTTTTCACCTTTGTTCCAACGTATCTGCGTTTTCTCATTCACGATGCGGTAACTCGGATACGGAATCGGTCATTCGTAGAAGGGTACACTCACTAAAATGATCCAGCGCTAAGTAATGAATTACTATCTCGCACGCATGAAAATATAATTACTTCCATAGAAGTAAATAACCACTTCAATTACTTACATGGAAGTAATTAGTTACTTGTAAGTATAAGTAGTTTAAACTTCATGCATGCGAATAAGTAATTGATTTTGTGAGAGTAGATCACAGTCAGGTGGCGCCGCGTGGCGGCGAGGCCAAGTTCATTCCTGTCCGTGACGACTTCCGGCGGACGTTGCTGCACGCCGCCGCCTATGCCGGATACTCGGCCTGCATATCGACCATGCTGCTGGTGAGGTATTAAGCTCTTATCTTATAGTAATCGCTTACCTTATACCGAGCTTACAGTAAATTTGGGGCTTATTTTCAGGCGTTTTCTTATGCGAACTAATAATCAGCAGTCTCATCCGCGTCGAATAAAAAATTTTTTAAAAATATCGAAATTTTCCTTGGTCGGTAACTTTAATACTTAATTCTCCATTCTCCATTCTTTATTCTCCATCGGGAATGTGGGTGAGGACAGTTATCTTGACGTGATGATGGACTTTTTTCTTCGGCTCAGGATTGAGCTGTTTTGTGTGGAGAATCAGGCAGTTTTCGTGTCACAATTACAACTTACGGCAACTTCTGGAAGGAGGGCGCATCATCATTCAACACAAAGAAAAAAATCTGTCATTTCTAATTCTGTCACTTTTTTGACAGATTCATTCTGTCGATCGATTCTGTCATATACGACAGATGAATCTGTCGGCCTGATAGATAAATCTGTCGATGCAAACATTAATGTGCGAGCAATAATGATTGCGAAAGTGAGGGGCCTTATAGTTAGCCTATTTTGCTCACACGTATACGCTGTGTTGAGAAGCATGTAAGGTAGTATTAGCGAGCATCGGTGAGCGTGAACAAAACAATTTAGGAGCGCAACCATTATGTGATGTTAGTTTTCGAAAAATGTTTATGTAAAAGGTCAAGATTTGAATTCCCGCAATATCTTATCTCAGTTATCCGTGGCGCAATCGGCACAAATTCTTCATTTGTGGGTGTAACAGGTTCGAAACATGTTATATTCGAAGTTTGGAGTCGATTGCTCCACGGAGAACTGAGATAGGAAATTGCGGGAATTCAAATCTTTGCTAAAAATAACACAACGTTATTAATCGATTACAGATCGAAGAGGAGGAGGGCTACCCTCTCATCAATCAACTCGTGCACTGGAAGGACACGGAGGGTAATTTTTCTCATTTTTAAAAATGGTTTAACCTTTCTTTCCTTATTCGGGGGGATGACATTTGAGCAATGTGTGGTACCATTGCGTTCAGCATCAGTTAATTGAGATTTCATAATTAATTAGTTAAGTGAGCATAGCGTTATGATAACGCTATGCTCACTCCTACCTCAGTTACGATCCGTTGCTGTTGCTCAAATGTCACCCCCCCTCCTTTTCGAATCTCCGTGAACCTGAATAGCTACTTGATAAACGATTTACAAACTTTTTTAAAAAATTCAACAACAATAGATATCGCTTCACACGATTCCAAACCTACATATCAGGGTTAGAGCGAGAGAGTGTGCAAAAGTGAGAGGGTCTCTCTCGATTTCACACACTCTCTCACTCCAAAGGCCTTTCGGTAAGGTTGACCGGTCTGTGGAATGATGTGGCTTTGAAGGGGAGACCGCCCTACACGTTGCCTGCGCCGAGGGAAAGACGGACTGCGTTATCACCCTTTGCTCAAGTATGGTTCACGCTTTGGTTGTGGCGAGTTAGTTACGATCACATCGCACTATTTAGACCATCTGAATCAATAACAATGTTGTTTCGTAGACTCGAGAAATCGTCATGATTGAGATATAGCCTTTAATGATGGACGTTAAAGAAGGAGTATTACGATCTCGCGCTCCCTCATTCATCATCTTCTATGTGTCAATGGCGCGGTCGCCCTCTCCTCATTTTCCATTATCCCTCTCTCTCTTTTTTGAATCCCTGTGCGTCAGGGTCATTTTGACACACAGCCAAACTCGAATAATTTGTTCAAACTTATCGGTTGAATGTGCGGTTTGCGGGGCTCATACCGGGGAATCGAGCGTGATAACCCCACAGTTAGAACTCAGTTGACCAAAAGTTCGTGGGACACCACCTTTAATCTTGTAGGAGGTGCGGACAAGAACGCGCTGTCCGGCAGTCCCTTCCGAATGAATGGTCCGGAGAAGCTCAAGACGCCCCTTCAGTATGCGATTGACAACAGAGATGGAGACAGAAAGTCGAGCTACGATGCAGTGAGTCGTGAAATTTTGAAAAAGCAAACTCCAAAGGTCGGCGTCGGATGGAAACCGTTTTTTAAAGGAAATGTTTTGGGGAGAATCCCACTTATGAGTAAAGAACGAAAGTTTGAAAGGCAAAATTGCAAAATCTTTCGCTATCCTTACATCACTAAAAGATTCGGAGAAGTCGTCGTTTTCAGGTAATCTCGTATCTAGAGAGGAATGGCGCACTGCGCAACGCTTATCTCGTCCGATGGTCGGCTATAGTGTTCCTACAGAGATTGTGAGTACCACGGCGTTTAAAGCAGACTAGACCATGATTTCAGGAGATCTGAAAATGTTGCAAGTCTATATGCTTTTGACGTCTTTCTGACAATTAAAAAAATGCTATTTTAGATATTTGGCTTTGCTTAAATTCAGATCTTCGTCGACTAACAGATTACATCGCAGATTCTATTATTTCTAATTTAAAAATAAATAAAATTTAATATTGCAGTTATCGCCTTCGCTCGACACAGAGAACTCTTAGGGGCGAATCTGTGGCAGTATACCATCCTCCCTACTGGCACTTTGACTATGAAGCCTTCAAGGAGGAACTGCCTAAAATAAGAGATAGTGTGAAAAAGGCATGCCCTACGATATTGATGAAACGACTTTGAGCTGCTATTCTTACAACATTTAATATATATATATATTTATGCGTATTACAAGTAACAACGCGGTAACGAAATGAAAATTAAAATTGTGATATACGAAGATTACAGGAGAATACAAAGCAATTTCTAAATTGAACTACTCAATGAAACTGGTCGTCTTTCTGGTTTTTGTGAAAAATATATTATGTGCCTTTACCATTTGTTCATGAAATTAAGTTATGAATGCTATATGATCAATCTAAATCGTCTACATCGTTTGCGCCTTCGGGCATCGATAAAATATATCGTTGCTACAACATTTATTTGCTAGCTAGGCGGCTCATACATAGTCAGAGTGTCTATATTTCTCTTCACATCATCCGTAGGGACGAACACATCTGTTCTTATAAGTGCAGTGTTACGTACGAATGAAGATTTTTATCGACCACTCACTACAATATCTACCAAGTAAAACATTCATCCTTGTGCGGATGATTTCCTTGATCTACTTGCCGCATCCACAGGGCGGCGGGGGCGGGGGACAGCTGCAGGCTGGCTGCCAAGGTCGGCAGCTGCACGGAGGAGGGGGCGGAGGGCAGAGACAGGGCGGAGGTGGAGGAGGGAGACGGGGCAGAGACGGCACGCAACCACATGGAGGAGGTGGCGGACTGAGATTGAGACGGAGATTGCGTTATAACCAGTAAGTAAACTACTTTAACAATTAGAAGCACTTGTAGGTCCATGTCCACATGAGTTTGCAAATTTATTTGGAAGTGAGGCCTTGCCTCGTTCTTTGCGTGAGGTGGTTTAAAAAGAATCACGTGGAGGAGAATTTTTGGCGTAAAGAACTTTGCAGCAAATACAGGGGCACTCACGGGCATCCGCAGTTATTGCCGAAGAAGAATGCATCGACAGAGACAATGAGCAGACAGACAGCAAGCGCACCACGGAACATCCTTCAATCAGCATAATTATAGGCCTCTAGCACAGCAAAAACGAGTATTGTCATCAAGAGAATTCATGAAGAGAATACACAGCAAGAAGACATCAGCGTGTCATCGGCTTGCACGATACTGATTATGATTCTAGAAACAGCTATAGCACTCGAAAGCTCAGCGCGAATGGACAATGAGTGTGGGATGCCGGCTCTCTACATTTTTATACTGCCCTTTCGCCTGTAAATCCCTCCCGGCACTTCTTTCTCCAGCTCGTTTGTTATTCATCCAATACAACCTGGCTTGTGCACTTGTGGTTCTGTCTCGTGCTGCGTTTACTGCCTTAAGTGGCATGAGTCAGATCTGATCTGCTGCTAGCTCTTATCTACTTCGGAATATAGTCATAGTTATAGTTCCGAGTAACACTACTTGTTTTGCCCTAGATCACTCGAAGTTGAGAATCACTTTATTCAAGGGCATCCGTGGGTTTCTTGTAAACGAATGTGCAATTGTTCTTTCACAAACAAAACCTGACTCATCATAACAAACAAACGCATAACAATCGATCAATAGTATTTAGTGATCGCATTAGGTTGTTGGTCAAACAAAACATGTATTTAATGTTGGTATTTTTATTTGGCGAGGAAAAATGTTGCTGCATGGCTACAAGTTGACAGTGGCGATGACCCCGAGTGAGAAAGAGCAGGAGACTGTCTTGAAAGGGAGAGAAGGCGTGAGATAATCCAGTCGGCAGTATCTTCTTCATCATCCCGATCATTTTTTACCAACTGCTGAAGCAGATGCAGATGCCTGTGCGGTCGCCTGGGCAACTCCTCCTCCTGCAGTAAATAGCAATGTTTTTATGAAAAAATTGTCCTATTTTTGCTTGTAAAGTTGATATGCAACGCGTCCACTACTTACGCAATTTATGCAATACTTACCGTACTGCGGTTGTGGGTAGTACTGTTGCTGCGGGTAGTACTGCTGTTGTGGATAGTAGCCGCCGTAATTCTGGTATCCACCATACTGCGGGTAGCCGTAACCTGGAAGCGATCAAACTGTTGCATTCTATAAGTTATGGAAAAAATGCAGCAAATAATTGATAGCTTCAGCGCATTTGCTTTTTCCTTGAAAATTATGTCATACTGTGCTCACCTCCACATCCGCAGCCCGCCTCACTTTCCCTCGACAGGAGGAGCATCACCAGTCCGACCAAGTAAACTACCCAATGCATCTCTGGAATGCGACGATTGAATCTTGGTAATTGACAAGTAAGAATGACACATGCGAATTGGAAAATATATTAATGGCCAGGTGGCCAGGATCCACTCCTCTTTATCATCCGCCTTTTCATACATTTTTTCGCCTTCTTATACGCCGGGTGATGAGTAGAGTTTGGCCGATGTTTGTTATGTGTAGGCTCCGTAGTCTCCGCCCCTCCCCTTCTCGACGAGTGTCAAAAGAGAATGACTAGCTTTATTTTGAACCAAATTTCACACTTTTTCACAGGTTTCATGTAGACCAACATGATATTCTTCTCTGATATATAAACCTGACTCATAACAAACAAACTCACAACAATCAATCAATATCAAATGTGTTTTAATATTAGTTTGCGGCGAAAAATATTTATGCTATTTGACTACAATTTGGCAATGACAATGTCCCCGAGTGAGAAAGAGCAGGAAGCATTCTTGAAAGGGTGAGAACGTCGTGGGACAATGCAGTCGGCAGAAAGTTCTTCATAATCGTCATCATTTTTTTCCAAACGATGAGGCAGACGCGGATGCTTGCGCGGACGCCTGGGCTATTCCTCCGCCTAAAATAATATTAATTTTTTTAGAATATTAATTTTCGAGTTACTTTTTACTTATAAATTATGTTGAGGCGCTTACCATACTGCGGGTAGTACTGCTGTTGTGGGTAATATCCGTAATCCTGGTATCCGCCTCCTCCGTACTGCGGGTAGCCGTAACCTGGAAACGATCAAACTGTCACTTCACAATTGTGAAAAATACAGACAAATAATCAACAGCTTGAATGGGCGTTGAAAGTCAGCTATGACGGACTCATGTCCTTAATATTTTTCGGATATTAAGTCCATAACACATATGTACTCACTTCCACATCCACAGTACGCTTCGCTTTCACTCGACAAGAGAAGCATCACCAATCCGACCAAGTAAACTACCCAATGCATCTCTGGAATGCGAGGATAAAGTATGTATTAAGTATAAAGTATGTTGTAAGTATTAAGTATTAAGGATGGAAACTTCGGTTAGTCGCAATGAACAAGTAAGAAAAAACGTGTAAATGAGGCAATGATTAGTTTCCACCCCTTTTATGCATCCGCCTTTTGAGCCATTTTTCGCTCCGTCCTATACCCCGAATACTCAGTGTGTAAGAGTTCGGCCGATACCTGTTATGTGGTCACTACTTCCCGGGATGCCGACTCTCGACCCGCGTACCTACTATCTCTCTTGTTATTGCGAGGACTACCGATCACTAATTGAGCGAGAAAAGATCATTTATCATTGGACACTATGGTGTCGTCACTGTATCACTCTACGTCGAATACACTTATTTTTTTCTGACGATAATATAGAAAGGGGACAATGCGAGGATGATGGGTCCCATCTTGATTATCGATTATTTGCCCCATCCACCGGCGGTCGCTGATGCGGAAGCCTGCGCCGACGCCATTCCTGAAGGGATAAAATCGATATTACCGCTGGACAAAATAGGAAAGCCAACTCCTCTAAATCATTACAAAGGCCCGGATAAGGGTCACGGTGAGAGAGAGAGTGCGAAAATTAGATTTTCCCTCTCGATTCCCCAGACCCCGAGAGAAGAATGCTACCAACGGAAAATACGAATAATTTGATCCCTCATTTTACTTTGTGTTTTATTGTAAGACCCCTATTGTAGTACTGTTCGACCTGGATAAATGGTGTGATGTGATGTGGGGGATTGTTTGCCCCCTCTCAGCCCAAACCCCTTTTTGAAAAGTTGATCGGGCCACGGAACGATTCGTTCTCATCTCCTAGCTAATTGCAAGCTCGACGATAACATTACTACACAGAGAAAAATGTATATGGCTCCTGAACTGCGTTTGTATGTCACATATAACATACAGTCTGTTATATATAACAGACAAGCGCAGTTCAGGAGCCATACATGGCATACATTTCTCTGAGTGTAGGTCAGATTTGCAATTGTTAGGATCGGTCTGGAATGTTTTTGAAAGTTGTATTTACTTGCGTAGTTATATTTTTTTGAAAAAAACCCTTCCCCAATGGGCGGGCGCCGTGGTGGGAATATTGAGGAATGAGATGTTTGTTCCACATATTCAAACGCGATTTCAGTGTCACTTACCGAATCCGCCTCCTCCACCGTATCCCGGGTAGCCACCGTAGCCTCCATAGCTGGGATATCCGCCGTAACCACCGTAACCACCGTAGCCGCCATAGCCACCATAACCTCCTGCAAAGGAGATCCTGATCATCCTGACCACAAACGGAGAGTTTTTAAAAAAATGGTTAAACGTAATTGCCTACCGTAACCACCACACTTCCACAGGCACGCTTCAGTAGATGCTAGGATGAAAAGAAGCACGAAACCCAGGAGTTGCGACTTCATTCTTGCTTATACTCAACTAATTATAACTAAAAAATAATAATATCGATACTATAAACATGATCAAAATTGTCCGGAAAACGCTACGGTAGGTACAAAGATTGAGGATTGGTGGTGTAGAAATGAGAATTTCTGATTTGGCACTAAAACTTGACCTAGAATAATAGTCCCCTCCTTTTATGCCACTTCTCATTGTATTGTACTGTACTGTCGGTACATTTGACTGGGTGACAGTGAGCGTTATGTTTTTCAATAATAAACTTTGAACGAACGTATTACAGGAACGTTTCCCGCCATTCCGCGAATGTGCACTCACCCCGGTGCTTCCGAAGTAATCAATTATCGATTTTTCTCGCTGTTGAAGCGTGATTCGCGGAATTCCGTGACAGCATACTGATTTTGACTTTACTTGATCAGTCGAATGCCCAGTTGCTTAGAAACATTGTATTCCCCATTGCTCCCGAATGCCCTTTGACAGTGCATGGTTATCTATTTTGACGAAATCAGTAACTATGTCTTTTAAAAAGTATTCTAACATTTTTTTAAAAATTATTGCCGCAATTATTATTTGGTCCACTCTTGAGACACATTGCCACTGACTCCTGATCTCTACTCAGAAGATTAAAATGGCTCAAGGAATAATGTGGAAACTGTTCATCCTTTTTACCTTCACACCATTCCACAGGCCGGTCAACCTTACAGATTGGCCTTTGGAATGAGAGAGCGTGCGAAATGGAGAGGGACTCTCTCACTTTTGCGCACACTCTCGTTCTAACCCTGGCCTGTTCGTTTGGAATCATGTGCCTTGATTCATCTGCGATTACATATATTCTCCGGCCAATGTGGTAGAATCTGCTAGAGTATTCACACACAGAAAGGTGACAATACGGCAACGATATTTCGGATTTCACAGTTCAACAATTTTCTTCACAATTAATATTAAATATAAGCTTTTCGACTTATTATATTTGTCAGAATCATCATTGATTTCAAAATGTTTTTTTGCGAGTAAACATCTAATTAACTAATTAGTGAACATTTCATAAGGTCCAGAAGCTCCGCAATCGTTCGGGGGTGTAATGATATGCTGAAGAAAAACATATTTGGAAGATTGTTCAAGTTGCATTAAGTTGTGACCATTTGCTCTGATGACGTTGCCGGATTGTCGCCTCTTTTCAAGTGCGCGTCTTGAGTATCTTCCGTATCATACAATCTACAGGTCGATCTTTTGTGCATTATGTGTATTGTGTTTTTGCCTGGAACTGATGCAATCCTTCAGCATATTTTCCCTATTTCTTGTCAAATTTCAAATCATGTTGAGCCTCGGGCGTAGATAAATTAATATCAAAACATCAAAGAGATCTTTTATCTTTCTTTCGAAGGACACTTTGTAAATGCAAATAAATTATTTACTAATATTTACAATGGTGAAACCGCGGTTCATGGATTGAATGGAAAGGCATGTAGACTTGAGATGGGTGGTTGGCCTCAGGTTTGGCCCGTGACGTCATTCGATTATTTTCCCCATCCTCCTCCAGTTGCTGTGGCCGATGCAGACGCCTGAGCAGTGGCCCGAGCTCCTCCTGAAATCGATATTCTATATAAATCCGAACATATTGCGCACGTCTATTATTTCAATTCATTCGGAAGAAAATCAATAACAAGGGAAAGACATACCGTAGCTCGGGTAGCCGCCGCCGTAGCTGGGATATCCGCCGTACCCGCCACCGTACTGTGGGTATCCACCGTAGCCTCCTCCGTACTGCGGGTATCCACCGTATCCACCGTATCCACCGTATCCGCCGTAACCACCATCTGTAAAACACATTAAACATTTTAACATCGAGAAATGGCAGTTCTCGGAATCGTTAAGAAACACAATTAAAATGTTTACTTACATCCATATGCCTGTGAGATGACGAGAAGAGCCAAAAGAGCCATCAGGAATGTTTTCATTTTAAAGTTAGATTGATGTCGTAAATAGCGCTACCTGAAATGTCTGGGGTGAGGTGGCAACGGACAACGGTAAACAAACCAACGATCAGGATCGACGGAATGCGGAAATTCACTATCATAAATAGTTTGGGTAAATAATTGGCTCTCACTTCGTTTCGCGCAGTCTCTATGCCAGTCGATGAGTAAGAGAGTGTGCGAAATTAGGAGTTCTGCACCAACTATATACCCAAATTTCCAACTCTACTATTATTATTATTTCGGACTAGCATAATAGGAAAAATGCTCAAATGATCTTCGACAAAAAGGAGCTGTGTAATGATGTCTCAGGACGGCGCGCCATTTATACAACAGTACTACGTGACTACTAATTCGGCCGATGGAATGGAGAGTGCACTCCTCACAACACACTCCTTCCGAGATCAGTGCGAGAGTAGTCCAATTGAGCCATCTCGACACTGACTCAACCTGCACTTTCCTGGATCCACTCAATTGCGCCAGAACATTCATGGAATTCAGCCAATACACTTAGGATGTGGGTGATAACAGATCTGATCCAAATAGTTTGTGACGATGACTTGGAATGTTATTCCTTAACTATTTTTGTAATTGTCTTTTACACGTTCTCCGTCTTTTTTTGCGTTTTTGCGTGTTATGCATTAGCACAATGTGCCTATTCTAAGTTAATCTAACTGTTCAGAATTCCAAAAGTCGAGGGTAAGCTTGCCCAATTTAAAAGGAAAGCGTTGACCATTTTTGTGTCGATTACAATTTGCACCTTCGCTCACAACTGCAAATCTCTCTCGACTTCCGGTTCGTTCTTTCTCATTCTTTTTCTTTTGCATTCCGTCTCAAGGGTGCACATCCTTTGGAGCAGCAGTACCTTGAGTGGAACTACGCATACCGACGACGCATCTTAATCATTGTATGACAATTCGAAATTCGCCTTCTAGTAAATGATGAACACGCCATTCTGGTAACTTTATTTAAATTTATTCAGGCAGTGCAGAAAAAGTACGCAACGGGACGAGGGTCTCACCACGAATTATTTTTTTTGCGCAGAATGGTGTACCTGCAAACCTCTAGACGTACATTCAATGTGCTGTACACACACACTCAATCTTACGCGTGTTGTACACTGCTTAATTCACTCGTTTGCTGTGTGTTTTATTGCAGCCGTTTCCTTGCTGTCCTCCGACCTTTCCGCCTCACATGCGCTACCGTATGCGCCCTTGGGCGAGGAATGCTAATGTGATCGCGTGCCGTGACGCGCGTCGTGTCACATCTTAAAGTCGACCTTTCGATTTCTCGACCCGTGACCACCAGTGAATGGCGCAGAATAGTGTAGAATGATGGAGTTATCCAGCATAGTCATGAGGGTATTGGAGTTCGAAGCCAATCTTCAGGAAAGGTACAGGAGCGCTTGATTGTGAGAAAGTGAAAGAGAGTTTGACTTTTACTTTTGTTTTTATCTTGAAGTAGAGCTACGTTGCAGAGTTATGAGGAAGAAAGTTTCCTTTGAACTTCGTTCGGTATATGCTCGGTGAAAGAATACAAAATGCCTGTAGCAGCTCTTAAATGGAATTTGTTATTGCAATTATGTTCAACATGACAACACAGCGGCACAAGGTTGACTGGTTGCGGCACAAGTCGCGCCCTTCACGCAGTCTGCCCTTTTCCCTCCTTTCTCTGGATAGGGCAAACGGGCCGGCAAATGGGAACTATCTGACCTTTTTTCTTGGCGCGACGGAACCGGCCTCCTCTTTACTGGCTAGAGAAGGAGACAACGAAACAACCAAGCACTTTCTCTCGATCGTTTAGAGTGGGGAAGGTCAGTCAAGACGGATTTCAATGGCGCGTTCGCATCAGCAAAAAAATTGGGGTGCAGGTCTTTTCCCACGGCGTTCTGGAGAGTCCATGCAAATCGAGTCAGACAGTTAGAGAGTGTGAAAATAGCATGCAAATGGGCCATGGTCTCACCACGAATTTACTTTTGGCATTTTGCTCAGAACGCCGTGTTTCCCACGAATCTTTGCTAATTTCTTTTTGAAACTCATCGTAAGTTGATTTTCACTCGGAATGAACGCGCTTGAACTTAAAAGTGGTGATACTGTACAAGAGAACGCTGCAGATCAACGGAACAACACGAAGTGGGAAATATCTTTGTCATTTGTTTGGTCTTTGTCTTATCTCTACGGTTGGACTTCCTAGCATTGAGTTCGATTGGCTGTCTTTTTTTTTAATTTCCAATCAATTCTCGTAGATAAAATAGAAAAATATAAGAAAATGTATATTTCACTGAGCCAAGGAGCTGGTGTGTTTTCGAAATTAGATACGAACATAGACAACGATACAGGATCAAATTAGTTCAAAGTTTAGTTTAGTTTTTAGTTTATAAGTCGTTTATCAAGAGGCTATTCGTGTTCACGGGGAATCGAATGGGAGCTCTGACGACGTTGAAAAGGTGTAAACATATGTCAAAGTAACTTCTAGTAATTGCCCGGCAGACTTCAAGAAAGTTGCTCACGCATATACAAACCTGGAATTGAATCACGGGTCTTCTACTTTCTTTTGATTCAGTTTATAGAGAGAAAATACAGCAAAGGTAACGCAGGCAGTTCAGTGCGATCGAAAAGTGTGTAGCGTCTAGGCGTATTGCTGCTAATCGAGTGTTTTGTGGCATTTGGATTGAGTAACGGTGGCTCTTTCTGAACCCACGTGTTGAAACATGCCACATTTTAACGGATTTTCTAATAATTTCAAACATTTACAAACGTTATTTGCTATCCTAAACGGAGGTTCCAAAACGCACCATCACCGAATGGAATCACGCATTTGCGCACATTTATCGCCCGCATCTAACACCTTTCCGCGGTACCGAAAGTGGCTAAAACCTCTCCTAGCGGCGCCAAACTGCTTATGGATAGGGCAGAACAAAGCTATTGACATCCTCTAAATGGCCCTCCGAGCGCACTTTTCTCCGTTCTCTTAACCAAGCAGATGAAGGAGCTTGTTTTAGCTCGGCTTTGTCCGCGGATTAGGAAGGAGAACCGATATGAAGGAGAGTGAGAAGATCCGCTGAACCGGATCAACGCGCAATAGTGCCAAGAACGCGTTGCGGAAAGCTTTCGCTTTCCTTTCCTGAAACTGACTCTATCTCGCAACTATTGATGCATTCTCCAGATTTAGAGTAGAACCGTATGGTTTCTGTAAGGCAATCGAAATATATTTTGAAAATGAGCGCCTATTTTCAGGAACATGGCATTGCCACTCTCGACTCGTTTACTGCAAAAACAAATGCCCATTTCTCACTTGGATGTGCACTTACAACAGCTGGAATGTGATGCCCTGTGGGCACAAAAAAGGGAGAGAAATAAAAACGTCGTAGCGTGCGTCATAAAGTGCAAGATTGCGGCATCTCACGGTCATTTGCAGCAAGGCCGGCAGTAATGAAAAAAGAGAGATTGAGCAATACTGATGAAATGGCGGCTATGATGACGATGTTGCAAATGATTACATCCAACACTTCCGGTCAGCAATGACGGAAAATTCTAGACCTACAAAGAATTTGAACTACATTATTCATAGGTTATGCAAAGAGCTGCCAATGGTACGATGTACACATCAGAGCCTTTAATTGATTTTCAAACCCCAAGAGGAGGAAGACTCCATTTGAACTAGCGAAAAAATGTGTTCAAACTGTAAACTGCTTTTACAAAGAAGTAAAATGAAGACTTGATGTGGCAAATGTTTTCGATGGCCCGAATAAGCGCTCGAAAACATTTGCCGCAAGAGCTACGCAACAAGGCGACAGGCTTCAATATCAGTTTGTGCATAACACCGACTATAGCTTTCATTCCAGACAACTCGTATTCTGCTGACCTTCGCTCCATTTCTCCTCTGCAGTTTTTGCCACCTCCAATTCTAGTACTCCCTCATCCACCTGTGTCTGCACTCTCCTCACATCCCGTTGTCTCTCGTCGATCGTATTCCCAACTCCGCCCCGACCGCTTCTCCCCTTATAAGCTGCGGGCGGCGGTGGATAGGCAGACAGCTCTCACTCAGCTTCCTCTACTCCTCCTACAATGGCTCGCGTCGCTCTCGTCGTCTTCGGCCTCGTCGCCGTCTCCAACGCCTTCCTCCTCGGAGGCGGCGGAGGATGCGGATGCGCCCCGTAAGTTACTTACTTACCCTAACACTTAAGCATAAGGACACCTACCTCGCACTTAAGCTTACTTACTTAAGCATCCAATTACCAATCGATATTTGCAGCCCTCCCCCTCCCTGCGGAGGATGCGGTGGATTCCAGCTTCCCCAGCTCCCGCCCCTCTCCTTCCCCAGCCTCGGAGGAGGATGCGGATGCGGCGCTCCCCCTCCCCCTCCCTGCGGCGGTGGATGCGGAGGTACGATATCTTCTGCCATTCTATCACTAACTGACTTTTTTTACTACAGTACAGTACGAAAATATCAAATCGGCCAGAGTTCATACAGTAGCCAATTGCAGCTCCCCCTCCCCCTCCCTGCGGAGGATCTTCCGGATGCGGAGGCGGATACGCCGCTCCCCCTCCCGTCTACGCCGCCCCCGCTCCCCAGTACGCCCCCGCCGGAGGCTCCAGCTACGCCCTCGGAGGCAAGTAAACAACGACTCGCAATCACCGATGATGACCTAATCATCATCGCCTCACCCCATCTCAGCGAGCAATCCACGTTGTTACTTGTTATGATCCTCTGTGTGCATTTCCCTGTGCTTTCTTCCCCGCCTCGAATAGCTCTGCCTAGTAGTAGTTATTAATTGGTAGACGACTAGACTAGTGTGTCTGTCTGTATAAAGAGCTAATTATTACTCGAGAAGTGTTAGAAACACAAGAAAGACCAACAAGGACGGAAATCTTGGCTTTTACGAGAAAAGGGGGGATTGCCTAAAAGCGAGATCTGCGGAGAACAAGGAAAAAAGAGGGGAAGAAAAGGTGGCAGGCACTGGAATCTCAAGGACGATAAGAGAACGGGGAGATATTCGTCCTTTGGAGAGATAAAGCTTGCATCGTTCGATAGTATCACCTCTTCGACTGCAGAGATCGCACTATCGAACGCTTTGCACTGTGCTGTGCTCTGCACTTTGTGTGCAAGTCGTATTTGAGAGATACTTCTGCAGCCAACAAACTGAGCACAGTTTCTGTGCCACTTCATTTAACGCTGACTGATCGGAAGATAATATATGTGATGTAGTGTATTATCAATAGTGTATAATGAATGTTGTAGTGTATAATGAATATTGAATAAATATGTATTTATGTATGTATGTATGTAGTGTATAATGAGTATGCAAGTTTGATCCCCAAAAAAATAATATTTGGAATACACGAGCATTTGTGTATACGTTGTCAGTGTACTCAGCCAGATTAGTATTTCATGTCTCCCGAGTCTTCTTTCCTCTCTTTTTTCACTAGTATTTCCTGGAGATAATAATGTAGTTGATCGATTTCCCGTCCTTTCGAAAACAAAAAGAACTACAAATATCACAAATGTCCTCTGTGAGTTTTTTATATGTGTTGTGCGACTGTGCGGTATAATAATCAATATTGTATACAGGCAGAAAAAAATTGTACACGAAGTATATTAATTTATTATCGCCTATTCAGGCTTGGAGTGGTGGGGCGCTTACGCTATCATTGCACCGTCTCCACAACAAGTAGCAAAATTAATGGTTCGTAAAGATGCGAGGATCTATTCGTCTACTTTCCTCCTAGGGCGTAACTGGAGCCTCCTGCGGGAGCGTACTGGGGTGCAGCGGGGGCGGCGTAGACAGGGGCGGGAGGAGGAGCGGCGTATCCGCCTCCGCATCCACCGCAGGGAGGAGGAGGAGGAGGGGGAGCTGCAATGGACTACTAGAGAGGTCGTCAAGATCATTGCTTCTTTTCGTATACAAATCAATGCGTTTCAGATTCATGTCGCGATAGCTTTGGGAAATATCCAGAAAATAGTATGTGCGTGTACCTTAAAAATCTGCCACCCTAATCTTGTGAGAATTTAGAACATCGGAAAGATAAAAGGTGAGGATGTGGATACAGATACAGATGCCTAAGTCTCTAAATGAGTGATGTTTGGACGAACCTCCGCAACCGCATCCTCCGTTGCCGCCGATGGTGAGGAACGAGAGAGCAGGGATGGGAGGAGGGAATTGGGGGAAGGTGACGGTGCCGGGAGCGCCCACCGCTAACCCGCCGCCGCAGGGACTACACGGAGGAGGGGGAACGTAGATATACCTCAAACATTCATTCATTATTTATTGATTTATTCCGCGAGAGTATCGCACACAAGAGAGTTAACTATGAGGAACAAGAAACGGATGGAACATTAAAGCTTGATGAGACTATTCAACCTCTAACTGCAGACATAATAGTTTTCCCCAAGAGCGGCAAAGCTATTCTCAAATCCGGAATATTAATCAGTTTCTCCCCAGTGAGTGACCACATACCATTTTGTTGTCCAATGATGCATCATGTAATTATTTAAAGTATCAGCGCTTCCTCATGACTCGCATAAATATTATAGTATTATTAGATGTTATAATATTACACTGGCGAGATCACCAAATCAACCTCTGGTGGGTGTCAAGTTTGGATGACACATTTTTTTTAAATTCTGATACTGAAGAGGGACAAAAAATGGAAAAATCAAAAAAAGAGTACCGCACACAGATATGGGGATATCACAGACGGTGGTGCGCATGCACATTCTTCGCAGCAAAATATATGAAAGCGTAAGTAATTAGGGGTATATTGACTTACACTAAAGTAGTCCTTAAATATTACGATAACTAATGCACTTACGGTGGTGGGCATCCGCATCCTCCACCTCCGCTGAGGATGGCGTTCGATGCGGCGAATAGGCCGAAGACCACGAGGGCGACGCGAGCCATTGGAAGGGTGATTAGGGTAAGGAGATCTTACCGTCCGATCACAACCGCACCCTTATATGGAGGGACAGCAACGAGAGAGCAGTTTGTGAGATATTGAGAGGATCGGGGAGAGCGCAGAGAAACAATCGAGGAGTCTCAGATAACGATAAAACGGAAATTACGCCGCTCAAAATACGCGCAGCACTTTTGCAGCCACTTGTGTGAGGAGGCAAACGAGGTTCCTCGAAATAGCTCTAAATTGACTTGGGCGCCGATTTGGCCGATAGGGTTCCTATACGGAGATGAGGTGTTCCTTGCACTCTATGAGAGGGACAGGAAGGATTGCTCAACCGGCAGAGAACGCAACGCGGAGAACGGGAAGTCAAGCTAAAAATCAACCTATCAAAATGCTAGTTTCAAGTTCCAGATTCATAATCAGTCAATTCATGAACCATAATGTCGAAATCATCTGTTGGATCAAATTCTGTGGATGCTGAGCATGTCATTTGCGATATATTTGTATTATTTTCCAAATTTTCTTATCTGTTTTCAACTCAACATGAGTTGACATACAAACCCACCTTCACAAATTGGTGCACTATTTAGGATTGCAAAAAAACTAAAACATTAGACGGCTATACTATGGGCGTAGGTTTTCATGGTTCAGGTGTAGGGCATGACTACTTCAGGTATGTACGTAGATATATTGAATATTTTATTCAGCTTCGGAATAATTTATTCAACAATTTGCATCTCCAGGCATCATTAAACAAGCATGTGCTATGATGGAAGCATATAGGTTGGGAGACAGAATAATTCGGATTGCATGTTCTACTATCAGCCGCTAACTACTACGATTTCTATGATGATTCTTCATGCATCATACCGGAATTACCTACAATATATAACACTTATAATAATTACATTGAAAACACAATTAAGCAACATTCATTAAACCATTTATAGCAATATCAAGTCTGACAATCACATTACGCAACTAAACGTTGCGGGAACCTTGCCAACAAAACATTTGGCAGCCTACATTGCCACGACCATTAACGACCGCCGTTTCACTTTTGCCACGACCACTAACGACCGCCGTTTCACTTTTGCTCCAAAATTGATCGCTATCCTGTCCCTCATCCTCAAACCGATCCATGTTCATCGTTTCCCTTCATCGTTTCCCTTTCAGATCCAGCGTCTCCTCGATCCACACACTCTCTAACCATCGCAAGCGCTGCCGTTCCCTCGCACCCTGCCACTGTCCCTCACCCCTGATCACCCTGGCCTCTACATATTTTACACACTGTCTCTGCACTTCCACCCATTGTGCAGTGTTCTTGCATAACGGAGGGCAAAAACCGCCAAATGACCGGGATGGGAGTATATATTGAGCCGCGGGGCAGAGAATGATATCGGGCTTCAACTCCTCATCACTACAGCAATGTGAGTTCCACAATTCACTTGGCTTACTCCGCTGTCTAATTAATACTTTACTCAGTAACAACCAGCTCATAGTGCAGGCTTGACTGCCTAATGATGATGCAGCCATTTCAGTATGCACTCTTCCATCGTCCTTCTCTGCCTTATCGGAGCCTCGTCTGCATTCCTCACCGGCGGCGGTGGATGCGGGTGAGTTTTTCGAAATATATTTTAGAATATTAATGACTTTTTATCTCTGCCTACTTCATCCTTCTTAATCATGTTCTGATTACACTTTTTTCAATTGTGAGACGCTTACCCTTCCAGATGCGGAAGCGGATTCTCCCTGCCCACCTTCTCCCTTCCCTCCTTCTCCCTGCCCTCTTTCGGCGGCCACGGGTGAGCATAATGTCCTAGCATCTGACCACGCTGTCCTATAGTAATCCTATCAATCGATATTTTTCCAGCTGCGGCTGCGGTGCTCCCCCTCCTGCTCCCTGCGGCGGCGCTGCTCCCGCTTGCGGAGGCGGATTCGCCGCTCCCCCTCCCGTCTTCGGTGAGACCGCGTGCTTTGAGTACATGTCAAAAGAGTGAAACGCATAGTTGTAGCTCCGTGGCAAAGAGTCTTTGCATACAACTCGTCTTTTGCTTCCACAGTAACCAAGACATTCCGGAAAACACTCAGATATTGCCTAGTGATGACGCAACCCTCCGCAGGTCCTTCATACGCCGCCCCTGCTCCCGTCTTCGCCGCTCCCGCTCCTTTCCTCGCCTCTCCCCCTGCTCCCATCGGACCCATCGGAGGCGGATACGCCTCGGCCCCCACCCAGGGAGGATTCGGAGGATTCGGTGAGCTGCCAATTACAGAACCCCGGAGTGAAGGATTATTACGGATACTGAAATGAGTAGAGGCATTGACTTGATCACTACATCATTCGTTTACCTCGTTCTCACGAACACGAAACAGTCATACCTACTATAGTTTTAACTTATTCAACTTGTAGTACACTTGAATTAGCAATCGATATTGTACCCAAATTCAAACAGGGGAGCAAAGGGTGCCATCACATCTCAAGAATGATAGCAATAAATGACCCGTTGTATTTCAGGAGCCCCCGCTCCCTCCGTCGGATACGCCTCCGCCGTCGCCGCGCCCGCTCCCTTCGTCTCAGGTGAGAATTGCGTCATTACTAGGCAATCACGATGTCTCCACTCGAATTCATATTTACCTTTCAATGCACTAGTGCCTCTTGATCTCAATTGCCTAGTAATTGCGCAATGATGTTCAGGCCCGTCCGCCGGAGGCTATGCCGCCCCCGTCTTCGTCCCCGCTCCCGCTGTCTCGTTCGGTAAGCGATTGCGTAGTCATGACGCAATTGGTTCTTCTTTAAGTTCATTAGTGAGGAAGCCATACGATTCCAGGAGCTCCCGCGCCCTCCGCCGGATATGCCGCTCCCGTCGGAGGCAACTCTTACGCCGGAAGAAAGTAGACGAACCATCTTGATCCCACCTTGATGATCTACTAATAACTCCCGCTCGTAGCTCGATTTCACCGCAGAGTGGTTGACATTTTGTCACCAGACCTCCTTAGCGCACCACCACCACTCCACACCCATTTCCACTGGCACGTTAATCTAGTCACTGTAGCTCGCCCGATATTGTCTGTTCTTTCCGATGTAATAAAATGATCCGTCGGATAGTTTCGAACTTGTGTGTCCAAAGCGAAGCGCTATAGTGAGAAGAATGCAAGAAGATGTCTCACCGCTCGGATTGAGCAATTTTCCACGAAATCCTCGCAATCAAGATGAGAGGGAAAGGGGCATTAGGCGGATTATTCCCAGCTTCCTTTGGCAGCGCAAAAACTCTGTATCCCCTTCCTTTCTCTCTCTTTTCCTTTCACTTTCCCCTCTTTCTCAGAGCTCTCTCTTTCTCTTTCTTTTCCTTTCTCTCTTTTCCGCCCTATGAAATGCGTAAGGAGGGGAAAGCCGGTTGGTTGGCTGGGCGCAACTCGGACAAGGAGGGAAAAGTGCAGATACGAGTGAGGTAATGGGCGAGTGGAGGAGAGCTGGAGAGATCAAACCGAAAGAAACGCACGTATATTATTTGCATTTGAAAGAAGAAAAGAATGACCATCGCGGTATTAACACTTTTCTGAGAAGGCAGTTGCAATCTTCATTCTACAGAAAGATAGTTAAACAACAGCCCCTGATCGATTTCGGGGGATGTATACGCACAGCATTTAGTGCGTTTTCAATTTTTGAAAATATTTTCTATCACAATTGAAGGGTTAACTTGTTCTGGAAATATTCCTGACAACACACCAAAAGGAAAGCAGATGGCGTGACAGATTTGGAAAATTGCATCTGCGAAAGAACTGGAGAAGAATACAAAAAAATGGAGAAACAAGATGATCCGCAGATGTTGCTACAGCAAACCGCTGAGAGATTTTTGATCACGGCAGCTTCGCGATTCGATAAGTTCTCAGAGATGATCATAAAGTCGATAACTAAAAAAAATGTCGTTGCTTCTCTGGGAACTTTCTGGGAACTGCCCGAAAATATTTTGTCTTTGAAAAATAAGTCATCTCACAAAGAAAAAACACTAAGAGTTTAAAACACCACATGTCGAGACGGAGAGTTTGAAACTCTAATTTTCGAGAGAGTGCACGAAAACGATAGACGCGCCCTCTCAATTTCGCACGCTCTCTAACATTAGAGTTTCAAACTCTCCGTCTCGACATATGAAGATTAGTGTTTTTTCTTTGAGAGATCATCCTCAGTATAGTAAAATCAACCAGTACACCAATGGCAACCGCGTCCCGTGCGCAACTCATTGTTTCACTGTGCTGCAACTCTTTCATCGCTGGAATGCCTCATCTTTCACCTGTTTCGTCACGATTATGATTGGAATGTGTGCTATTGAGCAGCGGAGCAGCGGAGCAGTGTCATTTCCTCCTCAAACGGCGCCAAAAATCGGCTAAGCGCTCTTTCTCTCAGCGCACGCTCGCAGCGCGCAAGGATCCGGGCGAGGGATGCGGAGAGCGCAGACACAGCGGCAATTGCCCTAGAGACAGGACGATCCGGAGAGACGCAGGCCAGCTGCAAGCCGGGACAAAGGCGGGAGGCGGGTCCCAGGATCGACACCGCAGGCTCCTATAAAGGGCACGGCGATCGGGGAAGAGAGCAAGCCGAGTCTCATCCTCAGCCACTTCCTCCTCTCTCTCCTCCTCTAACAATGATCAAGACCGTCGTCGTCTTCGCAGCCGTCGCTGTCACCGCCCAGGCCTTCCTCTCCGGACTCGGAGGCGGATGCGGATGCCAGTGAGTCACCTTGTTCACTTCAATAGGACCAGTAGAAGCGCCTGCTAACCTATAGAAACAGTAGCTCGCATCTGAAGTAGCGATCGACAGCTTGACGCTTAGGAATGAGCGCTGCATAGATACGGCTAGTGGCCCGGTAGATGTTTATGTAGCAGCAAGTGATCTAATAAGCCATTTGCAGGGCTCCTCCTCCCGCTCCCTGCGGATGCGGTGGATTCCAGCTGCCGCCCATCCAGTTCCCCCAGATCCAGCTGCCCTCTCTCGGAGGCGGATGCGGATGCGCCGGAGCCAACCCTTGCGCCACCCCTTGTGAGTTACTCTCCCGATCCCTAAGCAACACTTACCTTAGCGCCCTAAGCCAACATTAACGTGTTAAGAAGTTTATCGACTTAATCAACTCTCTGCTATCAGGCGGACCCCCTCCTCCTCCTCCCTGCGGTGGCATCGCTCCCGGACCCATCGGATGCGGAGCCGGCCTTCCCCCTCCCCCTCCCCCTCCCCCCGCCTTCTTCCCCGCTCCCCAGCCCCAGGGATACGCCGCCGCTCCCGCCGCTCCCCTGATCGCCCCCGCTCCCCTGATCGCTGAGCCCGCCCCCGCCGCCGGCTACGCCGCCCCCGTCCTCGCCCCCGCCGGAGGCAACCAGTACGCCGGCCGCAAGTAGAGCGTCACCACCGACGACTGAGCCGCCCGCGACGCGCCGCAAGGCACGCACGCGTGATAACTTAATATGTATCAATAATCGTGCTCTTGTTCTCCCAGTGATGATAAATCTACCTCCCTATCTCCTTGTGTGCGATGGAATGTGAGAAAAAGAGCAGGGAAATACGGGTTTTCAGGAATTTCCGGGATGGGAAGTGGGAAGAGGAAGAGATAGAGATAGATGTGTGTTGCCAATAAGTCTCTCACTGGGAAAACGAAAGTGAGAAGAGGAAAGAGATGTTATCTGTTCACGAGAAAGCATCTAGGAGATGCGAAGAAGAGTCCATTAAGATCAATAATTGAAAATGTTTGCCAGAATCAATCATGGCAAAATTGATTAGTCGGAACGCTGATTTCGATGGGGGTCACTGCGTGCGTTCAGTGAGCGGTAATTGATCGATTTTGACTTCGAACTCGCCAGAACTCGCGAGATCAACTGGTAAAAAAGAAATGTGGCGAATGTTGTGTCCAGTGATGATCTTACTTGTCTGTTTTGTGATTGTTGGTCACTCAACCCCTCTATCATGGACAATTCGACAAAGGAAGAAGAGGAACATTCAATCCGTGTTATTGATAAAAACACACCTATCATCTTCCCGTTCTCCCATCTCTATTTTTTTCTTTATTTTGTAATAATCCGACCGCGAATAAATTTATCCAACCAGTTGGAAATTTGACAACGTGGTAACTGTGTGATTCTTTTTAATTAAGAAGGACTTCAATTCATAGGTTTCAAAATTTCAGGGTTACCCTATTATGAATTTAACAGTGCTAATTGTGCTGCTCCTAGCTGCGTTTGTGTCCGCTGATTGGGGTCAACTAATCGGCTTGGGAGGACAACAACAGTGCCCGTGAGATTATAATATTAATTATTATTGTAATAGTATTGATGATAAAAAAATAAAAATATTAATAGGTATAAATTGACTATTTCCGAGTTACGTCTGTTGGATTCAGACCGTGTATCTGCAACAATGTCGTGGCACAGTCGCAAGCTCAAGCTCAAGCTCAGGGACAGGGTGCGGCAGCGGCGCCTGCAGGTTCGAAAAAACCACAGCATTCGAAATAGAGTCGGCGAGAACGAGTTAGAGAAAGAGAGAGATGGCGAGAGAGAGCGCCAAACGAGAGGGTCAGACAACTATAGACGTTCTTGGCATGGTGCCAACTCGATGTTGTGGTAACCTACTCAGAGAGGGAAGTCTCCAGCTTTCCCTACTCTGGAGTGTTCATATCTCCGGTTATTAGGAGTAGAGATATCTCCATCTCTCGATTTCACATGCTCTCTCAGTAGGAGACAGAGTAAGGAAAGGGAAAAAAAGAGTAAGGAAAAGTACCAGAGTAAGGAATTCTGGAAACTCCGCGCTCAGTGTATTAGGGCGGCGAAAGCAGAGCATTTGCACTAAACTTGCATTTGTACATGAAGCTTTTATCAGTTTCTTCATTCTGTGCCTCGTGACGGGCGGTCGACAGTCTCCCCGCTCCTCTCCCACCTCAGTTTGGAGAATCCTTGCCAGTCAGCTTGGGCAACCCGGCAAGTATTTCGCCCACCCGGTACCACTTCGAGCAGAGGACTCGGATCGACTACATATAATTCAAGTCGTCAACTTTCAAGAAAGGCCCCAGTCGACAAGACTACGACGTGAGTTCCCACTTTGGTTGATACACGCTAGTCAGGACGTCACTGGAAGCTGGAAGATCTACTTCTACGCTCAATGTCTATCGTCCAAGATCGGCACTACAATTGACCAAGGAAGCCAAGCATGATCCATTCCCTTGACCCAGTTGCCTCGAATTCGAAGATCCCGACCACCTCTGTCCCCGAATGATACCTCCTGCAGGCCATTGCCTTGATGTCAGGATAAATATATATGTATCAGTACGGTCGAATAGCACACAACTGCGATATCAATGGAAAACATGGCCCTGGATTCATTTACACTGTTTTGGAAATAGTTGTCAATATCACTTTAGTAGAACTTCGACGCGAGAATACAGCAGTGTTTTTTTTGCTGATTTGCACTGATTTCGCCACCCTATAACCTATACATTTTTTTATATTCGACTCAATAGTTTTCTGACACTCTCTCGAAGATGTCGAGAGAGAGAGAGAGAGAGAGAGAGTATAATGAAAAGCTCCGGACACATTTTGAATCCCTACATTGTAATCCAATCGCGATATTCATAATGCCAAGCATCTGCCAATGCTTGGTAAACTATAATATTTATATTCAGAAAGACATTGCTAAATTTTCGGATCAATTAATTCAACCAGTTTCAGGGCAATTTGACTATCGTATATTGGCTACGTTTGCTAATAAACCCCATAAAATGAAATAGTTGTCAAACAGAAAACATGGAAGTGTTTAAAATGAAAAAAAAATGAAGACACGTTTTCGAGTATTTACCAAATCAATATTTTAAAATTGACTAAATCATTTTCTTCGCAGGCAACCAGACTGGTGGCGGCTAGTGTTGACCACTCGAAAAGTCGAAACTAAAATGAACAAGCGTTTCGATTCCGTTTCGGAAAAAAGTTCTTTGTTTCGTTTGTTTTTTTTTCAGGAGAAAATTTGGGCGTTTTTATACTTCGAAAATGTAGAATATTCGTTAAACGATCGATTAGCCATATCTGCCTCCGTAATTTCCGCCACTTTGTTGTCGAACAAAGCATATTTAGAGTGGTCAACACTAGTGGCGGCTATTATGGCGGTCGAGGCCGATGGGGCTAAGCTGTCGTTACTATTGCTCTCACATATCACAGTCTTCTCTCAAAAATATCCAAAATAAATAAGCTTCGCGAAGACCTGAATTGCACGAATATTCTACATTTTCGACAGTATAAAAACGCCCAAATTTCCTCCTGAATTTCTTCCTAAAATAGATTCAGAAAAAACAAACACTGCAACTTCGAGTCATCAAGTAATTCCATCAAGTAATTTTGTTCTAGGGCAATTTGATTTTGTTCAGTAATTAATTAAAACAAAAAAATGTTGCAAAATCCGATACCTGAGAAGCGAGGGCGTGTTTAGGATGAAGAAAGGCGTTCTAAAAAAAGACAAAATTTAAGTACGTTAAATGAAAAACACCATTTTTTTAGAAATCTAGCATTTAAACTCTTAACCCAACTCTTACAGGACCACCACCTAACCAGGGGCCTCCACCCAATCGGGGTTGCTATCGGTGCGGTGGCGGAAATTACGGTGGCAGATATGGCTAATCGATCGTTAATACTCGCTTAACTCACATTACATTGTTCCCTTATATCCGTGATCCTTATATCCGTAAATATCCGTGATAAATACATTCAAATTCCAACGAGTGTTTGCAAAGTGATCACGATGGCACAGCGTAATCTCAACACACTTATGTTGTTGTCAACAGTAAGTAGAAGACAGTCCGCGACAACAACCATCCGCATTGCAGAAGGATTCCCGCGCGACGGATTCCCCCGAGAAGGCGGGGAGAGGAGAGCGAACGTGTGGTCTGGCGCACGCGGCGGCACAGTTTGGGGATGAAACCATTTACCGTTAGTGCCTCGGCGTGAATCAATTACCTGAAATAAATATTAAGTCGACCAATCTTTTTCTATTTGGAAGTAAACTCATGACAAAGCGTCAGTCAAAGCACGATTGTCTGCAGTGCGGCCTCTTTCCCACTCCAGATCACTCAATCTAACCGTCCACGCTGCCTACACTTTCAGACTTGTCCAAGTTCACATCTTTGTTCGCTCACCGCCCTAAATCTCGGCCGGGGTCAAACCGCCAAAAGCGCAGCTCACGCACAGCTGATACCGACGGGGGCAATTGTCTCAATCTCGAGTGACCCTCACCCCTCTCGGGGGCACTTTCACCCTGAGGTGGTGGTGACAACAGCGAGCCACTCCTTTATCCGCCGAGAGCGAGAGTTGACCTTCCACGGCGTGTTGCGTAGGTACAAAAGCCGCTTCAGGGGGTGGTGGGATCAGTCTCGAGCTTCGGAGCGATGCGGGTGACACTCGTTTATCTCTCACTGGTCGGTGCATCGACCGCCTTCTTCTTCGGCACCATTCCGCCTGTGCAGAATGGATACGTGTGAGTGACCTACTAATTTATACTCTGTAGTAGAGTGTCGAAAATGACATTTTGAGCAAAATCAAAAAGTCATTTAGAATACATTTTAAACAGTCATTTTTTAACAAGCGGTCGTGCAGACCGTTCACAAAAAGTCATCTTTTGTTAAAAACTCAATTATTCGAATCGGTCTGTTCTACTCCTCTTGTCACCACTCTCCATAGCTAACGCCGGTCGAAGTGATTCAACTTTTTGTTTCAAAATGACTGTCTGATGCTAATCAAAAAGTTGAAACACCCATTGTCAAAAAGTCATCAATCACTTGATTGGTGGAAAGCGACTTTTTAATAAGACACTTTGTCAAAAAGTTATTTACTTTCAATACTCTACTCTGTAGTCTTTCCTGCATCACACTCAGAGAAATGTGAAACTCAGTGTCATATATGGCTCCTGAACTGCGTTTGTATGTCATATATAACATACAGTATGTTATATATAACATACAAACGCAGTTCAGGAGCCATATATGACATACATTTTTCTGTGTTCCAAGCTGTCATTGTTCTGCATAGGAACGTATCCTTACGAATTACTGTTAGCTGCATAATATTTTTAAAAAGGAAAGCAATGTTCCTTTCGCGGTACGCCCCGTCCTTCTGAAGATATTAGAAACGTCTGTTCCAATCTACTTTACTCTAACAACCGTCATCCCGATTGCAGCCGCGCGCCCGAGGGTCCTGCTCCTCCGTGCAACTGCGAGCCGCCCACCTTCCCTCCCCTACCCACCTTCGCGCCCATCGAGCTGCCGACGTTCGCGCCGCTCGAGCTTCCCACCCTGCCTCCCTTCGAGCTCCCCACGCTCCCGCCCTTCCACGCCCAGGCAGCGAACTCTTACGTTCAGGTAATTTGTTGCAGAAAACGAAAGGGAGATTGTAAAAGTTTCGTGTTTGTGCTTCTTCAACCGTGCATTCCTGGTGCAGCGTATCAAAATCAGCTGAATGAAAAGTTTGTTCTGAGCATGATGCATTCTCAATATCCTTTTGCAGCCGCCGAAGCCTCTGGAGCTGCCCACTTTCGCTCCTCTGCCCACTCTCGCCCCTCTAGAGCTGCCCAAGGCCCCTGATGCATACGTTAAAGTAAACTTTTGATTGTTTCTCTTGCACAAACACGTTTATGGGTTCTGAAAGCCTTTCGCTACGCTCCAAGGAGGGAAATCTTAGAAAGAGCGACGGCTTATAATTATTGTATCAGCCCATCGAGCTGCCCACCTTCGCTCCCCTTCCTACTCTCCCTCCCTTCGAACTGCCCACCTTCCCTCCTCTCCCACCCGCCGAGGAGTACGTCCTGCCCGCCCTCCCCACTCTCCCTCCCTTCGAGTTCCCCAAGCTGCCCGACACCTACGTCCAGGTGCGCCCCACCTTCATAGTCCAGTAAAAGGAAAAGGTAGAGAACAACAGTGTGAGTGAAAGAAAGAAGAGTCACTTGAACTCTTCTTCCAACTCTCAACATTTACGAAAAATGTGGATCGTGATCGTAAATACAAAAGTTTGTTTTGGCGATTTGGTCGGAAACACAACGGCGCCTCGCATACATTTCAAGAACTCGAAATTGAGAAATCTTCTTTCCAGCCGCCCAAGCCAATAGAGCTTCCGACGCTGGCCCCTCTCGTACTGCCCACTCTAGCCCCGATCGAGCTCCCCACTCTGCCTCCTTTCGAGCTCCCCAAGATGCCCGACGCATACGTTAAGGTACGTGCATTTATATTGCGATTAATGTTAAACCAAAGTGGAACTGAATTATACCCAAATGCAATTATTGGAATGCTTTTCAGCCCATCGAATTGCCGACCTTTGCCCCGATCGAACTCCCTACTCTTGCTCCCTTCGAGTTCCCTAAGATGCCCGACACCTACGTTCAGGTATTTGGAGCAAATCGATGCACATAATTACTCGATTTCGTATCATAGCATGCATATTACAAATTTAAAATGATACGTCCATGATATGGACTACTGGTGGTGTACTCTCTTTCTATACCTTGGCGCGTCTCTCGCTTTGTCATGCTCTCTCGCAGCCGTATCTGCTGTATAGGAGCGGAACGTTTTATTATTTTAGATGAGTGTTTGTGAATTTATAATACTTAAAATCACGTTTTGCAGCCTCCTAAGCCTCTGGAGCTGCCGACCTTCGCTCCCCTGCCCACACTCGCACCCTTCGAGTGGCCCACCTTCGCTCCCATTGTCGCGCCCGTCGAGGGATACGTCACCGCCCCTCCTCAGGTAACACCACTGATCATACTCGTGTTGTGCAGTTGATTATGGCTAAGCGCACGTGTGAAAAGCAACAAAAAAAAACAAGTATACGATCGTAACAATTACTGCTTTCCAGTACGTCGTTCCGCCGAGGAGCAACGATGTCGCTGAGGCGTCAATTGCCGATGCATCGACAGCCGACGAAGCCGTGCCGCCACCCCCCGCCAGTCCCGAGGTAAGCATTATCGATTGAAACCATGCATCAATACCGTCTTAAATCATACCTTCGTACTAGAATGGGTCCTAGTCTCTGATTCAAAAAGTCTGGCATGGTGGACCCAAAGGACGACCGCCTCACAACCATCAACTCGATACTAGTCTTGTCATAGTGAGGTGGTCGTCCTTGCAGGAGGGTCCTTGTGGCGACTTCTTCGGCTATTTGACGTCGATGGACTGCTGGATAGAATTTAACGAGCGAGCTGTTAGTATTCTCACTCCTATAGAGTCCACAAACACGAGTAGCCATACGGATATCTTCACTTCACCACTATCTTCCTCTTGCGGAGGCGGAAAGAGTAAAAAAAACTCGACAACATGCCAAATCACATGAGCACTAATGCCACAGTGATTCAAACAAGAATTGAGGAATAACCATGAAATAAGTTGCGCTAATCGCAAACAAAATTATAATAATTTGCAGATGCCCGAGGGCGTTGAGCGACCGCCCGTCCCTGCCACCGAAGACACCGTCGTCGAGAAGAACGTTGTTGAGAAGAATACCATCGTCGACAACGCCATCTAAACCTCACCACAATTTTGCCGCCACGGCAAGCACCACTCAAAGCCCAATCTAGTCCATTGATCTTCTCCCCACTCTCTCAGGATTCCTTTGAACGTTCCCGACACCTTGTTGGGTACGATGCAACTATGCAATAGATACGCAATACGTCTTTTCTTGTTTATCACCGATTTCCGAATGCGAGGTATAAACGAAACACTTATTTTCTCATTATGTCAGCTGAGCGTACGAGTGAAAGAACTTGAGATCACAGTGAAAGTAAGCATGGGGTGAAAGTGTCCTCTCTCGAGGTATCTAATCAGATCGTCGGGACAAGGTCAGGGGTAATTTACAGACAATAAGAAAAGCTCAGCGAAAGCTTGTAGGTCAAGAGCGATCTGAGATTAGGGGGATGATGGTCTTGCTTGGGCTCTTGGTTGGCTTTAGTTCGGGATGGTTCGAGGCACAGTCAACGTCCTAGCGGCGGCTGCCTTTCTTCTCGCCTTGAACTCGGGGATGTAGGAGGGGGAGCCCATAGAGTCCATGCCGGAGTTGTACACGGGCATGCTGGGAGCGGGAGGCACGGGCTGCTGGTAGGAGGGAGCAGTCTGAAAACATTGCAGTTTTCGTCCATTCGTAACCGTTATTCGTTCAAATGAGATCGTTTATTTTCCGTTCATAACATGCGGACCGATGTATGCATTGTGTTCAGGCCATCTATATTACCTGGTAGTCAACGGGGGGAGGAGGCGGCATGTAGGGTGCGGGAGGAGGGGCGTAGCTGGGAGGAGGCGACTCCTGGTAGGCAATGGGTGGAGGAGGAGGCGCCTGGAAGAAATATTTGATTGATGTTATTGTATCAAGCGCAAGAGCAAAATAATAGTAATCTAGTCTGGATCAGTTAGCAAAGTGAAAGTTCTCTTATTGTTAGCTCCAGTGACTTTCACTTGCAGCTAAGGAGCATGTTCATTTAGTGTCCTGATCGTAGTTATGTGTTCCCCAGTGGATACCGACCTCGTAATGCGGCTTCACGTAATGGGGAGGAGGAGGCGGCGGGGGAATGTACTCGTCGTGATGCTTCTCGCACACACACACGCATGGCTCGGGCCTCAATTGATATAGTTTTTGAAGAGTTGTGCAAACAACAGTAACAACCGAGATAGCATGACTGGTTAGCTTTTGTGTCGTTTTCATAACCATTCATCCATTTTTGGTAAAAAAAATCGCAGTAGTTACGGATATGAAAGCACTGAAAGCTGGAAAAAATGTGTAAACTCACTTTGGGCACTGTGGTCGTAGGGGCGCCAAGAGGTCGGGAAGTCCGAGGAAATGGGCCGAGGCTGCCGAGAAAAAGCAGGAAAGGACGAGAAACTTCATGGTTGTTGAACTTGTGTCTCTCCAGCCGAGCCGAACTCCTCTTATACCCTCAACCAAGGAGGAGCCGATACTTTATTCAGCAAAGACAACTCTCTGTGCTTACGTAAGCAGCGAGGGAGCTTCTACGAGTACCGAGAGGGGCTCTCGGGTGTGAAAATAGCGGGGGATTTTGAGAGGGCGGTGAACATGGAAACAAACTGGGAGTGACTCAGAACACTCGTTGCTGAGATTGGATGCTAGCAGGTTCAAAAAACTGCATAACATCGCGTGTCGAGAGAGAGTCAAGATTGCGGCGGTCAGCAGCCTTTAGGAGATGATCGAAAACTGTGTTTGGTGCATGTCAAGTGGTTGTGGGCACGCACTCCCCCAAATAAGAAATCATGTTCATTACCAATAAGACCTTGTTGTCCAGAAAGCGAAGCTCTGTTCGGCCCTGACCCCTTTACGGAGATTTGACTGGGTAGCGGACATTGTGGATCAGTTTGCAAATTTCAATTGCGCAATTATAAGTGAAAGTGATTGATGTTTCGCTTTCTTCTCGGGTCTAAACAGTTTTGTTGTTTGAGAACACCTTACAAGTTTTTGAGAACACGAATCATGTGATTTATCTCATAAATATCTCTCAAATCTGCAAAAAAAAGTCGGCGGGAATCAATATCTCTGGCGACGAAACCAGGCTGTACAAATAGCGTTTCAAATATGGGCAGTTATTATTGGGAAAGGCGATTTTGCAGAAATCAGCAGAATCCGCACGTTTTCGGGCAGTCTTTCTTCATCTCCTTCTCGTACTCGGCCATTTTGCACATGCTGGTGCGGAAGGCGCAGTTGGACACGCCGGAGAAGGCGTTCTTCGCGTCCTCGCACGCTTAATTAGCTAATTAGCTAATTAGCTTGATATTAATTGGTTAAAAATTTAATGAGAAATAAATATGCAAACCTCCGAGAATGCCCGGCGGCGGCGCGTCTGTTGACGGAACAGAGTCAGTCTGAAACGACGAAATACTAAAAAATAATCGATAAAGCGTATTAAAAACTTTCTAAACACACTTTACAGACTCTCTAAATTGATTATGGAATACAGCGTTGGATTATCTACACTGCCTGTCCCCTGATGGTCTGAAACTACAATGTTCTCGGATTGTCAGGGAAGCGGCCACGTAGTGTGTTTCCCTAATTGGGGAAAGGCGCCGAACAGCGGCTCTTGGGCGCCTTTTCCCAATTAGGGAAAGACACTCGTTGCTCGTTTGCCTTACATTCCTTGAGGCACTAGAACTTTGTGAAACGGACTACAAGTTAAGTGCTCGTATCAAGAAGCGTTGAAATCGAAGCTACGGCAGATAAGGTGCAGGGATTGACATAGAAACAACCGCCAGTGGGCACGAACTAGCTCTGATTTTTTTTGCCCCAATGGGATCCCAATTCGCTACCCAATGGGGCAAACATCAGAGGCGCCGCTCGGATCCCAATGGGAAAACGTTGGAATCCCATTGGGGGCAAATTTCTCCCATTGGGATCCCAACATTTTTCCCATTGGGATCCCAGCGGCGCCTTTGATGTTTGCCCCATTGGGTAGCGAATTGGGATCCCATTGGGGCAAAAAAACCAGAGATAGTTCGAAATGTGAGACCAGGGTCTCTTCATTTCGCGCACTTTCTTCACAGGTCGGCGGATGAGAGAGTGTGCGAAATGAAGAGGCCCTGGTCTCACAATTCGCACTTTAGTATGAACAAAGCCGATCCGACATCGTGCTATTAGTCTGCACGTTGAAATTTCTGAAGCCTAACAATCTAACAATTAAAATTTCGAGTCTAAGAGGCAGCTTCGAAAGTCTGGAGATAACCTTACAAAAATAGACTATAATAGCTGCTCACCACTTCAGTGCGAAATGTGAGACCAGGATCTCTTCATTTCGCACACTCTCTACCTTTTCGATGGATGAGAGAGTGAACGAAATTAAGAAACCGTATTCTCACATTTCGCACTCTACTCACCACCTCAGCTCCCGCAGCGAATGCGATAAGGAAGGCGAAGAAGAACATGACGATATTCATTTTAGTCTTGAAATTGGGAAAATCCGGAAGTGCTCTATTTGGATCGGTTTGTGGGCCGCTTTAAAGCATCTCTTCCATTGTTGGCCGTCGGCCGGCTGCGCAAACCTTCCATTTATCCGTGCTAGACGATGTTCGATGAGATAGTGTGTGAAATAGAGAGCGTGGCTAGAGTAGTTTGTGTTGGGTAGGAGGATGACTGGCGCTGTAGTTGATCAGTAGTGTATGCGCATCGTGAGTAATATATTGATCCGACAGTGGAGCACAAATCCCACAGCTCATTCATACATTCGGAAAGGAGCAGGAAGCGAGAGAGTGAACGAAAATGCGTGAGTTTTCGAGGAATCATCTCGTATGTTCACACTATCCCACAGTTGAACCTTTTGATGTGTTTCTACGTGGCTTTATTTAAGCAGATGCCGATAAGTCATCCACTCTGCCCTTTAAAATTTCTGTTAACATACCCTTTAAAATTTCTGTTAAGATATTCCAAAAGGAAAGGAACGAAAAAAACCACAACGCAGATTGCAAAAGGAGTGAATATAGCAGAGTTGATTAAACGAAACAAATTAACAGATAAAAAACGTAAATAAAATATTGTAAAATAATAACATAAAACTTAGCTAAACTTAATTTATTTCATTCCCGAGTCTGTCAGTCGTCGCGAGCGGTCCCTCTCCATTTCTCTCTGATGGAGAGGGGGAGTTTCCCTCAATTTCCCTCGCCTATGCCATCGACTACGCAACAAGATCGGAATCCCCATCCAAGCCGGACTGGTCACCGTGTGATGGGTATGACTACGTAAGATGGTTGATCTCTCAGTTTCTAGACTCGATGAATCTCCTTCTGAGATTGATGATTTGAGTTTGGTTGACGCAGATTCAAGAAAGCAGACACCATCTTTCTTTATTCTAACGCAAAATCTTCAACGTCAAGCTCGCGAGATCACTATTCTTTCTCCAGCCAATAATTCTGGGTCTGTGATATGGAAAGAAGACCGATCTCGACGCTCAATACTGGACAAAATGAATCATTCTAAAGAAGACCATCGACCACGTCTGAAACCTATATGAAACCCCCATCTTGATCAGCGCCCCTAAAGCGACACTAATAAATGTGTATTTTGTAATTTGTATTTTTGTAATTTATTTTAAATTGAGATTACGGTAGCAAAATAAACTCAGTCCTCGATAAATCGTTATCGGCATTACTGTAGGCGTCCGCCGATGTTTGTCAAGCGCGTGGCTTGAAATTTCGTGTTATTTCGCGTTTTATCGATTGTTTTCCTTGTTGTTGGCTATTTATCGATTACCATGTCAGTCGGTGGGCAAGCCGCGAGGCTGCATGACGCGATGGGGCGGATTGGGAGCGGTCGCGCTGGCGTTTCTCGTTGTTATCGGCCCGACCATCGCCTCGCCCGGCGACAACTCGCCGCCCTACCAGGTAAATTTCCATTTTTTTTTCAGCTTATTTGGGCTACTTACGACGTGGAACTTTATTTACAACGCTTCGTTAATAAGTGTCTGTTCTAAATCAGTGGTTAATCGATAGTTTGGGCTGAATAAGCACACATACTCCCGTTGTTCTTATCAGGAATGCACTCAAGACTGTCGCCGCCGGCTCTCTTGTCCTACTGCCTTCTCCGATCCCGGCTGGACTCGTGGCGAGTGCTTCTGGTGCAAGTATGACTGCATGTGGAAGGTACGTGTTTACACTTTTCCTTCGGTATTTCCTGTTAAAACCGTCTATGAATCACGCTGGAGCCGCTGGTTCCGGCTGTAATTGACTAAAATCGGCATGGTGAAGCGTGCTGCCCATGTACACTTCCTGCACATGAGCGCACAATGTGTTCTTCAAAAATTGGGACGCTTCGAGGCGGTAGTTTGATCAGCTAGACCGAGTCCCGGTCAGTGTTTGTCTATTGATGAGTAAGCGATATGCCGGAATACTATAATATGCTATGAAAATTTTAACGTTTTCTTGATCAAAACAAAGGTTTTTTTTGCAATTGACGTTTTTGAACGTAGGCCGAAAGGCACGTAAAAGGTGACGAAGTCTAATGTCATTTTAGCATGTTCCTAGTTGCCCTTTCCCTTTCGAGCGGCGCGGCTTTCATTTTTTCCAATAGTTTTTCGAGTTTCCACAGTTTCCTTCTGTTCAGACAGTCGCCGTCTTCGCTAGCCACCGCTACCCGACCCCGCAGTTCCACGGCAAGTGGCCCTTCTACAGCACATTCTGGGCGCAGGTTGGTTCTACTTTCCTAGATTCGCGAGTTCATAATGTTAGCTGCAATGGTGTTGTGTAAATAGAGTGGCTCAACGCTTTTGTATATTTTCTGAGATTTAACTTTTTGACACTTCGAAAGAAAAGAAAGGACACGTTTTTGGTATTTCATAAAGCTGTTATTCATCCAATGATGTCTTATCGTCATCCCCGTGGGTGTACTCTACTTGTTTTCCCGTCAGGAGCCCGCCTCGACCGTCTTCTCGCTGCTGAATCTGCTGTCGGTGAATGAGCTGCGACGACGCGTCACCCGACTTGGCGAGGGAAACGAGGACCTCGACGGGCATTCGGTGATGAAGAGGGTGTGGATCGGGTACACGGCAGTCGGACTGGTGACGTGGTGAGTTTTACAAATTGACGAACCCAGTTTTACAAATTGACGAACATTAAAACGTTCCGCTGATATTTGACGGGTATACCGGAAAATACGGGCAGTTGGACTGGTGTCTTGACGGGTCGAAAAATCTGTGTGTGGAAATGGCGATAATCAATGGATATTGTCGACTTGTTTCGCAATATTTGTTGGCATACCGTCATTATATTTGCCATGCCAGGTGATGGTGCGGGAAGGATAAGCAGACATAGCTGACGTTCACCGGTTTGGTGTGTGGTTTCGCTGGCATGTGGTAGCTAGTTCTTGGCAATGATGAAACTCTATCTGCGAAAAGTCTAACTGCATTGCAAAACATTCCTTGATTCAGGCTGTGCTCCACCTGGTTCCACGCTACTGACCACTTCTGGAGTGAGCGGGCCGACTACTTCACGGCTTTCGCATTCGTGCTGTACGCTAACTACGCCGCGGTGCTGTTCGTGTTTCCCGGCTTGCGGAGAGGATGGAGGGGAATGGGGTGAGAAGGGGAGATAACTTTGTACTACTGCCGGAGACAGGCCAGGCTTACCTTGTAAGACCTTGATGACCCTGTTATTTTTGACGCGAGTGCATACGACATCAACAAAACGTATACAATTTATTTCTTTGATGAGATTGATTGTATTTCGCGAAACATAAGAGCGGGAAACGTACTGAAAGTATCGTGTTTATGCATTTCTTTCCTTGAGAGTAATGTAAATATTTTAGTTGATAATTTGCAGAATCGCTACAGCTTTCCTGATCGTCTACCTGCGACACGTCGGCAACATGACGAGGCACTTTGACTACGGTATGCTTATCGGCAACTGACTATATTTACATAAACTGCGTGCAAAAACATTAGACCATAATGATTAAAGGGAGATATTTTTATTTGCCCAATACGTTTTAACTTGCTTTTATTCAATATTTGTCATTTATGGATACTACTCGTTGGGCGGAATACAGTGGACCGGGTGTTTGGATTATCCCGTCATTCGTTGCTCGTGATTTGCATGATTGACGTCATTGCAGGCTGGAACATGACGCTGTGCATCGGGTGCTCCGTCTGCACACTCCTCACCTACTTGCTCTACCTGTTCCGGAGGTGGGCGTGGTATTACGGTAGCTGTGGGTGCTCTCTTCCGGCTACAGAACTACAGACTGACTGTAGGCGGCTGTAGTAGCGGGAGATGATTGTCTGCTACAGCAGTCCTTGGGGCACCTCTCACCCATCGATCGATAGTCGACCGTATCCACTGTGTATTTATTGATTGATGCTGCAGATGGCGTCAGTTCGGTAGTCTGGCGGCGCTGCGTGGGTCGGATCGCCTGCTGCTGCTCGTGCTGGCGTGGACGACGGCGGCGGTGGGTGATTTTTTCGGCGGGAAAATAGGCATTTAAAATATCAAATTGCTGGCTGCTTGATCATTTCTCATTATTGGCACTCTTTGTTCACATAATTTTGACATTTTCCTACCTGATTTCGAAACGCCAAACGATATATTGAAATTTTCTTGTCAAAATTTCGAAAGCACTGCAAATATTTTGAAATGTTAGTTTCTTTTGTTATCGCTTGTCGCTATTGTAATATTCAAGAAGCGATTGACAAATCACAACGTCGTCAAAGATCTTCGTCATCTCAAGTAATATTTCGGAGAGTCCCCCCAATATCTTCCGCAAATTTCAAATCCTGTTGGGCCTCGGGCGTAGATACATTATTATTATTATTATTTATTATTATTGCAGGTGTCGATGGAGCTGCACGATTTCGTGCCCTTCTACTTCGCCGTTGACGCGCACGCACTTTTCCACGCGGCTACCGTACCCCTGCCCCTGTTCACCGCTAAGTTTATCGAAGCACACGCGCGCGAGAGCGGTTTCGAGTACGCCAAGATTGTCTAGACACGTATTACTGTAGGTTTCCGTCAGATATAATCGATTGTATTGAGTATTGTTGGTTCTAGCTAGCTTTATACGCATGTTTCATAGTACTTTTCAGACCATTTTTAGCGATGCATTTGTACATTTCCAAGCATTTCCCCCCACTAATTCAATGTATGTGATAACGATTTCAAATGTGCCTTAATTCCCACCTAGCTTTCAAATGTGACTAATCCGAATAACAACCTAACATAACACTGTGTCATTGAATGAAGATCTGATTTTGAAATTTTTGTACTTGTGTTCGACCATCTCTTCTCCCTGTTATCTACAGGTTACATATACCGCAAACTGAACTATTGATTGATTGGCAATGTAAAATGGATCAGGCTTCTCTCGAAGCTCCAAAATGTCTGGAGATGTAGGAGGAGTCTCCAGTCTACCCTATTCTGCACGTACGTTTATTTAATTTATTTTTTAGCCATTAGCTTAAATTACTTTACCAGTGATTCTAGTATGTAATGGTACACGGATTTTCGTGAAAGAATCGATAGTTATTCATGTTCTACTCTCCAATGCCATTCGTACGGAGAATACTGACGATTGTTCAGCAAATGAACCTCCCTTTTTCGGCGGTGTTTTGCTCTCTTGAATACATTTTTCACATTCAGAGTACAGCAAGGGGAGCTTCCGGTGCGCGACATGCCTGAAGATGATGGATGTAGTGAGTTCCACCTCTTTTTTTCTCGCTGCTCTTTATTCTTTCCCAAACTTGCCCCGACCCCAGCCGAAATGATCCGTCTATTCTGAGAAGAATGATCCTGACCCCTGAAACCACATCCTCACCTGACGTTATCGTCTGACGTGATAAATATTGTAATTGTAAAAAAAACTTGCCCCGTCATTCAAGGGATGTCTCCAACTCGGTCTGCGCGAGCTGCAGCCTTCGATCGGCCAGACCGACAGGTAATCGACATTAGTTGGGGGTAATGTCGTGAGCGGGGTGGGATACGGTAGAGTGGCTTATCGAGAACTCAGTAATCAATTTCGTAACCCCATATGCGCAGCTGGTACCACCTGGACTGCTTCTTCGTGGCGATGAAGAGGAAGAAGCTGGGCGTGGATGCGGCATCGATACGGGGCATGAGCTGGCTCAAGTGGGACGACCAGGTCCCCGCGAGACGACCCCGCGATTATTGATTTTTGACAAATAAAAATAGGCCGATAAACAAAATTAGATGTGTACGAGAAATGTTTCATTTATATGAAGTACGCTTTTTTTTTTATTTTGCATAAATTGCAGGAGTCGATCCGCTCGGAAATCGAGAAATTGGACCACCAGGTGAGAGACGGGGTGCCGGGTGGTTTATATGGCTCGCTCCGGATAGGGGACACATTGGTTTAAACCAATATTAAATCATCTCATACAATTTTAATGCCTCCTTCAGTGTCACATCAATGTGCATTGATGCTCTCTTAATTTCACACACTCTCTCGTCCACCGACCGGCCGAGAGAGAGAGTGTGTGTGAAATCAAGAGTACATGAATGTGCATTGATGAACAATGAATCCCACATGAAGGATCTATTTGCAGGGAGGCACCTCCGACAACAATTATCAGGCGCTGAGTTCGATCAGAGCCGAGCACGCCAAGTCTGCCAAGTGAGTGCTGATCATACATTTTGACATTTTAAAACACTCACAATGTGGGTGAACAATTTTTTGAAGGAGGCAGCTTTGACCCTGGAAACCTATCAATAAATACGCGGGAGGATGAGTTTAGAAAGAATCAATTGAGATCTGACCAATTTGATGGGACTTGCACTATTTTTCTGACCAGTATATGTTTCGCAATAAGCCGTATTATGGGTGGGATGAAAATGTACGGTGCTGATTACGATTACGGTAACTACAATATCAATGACGATTACGGTAGCTCCGACGCCTATTCATGGCGAATTTAAAAAAGGGACTTTTTACTGTTTTGAAAATGAAATTACTTAATTATGGTAATATGCAATTAATTGAAGTCGAATATGTACAGGGGCAAGTGTGGCTCGTGCAAAGGATACATCAACAAGGACGAGGCCAAGTTTTTCTGCAGGTTGGTTTCTAAAATTTTTTAAAAAAATAATTACAATAATAATGATATCTGGTCGCAGTGATGCGGCCTTCTGCCGTTCCCATTGATTCGATTTTTAAAAAAAATTGTTTATTTGCAGAGGCGCATTCCACCATCTCGCGTGTCTCGTCAAGATGGACCTGCGATTCATGGTACGAATATTGATTGATCTGCATATTTGAATGTACGGTAGGTCGAAGCATATCGATTGGCCTGCTTTTTTGACCACATTTGGTATAATTGGTGTGAAAATGTTGTATTATTATTGTTATTAATAATAATAATATTATTATTATTATTTCTCAGGGTCCAGTCGACTCGATCCAAGGCTTCGCCGCCCTCCAACAAGCGGCGCAAGACGAGGCGAAGGCGCAAATCGAAGCGAGGCAGCAGGGAAAGACGATGGTGAAGAAGGAGGAGAAGCAAATGGATGGAGTGGTGGTGAGTAATGCCGCGCTAATTTCATGGGGTGCACATCAGTTTTATGCACCCTTTCATAACATTTTTCCTAGTGAAGCTACGACTTCCAAACTTGATACAGGGATTGCAAGCCACGTTTGGAACATTTTCCTTTTAATTGGGCCCTGTATCAAGTTTGGAAGTTGTAGCTTCACTTGGAAGAAAGTTATGAAAGGGTGCATAAAACTGTTTTGCACCTTGCACCCCATGAAATTAGCGCAGCATAAATACCAAAGTGGAGCCCCTCTCCCCCTTGACTGATGTATGCCCCCCCCCCCCCGGAAATACCTTATCTCACGAGGCCCCACCACAAGTCTATTAGGTACTTCAACAACGTGTGTAGAATACTACACAAATTTTGCGATTTGTATTCCTAAATGTTGTCCTACCTACCCTTTCGACCAGTGTCCGCAACGAAGTCATGCTTCCGGCCGACTTTTATTGGAAATGTTGGCGGGCACGCGCACGATCGGCAGTCCTAAAGTACGTTGAACCACCCAAAATTAGGTCTTGCCATTTCCAGACCCACACGGCGGCTGCAGCTGCAGCATCGGCGACAGGGAGGGACGAGGAGGTGGAGGAGGAGGACAGCAAGGACGATCATGGGTGAGCAGCACACTGACTATGTTTGCCTGTAGACTACGGTAGTCGTCACGATGCTGATTGCAAACTGATTTTATAAAATGTAATCACTTCGCAGTGAGAATTTTGTGAGCGCGATGCGCTCCTGTACTGTTATTAGCGTGCGAAAACAAAATAACTATGTGCCGCCTAATGATGTCTTTGCGCCTTGCAGCTCGTCCGACTCTGCAGTGGCAGCACTCGCGACCGGCTCCGTCTCGTGCACGTCACTGGCTGCAGCGGCTGCTGCAGCGGATGATGACGACGATGACATTCAGGTATACGGTAGCTGTAATTACTGTAACAGGGAGAAGAGAATAGTGCTATTCTTTCTGGCAGTAGTGTGTATCACGAGGAAATGTGAGATAAATCAGAACCAAGAAACGCGAAAACAACGGGTACGAGATGAACACAGGTGACATCCTGGGAAAAAGTGTGAACTGTTTTTTTACTGGGGAATCATGTGGTAAACGCTATTTTCATGGAGGTCATGATCGAAAAAAGTAATCTTTGATCTTTGTTCAGTTGGTGGACGTGGTGGTGACGGACAAGCCGTTGGTGGTGACTATCGACGCGCCGCTCGCGCCCATCTTCAAGTACGGTTATCGATTGATTCTGTCGTCTTTATCGACCTTTTTCTACTCACTAAGTAGACATTGATTTGATAGCGAGTTAAGGTCCTCGTGTGGCGAGAGTCGTGAATGGGGGTATCATTAGCAGCAGGCCACTTAATTACTTAATTAATTGCACTTAATTGCAGGCCAGTCGACAAGACGAAGAGCAGTCTGAACGATTTGCTGTCGCGATACAAGGTGAGCGGGACGTTAAACTTTAGAGCGATTAGGGTATGAGTTTTTTTCATTTATTTTGCTTGAAACATAGGTCAAATAGGTTTTCGCTAGCGAAGATAGGCACTTCTGCATGGCGACCAGACCATGTCGGCAAACGAAAATTTTGAGTGTTGCAAGTACTTCTGACCACTTTTTTGGCACATTTATCGAGAATTGGGCAATATGCACTTCGGCACGCGATTCTAGGCATTTCTGCACGAGATATCTGCGAAAAACTCATTTGACCTATGGCTTGAAAGCACTAAACTGAATCAAATAAGGATAGTTGGGAACGGCATTTCTATGACGCGCCACTGAGTCTGTGTAGCTCAAAGGTAAATATGTAAAGGAGCACGTCGGGCAGGTTTTCGATTTTTTTTTTGGTTTACCTGACATTTCGGGGGTGTTTTAGGCAGTGGGGGGGTCCGAGCAGGGTGAAAAGGTGAAAATAATACTGTTTTCGATAGATATGATCCAAAATAATGTGATGACTGATGTCCCCGCTGCCTATACTATGGATCCCCCCACACGAGTGGGGGTTGCGCCAATATTTTGCTCATTATGAGTGCAAGGATGCGAAATCTAATATTCGAGAGCTAGGCGATTCATGACTTATTTGGGGGGGGGGCGGACCCCCCCCCCCGCGCTGCCAAATTTCGGGACTCATGAGCACCACTGGTTTTAGGAGATTTTTTTTTCGTTTTTAGGGGTCTAGTTGATTAGACATTATTTTATGTCGATGCCTATCAACTTTTTGACGTAGCCTTCTTCATCAGAAAACGGAGTCGGACGCGGTGACGTCATCTTCCTCGCTCGCCGATGTGTTGCACTCGCTGCCGAAACGGCCGAAGATGGATGAGGAGTTGGAGAAGGAGGAGTTGAATAGGCTGCTCAAGGTGAATATTTTGCTCATTATGAGTGCAAGGATACGAAATCTAATATTCGAGAGCTAGGCGATTCATGACTTATTTGGGGGGGGGCGGACCCCCCCCCCGCGCTGCCAAATTTCGGGACTCATGAGCACCACTGGTTTTAGGCGATTTTTTTTTCGTTTTTAGGGGTCTAGTTGATTAGACATTATTTTATGTCGATGCCTATCAACTTTTTGACGTAGCCTTCTTCATCAGAAAACGGAGTCGGACGCGGTGACGTCATCTTCCTCGCTCGCCGATGTGTTGCACTCGCTGCCGAAACGGCCGAAGATGGATGAGGAGTTGGAGAAGGAGGAGTTGAATAGGCTGCTCAAGGTGAATATTTTGCTCATTATGAGTGCAAGGATACGAAATCTAATATTCGAGAGCTAGGCGATTCATGACTTATTTCTATAATATATCACAACAAAGCAATAGGAGAGGAAGCGGGAGGGGCAGATAGAATGCCGATTTGGAATCCGCGTTATCGGAATCGGACTAAAAACGGAAAATATGGGCTAACATGGAAAACCCCGACATTTGTCTTGCTTTTCGTTTTTTGAACACGTTTAGCAAGTCCAGCCAGTTTTCGTTGTTGGTTCAGGTCTGTGTTTTGGTTTGAATTGGTCGGAAATGGCGTGCTGTTCTTTTCGCTGGTTCGCCCCCCCCCTTGCTGCAATTGTAAGCTCGCTTACAGAAGCAGTCTGACGGATTGTGGGCGCTGCGGTCGGAATTTGAGCAGATAAAGGAGAAGGTGAGGATTCCCACTGTATTTTTCTATTTTTCGGTCGATTGGTACCGATAAATAACTATATTTTTACCTCCGGATGTGATATTCTCAAGATTGTATTTGCAGGACATACGCGAGCTGATGAAGTCGAATGACATGCACATTCCGACCTCGTTCGAGCAGGTGTGTTCGTTTACAAGCAAAAAAATCAATAAAACTAAATCTAACTTGTACTCTAATACTTATACTAATACCAAAATGTGGTTAGCCAACGATCCTTTCGTGACACGCGTGTTAAATGTGAAGTGAAGCTGTAAATAAGTTTTAAAAGCATATCTTTCGCTGCAGTTGATAATGTCGGTGTGTGATGCTGCGCTCTTCGGCGTCCCCGTGCAATGCTCCAAGTGCGCCGACGGCCGACTCGTCTTCTCGTGAGTACTTATACTTTTCTCTTATCACTTATCACCAACGCATTCGCGAACATTGATTAAAGGGACCTGGCACTGCAAAATAAGTTATTTTTATTTGAAAGAAAATTATTTTCTGATTCGAATGCAAAAAATCGCATATTTTTACGATTTTTTTGAAAGGAGTTATGATTTTTTAAAGGTGATCGCGTACCGGGCATTACTGTGTTTAGCGCGGTAAACACCGTAGCGCCCGGTACATCAACACAAATTCCTAACTTTGAAAAATCATAACTCCTTTCAAAAAAATCATAAAAATATGCGATTTTTTGCATTCTAATCAGAAAAGAATTTTCTTTAAAATGAAAATAACTTATTTTGCAGTGCCACGTCCCTTTAAGGAATAAGGGTCGGTAGGTTGATCTTTGGCTAGGGCGAAATTTTTTCGGGGGGTTGGTTGTGGCATTTCCGTGTTACAATTGAAATATCGATTATAGTTGGAATATTTAGGGTCCTTTCGGTAGGTAGTTTTTTTATCGCTCTAAATGCTCATCACAACTCTTGTTTGTGTTGCGTCGTAGTTCTGTAGGGAACGGTTAGTTTCAATGCAAGATGGGGTACTGTAGGAGCGGCCAGTTATCGATTGATTTATCTTGCTCGATTCAGGATGGAGGCGAACACGTACCAGTGCATGGGCAACCTGAGCGAGTGGACCAAGTGCACGTACACGAACAAGAACCCGGTGAATTTCTGCTTCACTATGATATACAAATTTATATTTTTATTTGTATTTTCTATTTTTTTTAAAAACGTTTCAATATTTTCTCGAGTGTTGCTCCTATAATTTTGTCCTATTTAAAAAAAATTAATGAGTAAATAGGCCGCGACTCATGTGTTATGACCAGGGCTGTGCAAAAATTTCCCGTACTCCTGATTTCGCGAGCTCTCTCGCGTGTTAGACAGCACGAGAGAGCTTGCGAAATGGAGAGTGCGGGAAAAATGTGGCACAGCCCTGGTTACGACTGTGATGCTCAGACCCGCTCCCCTCTGGGCATTCCTCGCTCGCTCGCTGCGACCCTCGTCGCCGTGCAGGAGCTGAATGTGATGAGCAGCCTGTCGCGCCGCCACTACCTCGTCACCAGCGGAGAACCGCTCAAGTGAGAGCAATCAAACAGGCTATAGCGTCATCGTTAGGCAATTCCGTAATGTTGCAATGTGGTCCGATGTCGCCTTGTGCTTTGTTGATCGAAAAGATGCAGTCTGTCGTCGCCGTGCGTTTCTCCCCAACAATAATCATAGGTCGAAAGGGTGCGCCGAAAATGCGGGTTGGTTTTTTTTTTCAAAATGGGCAGGAAAACCGAAAATGCTGATTGGGTTTTCATTTTTTCACCCAAAAAAATCTGAAAATGCATGTTGTCTTTTACGTATCTTTCGACCTATGATAATAATCGATTGGTTGAGATGACGAGAAATCTAAATTTGCAGGAAGCGCTTGCCTCAGGTGGCCATGTCGGCTGAATTGGCGGAAGGAGAGACGGTCAAGGTGCACTTCCTTCATTGATTTTTTCCTAATTTATATCCCTGTTTTACATTTACATTTGAACAACTTTATCAGCTGGTTTTGGGTGTTAAAGCTGGGTTGCCATGAGAGATCTCCATTGCTTGCGATCGTTTCTTGCGAGTTGCACGAATTGTGGTCCAGCAGCGTTGACGAAATCATCTCTCCATCTCTTTGCCGGTCGGCCTCGCTTCCTCTTCCCTCTTGGGGTCCAATCGAGCATCTTCCGATTCCACCGATAATGGCTTTGATTCGAGATTCTTTCTACCCATATCCATTTCCGTCTTTCCGCCTCTCTAACTACATCCTTCAATTTAGTGATGTCACGGATCCGCTCATTTGTGACGTGATCAAATACGGTAATTCCAATCATTTTGCGTTCTAGTTTGCGCTGAGCGACGGAAAGAATTTGTTTTTCTCGTTTACAGAGGTACCAAGTCTCGGAACCATACAAGAGTGCGGGTAGAACTACACCGTCGAAAAGGCGCTTTTTGAGTGACATGGGGGACCCACGTTTCCGAAAGAATTCGGAGTATTTGTAAAATGCCCAATTCGCGCTTCTAACCCGCCTGTGAACTTCTCCCACAAACCTATTGGGACCGAGAGTGACTTCTTGCCCCAGATATACCACCTTGTCTACCGTTTGCACTACCTCACCTCCCACTACGACCGGCCTGCCCATTGGATTTGTCGTTAAAGCGACAGTTTTTGAGCCATTTAATTGCAATCCCACCTTCAGTAGTTCCCGTTCTAGTTCCTTTACCATAGTTTGGACTTGGCGTGAGTCATGGGAGATTATTACACAATCATCTGCATAGAGAATGTGGGAGAGATATTCGCCGTCTATACATACTCCCTTTCGGTCCCATTTTACCCTGCGGAATACCGTATCAAGCACCGAGACGAAAAGACGCGGGCTTAATCCATCACCTTGGCGCACCCCCCTTCCGATGTTAACCTCCACCGCTTTCCCATTGACAACTATGGAACTTTTACTCTGAACTGTGAGTATCTGCAAGAATCGGGTATACGTTGAATGCACACCGTCATGTTCCAGAGCAGATAAAACGGAACTACACAGGACAGAGTCAAAAGCCTTGCTAACGTCTAGGAAAAGGAGATAGAGAGGGCGCCTGTATTCCCTGCAATTTGAGATGAGAGTATTGAGAATATATATACCATCTACAGTGGAGTGCCCGGCGCGGAATCCCTGTTGCTCTCGCGATCTTTGATCATCGAGTGAGCGACCAATTCTATTGTTGATAACGGCAGTGAGGGTCTTTTGAATAACCGGGAGGAGAGATATGGGACGGTAGTTTTTGGGAGTTGTTTTATCCCCGCCTTTATGGAGTAATATTGTTCGACTGTCGCCGAATCCGCTTGGAATAATACCCTCTATGAGAATTCTATTGAAGATGGAAGCTAGATACGGTGATACAATATTGGACCCCAGTTTAAGCATTTCTCCCGTTACCTTATCTTCCCCGGGTGATTTGCCCGATGTGAAACCACTCAACACGCTCTCAATTTCGTCTCTACCGATGGGGATGAATTCATCCTCCGACTCTTTCACTCTGTAATTCCTACCACTATCGCCTCGATATAATTCATTGTAGTAGTCTCTGAATACCTTTTCCAGCTCAGCTTGGGTACTTACCACTCCGCCTTTCCCTTGCATTTTTACTATTCTCTCTCTCCCAACACTCTGCTTCCCCATGGCCTTTTTGTAGTTTCGTCCCTCCGCCACTGCCTTTTCTACCATCCTAGTCATTCGGTCTATTGCATCCTGTTGAATGCTGCCCCTGAGCGCCTTATTGATTGCCACCCATCTAATCCTATCCCTTCCCTGCACTGTCGCCTTGAGTTGAGATCTCTCAGCGAATAATCTATTTGTTCGGGGGGAATACCGGGGAACAGCGATAGCGGGGACAGTTGAGGAGTCAGCAGCTTTTTGGATGGAAGAGACTAGGTCAGCGTAATCGCAGTCTACAGGGGTACCGTATAACTCTTGCCTCAGATGTAGTTTGTAGCGATCACAATCTAACACTCCTCCATTTTGAGCGCCTCCGAGGGGACCGTGCGGTCGGCCTTCAATGCGAAATTTGGCGCGCAGCATACGGTGGTCAGATATAAAGTGAAGCTTATTAACCACATCCACATCCATCACTTGAAGGTCCCTGGGGTACATGATATAATCGATTCGGTTACTGGTAGTGCCTGTGGGGGAGACCCAGGTGTGACAATGACTAATTTGCTTTTGGAACATGGTATTTCCAATTCGCAATTTTAGATTTTCGCATAACGTCACCACTTTCTCTCCTCTCTCATTGCGCTCCCCGTATCCGAATTTTCCCAAAGCTCTTTCTCCGGCTTGTCTACTTCCCACTCTTGCATTCAGATCCCCCATGATCACCTTGTAAACTTTACGATATTTCCGTCGCTCTGGCACTAAACTTTGAAACGCGCTTTCGAGATCGGTCAAGAAATCATCGTATTGATCTTCGGTATGATTAGAGCATGGACCGTAACATTGGATTAGGCGCAGAAGAACTTTGTCAGGAAGGCGGAAATCAAGAATCGCAATACGGGGAGAAATAGTCAAGAACCTCACCACTCTCGATCTCATCCTCCGATGGACGAAGAATCCACATCCAGCTGATCGATTATCCAGGCGTCCCGTATGGTAGAGAGTTCCAGAAGAGTCCGTGAGGTCAATTGCGCCTTCCTCCTTTCGTCGTACTTCACAAAGTCCGATAACGTCCGCTTGAATCTTCATGACTGCTTGATCGAATAGCGTCAATCTCCCGACAGTAGCGAGGGAAAGGACGTTCATGGTTGCCATGAAGAATGGGAGATCCATGGTTGGGCCTTTCTCCCACGGCTGGCCAGTTCCGGGTTGGGAGGATCGAGAAGACTGGAGAGGGGCGGACGAAAAGAGGTATCGACCGCCCGCGATGAAGGAAATGAACTCGAATGTACATCCCTGTACATACGTCAAATGGTATTCTCGCAGGTATTTCGTGCAGAAATGCCTAAAAACGCGTGCCGAAGTGTATATTGTCCAATTATCATTAAATTTGTCAAAAAAGAGGTCAGAAATATATAAACATTCACAATTTTCGTTTGCCGATATGGTCTGGACGTCACGCAGAAGTGCCTATCCTCGCTAGCGAAAAACTATTTGACCTATGTCCCTGTACCCAGATATTGATGTTTTGTAATTACTGACAAAGTGTGACGAAGTTTTACAAGGGCATAACATTTCAAACTGTATCGGTTGACTTTATCTAAAACTAATGGATTCCTTCCCCTGTTTGGGTTAGCCTTGATGACTGCTCTCTGGTATAATATTACTAGGGTTCCCTTAGTGGAACTGATTCCGGAGTTCCAATAAGAGGGGAAAAAGGCCCTCCCTGTTTCCATCTCTTCCATTATCCCCCGTTGTTCGATGGTTCGAATTTCACCGGTATTGGAATTCCAATACTGGATGCTAATGAACTCTGATTCTCATCTCTTATTCTGAAACCGACCTTTCCACTCGTTTGTTCCCGATATCGGAATGCCAATATCCGACAGAATTGCCTAAGGATGACGCAATATTCAGGTTTTCTACGGTTCATATTGCAGAATGCACACATGAGAATCATGAACTTGCCGGGACTTCCCGGATTTCCGGGACTGCGAGTGCCCGCTCCCACCGCCGGCAAGCTGATCATCAAGCGGGTACGATATTACACATTTATAAAATGATACTCATCATATCCAAAAGTCAAAACAAGTAGTACTTCCGTTGTTTACCCACAGAGGAGCGTTCGCGCGACCCCACTAACTTTTGTGCGACCCCACTAAATTTTGTGTGTCCGTTTATTTTTATAAATGTAATAGAAATGCTGCCGTACCATTCAACAGCGAAATCAACGCCGTGTACTACATGGTACGGTAGAAAGGCGCTACCGTAGCAATCAATCAATAACGTAACTAACTCCCGGTGTCTTCAGGGTACGGTAGTGGACGGCGAGTGCGAGGTCGCATCGGACACGCACGTGTACAGGGACGACGGAGGTGAGAGCGTGCTACGGTACATGAGGGAAGCATACTGTAGAGGCCGCGTAAAAAAGGAGACTTAATTAATAAAAGGAGACTGTAATGCACTGAAACACACTATTTCATGTTTACCGTTTCTTTAAGAACCCGTAACTTTATTGCTTCGCATTGGGGTTTTGAGCAAAGGTAGTGGCTGCTGATACTCAACGTCTGCTCGATCGAAAGTATAATAATTAATTGACCACTCTACATTGAGGCGTGCTCTTCATGTGCTCGCTTACGCAGGCCGACCTGGCGACCAATCGGAACTCGTACTACAAAATGCAGCTGCTGCAGCACGATAGGGACAGGTAGGAGCGCCGATTAATTACTATTTAATTAATTACTTTTCTCTTAAAGTTATTTTTAAATTAATTTTTCGCACAACATATTTTTTTTGTCGCGACTTCGTGATGTTTGCTTTTTTCAGCGAAAATACAAGCTTTGGAGACCATCGATCACTCTTATTTTTTTATGATGATAACGCGATTTCGCCCTCCCCCACTTATTTCTGCGCTGTTGGTGTTGTCATCGATCGATTGTTTGCAGTAACGTCTTCTACCTGTTCAAGTCGTGGGGTCGCGTGGGCACGGAGCTCGGCAGCTCGGAGACCACGCCCTTCTACCACCTCGAGGACGCCAAGCAGGAGTATCTGAGGTGAGCTTGCGCCGTCGTGGTGTGCCCTTATTGTCTGTACTATGAAGCAAATTTTAGTTTTGGTGTATAAGGAGACTACACACTGTAGTCCTACTCATTGTAATTTCGTACGGACAAGTCTTTCCCTAGTCTGTCTGTTGCCCATCGCCTATTATCATAAGTATGCAAGTATGTAAATAGGTTGCTTATTATTAGTAGGGACGAGCTAGCTAGTCATCCCTTGTCCTGTCTCGTGGAGTGTGACTCCTCTATAATCTGTATTATGTAGATAAACTCGGTGACTTAGATACCTCCTGACAGGGACACAACAAGTTTGAAGATTTGTTGGTGTTCTTGGACGGAAGTGGCAAAACGTATTAGCACAGTTCTATCTGGTAATCATACGTCACATAGATCTTCGCTGGCGAAGATAGGCACTTCTGCACTTTGCATATAAACCGGATTAACGTAGCGAGAGAGTGCAGGGCAGACACATGAAGGACTCTATTAACATGTCCTGCTCTATGTTAATTGTGAACTTGCGAGAAACCCATTCGACCTATGCTGGTAATCAAGTGAATAACTTGTGGCGCATGCCAGAATTGTAGGCCTACGCATCCATCCATCCACCCTATGCTCTTTACAAGGCTTCTCGGGCATCTTACCCTTTGCAAAAGGCATAGTCATTCATTTGCCACATTGTGCTGTTCAGGATGTTCAAGGAGAAGACGGGCAACGACTGGGCGGACAAGAAGTACTTCCGCAAGCGACCCGGAATGATGGCCATGGTGGATCTGGACTACTCCGAGGTACGGTGGTGCAGAGATTACAGTAGAGGTGGCGGCCTGGGGGTATGGTAGGCAGGATACTGTAGGTAGGTAAAGTAATACATGCGTATTGCAGGTGGAGAACAAGAAGGACAGCGATGTGGAAGCCGGCTCGCTCACCAAGCTGGACAAGGCCGTCCAGGTATTTGCTTTTATTGATTGATTGGTCTACCAAATCCCGGACGTCATTTACCGGCTCCAGGGAGGAAACGAAGCGAATAAAATCGATTAAATCCCCTGTTACAGAACCTGATCATGCGCATCTTCGACAAGGAGATGTTCAAGAGTGCACTGAAGAGCTTTGATGTGAGCTAAATTCTTTATATTTTAAAGCCCCGCCCCCTTTTTTAAATTGTGAAATGGCAGTTTCGAAATGGGCGACGGAATCTTGTTGACAGTTCCATCAGTCCAAGTTCCGACTTTAGATTTATTTTAAATATATTTTAGATAATTAAATAATAATGTAATTAATAATAATGTTGCAGCTGGACATGGATCAGATGCCGCTGGGGAAACTGTCGCGGAAGCAGTTGGACCTCGCCTATGGAGTGCTAAATGAGCTGCAGGCGGTGAGTGAGGATTGCGTAGGGATGACGCAAGAGTTGTTAGAATAGCTCCGAGCAATGGTTCATCGTTCTTCGCGCGGTTAAGCAACTTAATGACGTGGGTGGTAATTTGGGGGGAGGGGGCAAGGAGGGAATTGAGATGATCGGCATGATGTTAGCTGCGCGTGTGCGAAATGTTGAAGCAAACTGGTGATAAAGGGAATGACATATCGGCGGAAATATGTTTATTGCATCTATTTTATTGTCTCTCTTCTCTCTCAGATGGTCACAGCGGGTGGCGGGACACGCGATCGCCTCACGGACGCCACCAATCGCTTCTACTCACTCATCCCGCACAATTTCGGCCACAAAGCGTTCGAGATGCTCGACAGCAAGGAGAGTATACTGGTGCGTGGAAAAATATTCTTTATTTACTTATTTATTTATATATATACACACTCAAAAAAAATTTTTAAAGGTTCTAAAAATGAGCAAATGTGTGTCTTTGCCATCAACCTGCTCACCATAACTACTGCTAGAGTGCGAAATGTGAGAACTAGATCTTACATTTCTGCACTCTAATAATTATCGTTACCATCATTTTTTTTGAGTGCACAGCAATACGCGCAGAAACGCGGTTTCAAAAATTACATATTCGACGCACAACCGACATGGACTGTTCCTCTTTCCGCTTCCTGTTTTAGCGAAAAAAATCTTTACCGTAAGAACTGCATACGGTGTTAAATACTCGAGAATCAGAATCAATTAATTGCGTTAGTCGGTCGAATACGACTCATGCAGCACACAGCATCGCCTTTGATTGTTTTGTCGTAATTTCATAAGAAAATTCAACACTAATTGTAAAATGACAAAAATAATTAGTTAACTACACTAATCAACCACTAATTTACAGAAGAAGACGAAGCTGATCGAGAATCTGATCGACATTGCCATTGCCGTCGATCTGATGAAGGACGCACCGAATGGGGTAATTTTTAATTTAATTTAATTTATTTTTTAAATTTTTGTTAGTTTTGCCTATTCTGTGTTTACTCTCTTCACCAATTTGTGAATCCCTAATTCAGGTTAGGGATAATGTTTTGCGAAATTAATTTAATTTAACAAATTTGAGGCGACGCCGGCGGCCGTCGCTACCCTGGATCCCATCGATGTCAACTATCTCAAGCTCAAGTCGGAGATTACGGTAAGCAACAGCCAGACGATGCTTACTATGGGATTACGGTACCCGAAACCTAACGATAATGGGCCATTATTAATGGCATATCTGCAGCAGTTTGAGGGAGGAAAGAAAGCGAATTCAAATATCGCTGGTGCATAATCGGTACATCGATCGCTGAATATTGATCCGTGATATTTGATCTTTGATCTTTGACCTCTCCTATTTCAGGTGCTGCCCCGTGACTCGCCCGACTACGCAATGATCGAGAAGTACACGAGGAACACGCACGGAAGCACGCACTTTACCAAGATTGACATCACTGATGTATGCTAATTATTCATTTATTGATTGATTATGTTTATGTTATACTACTACGGAGCATTGCATAGATCTATTCCTATGGTTTTAGGACTGCAGTCGGAGAATATTCATTCAATAATATTATAATATTTATTATTATTATAATTATTCAGATCTACTGCGTGAGTCGCGAGGGCGAGGAGGCGCGCTTCAACGCCGACCTCGGCAACCGCATGCTGCTGTGGTAAATAATATTAATATTAATTTAGATTACAATATGTATCTTTAAAAATACGAATTTGCGTTGAAAATACTGCAAGATTCCCTATGGAATTTTGTGTTTCTGTAGTTTGTAGTCTAATCTATTCCTCCCCTCCATCCAGGCACGGCTCCCGTCTGTCCAACTACGTGGGCATCATCTCGCAGGGCCTGCGCATCGCCCCGCCCGAGGCGCCCCATGTCCGTGTTTCTTCTTTTAAAAATACATTTACTTATTTTAACGTGTAAAAATGTTTAGCACGAAATTTTGCATTTGACAGACCGGTAAAGAAAGTATTGATTATTTAATAATCGGCGTGTGCAGGCCGGCTACATGTTCGGCAAGGGCATCTACTTTGCCGACATGATCTCCAAGGTGGGTCACCTAATCTGCATCTCTAGTCGGCTATTTGTATTTTTTGTATGGAATGTTGTAAAATCGCTGCGGGTCGTTGCTTTATGATGTGTTTGTGACTGTCTATTCTTCACCCCCCCCCCCTCCCCCTTCAGTCCGCCAACTACTGCCATCCCGACCTGAGCAGCAACGACGCCTTTCTGCTGCTGTGCGACGTCGCCCTCGGACAGATTCAGGTGCGACGATGATTACATAGGGATGACGAAATAGCCAAATAATACGTAGTAATGATGAAATATCCAGAGATTGCATAGGCATAACGCAACCCCAGCGCAGAATTCTTTTGTGAAATTTTGTTGTCCACATTGCTCTGGAGGCATGTCAAAATGAGGGGATTTTAAACGATAGGCGTGTAGTTTGATCTTTGATCTCTCACTGACGCTGCTCATTCGCAGGAGGAGCCGAACGCGACGAGCGTCAATCCACTCCGGAACGGCAACACGGCAGTCAAGGGTACGGTATCTTTTTTTGATATACTGTATTTTTAAAAATATACTGTAATATGCAGTAATACCGTGAAGGTTTGCTGCGCGTCTGAAACTCCATAGACGAAGTATTATCTGCCATTACGGAATGCTAATGCCGTGTTGGTGATTGCAATTGATCTCTCGTCTGTTGCATAGGGATGACGAAATATCGATAAAAATGCATAGTGATTCGGAAGAGGCGCCCGACGATCGCCCACTTGCAGGCATTGGCTACCAGTTCCCCGACCCGTCCGACTCGCTCTACCACGACGACGGATTCGTGGTCCCGTACGGAAGATCGACGCGCGGCCTCGAGAAGATATACCTGGAGTACAACGAGTGAGTACGGTGGAATTGTGCGAGGTTACGGTAGCTTAGGGGATCAACCTTTAATCGTTGTTACGATAATCGATTGAATTAGACTGAACTGGTGCGGTAATATCTATTTCATTAACAAAAATGGTGGAGTGTACTGTATCACCAAGTTATTACTCTTAAACTGTAGCGTACCTCCCCATCGCTATTTTCAAAAACGTACGAAATTAACTTCAATAAATGATTAATTTCAAATCAGTCAAATATCGAAACTGCGTTGCAGATTCATCGTGTACGATGTCTCGCAGGTGCGCATCCGGTACCTGGTGCGAACCAAGATGAACTGGAAGTAGACGATGACGTCACGATTTTGATCTTTGATCTCTCCTTTCCACTCTCCTCTAATTCCATATCCATTCTGTGCGATCTCTCACCCACGGTCTTTCATGCTTACCTTGTGCATTCTCTTTTTCATAAGTAGCTTTACCTGTGTGTTTCCCCCTGTTTCATAGTACGGTAGCATATAGTATGTCTCCTAGCATATTTTTCATTTCCCATCAGTGTTCAGTTTAGTGCTAATTTTCCTACTTGAAGTGTACAATCCATCGATTCTTGGTGCGAAAGTCTACCTCTATTGCGTTGTTTTTTTTAAAGTGAGTCCGGATCTCGTCATTTCACACGCTCCGTCCGATCGATGGATGAGAAAGTGTACGAAATGAAGAGATTCGGGATCGTTTTAAAAAAATAATTCTACCTCCTCCCTCTAAAACGGTCGCTACGATATTATCATTGTAATTTACGCGGTTCTAATAACATGATAAGATATTGGCAGCTTGCATCGCTGTACTGCATTCCTTCCTCTTTCACCCCCTAATGCATGAATAAAGTGGTAACGAATTGAGGAGTTTTGTGATAGTGACAAATTACATATGAAGATTGGAAAAATGGCCCTTGCTGTTCCCCCCCCCTAATCCTTTCTCGTGGTAGGGGGTACGGTAATCGTATTCAAAAAATGAAATTAATGGCCCTCATTTATTGAACATGATTCCTTCTCCGATTTTTCAGCGCGCAATGTGCGCCGGATGGGTGTAGGGTTCGATGCGTCTTGCGCCGCACCCATCCGTCGCACATCGCGCGTTCTCTTGAAAGGTCTCGAACGGAAAAGCCAGGTCCGGCAAATAGACCGGCGGCGCAGCTTCGGCGCACATCGCGCGCAGCTAAAATCCCGCGCACATCGTGCGTTGAAAAGTCCGAGTTAAAGATATGCGAAAATCCAATTATAAAAAGTGGGGAAAAAATCTGTTTTTCAACTTTTTATAATTGGCTTTTCGTGTATCATTAAGGAACCATGATTTGTTCGCGCCCATTCCATCCATTTTCCCATTCACCGTTGACTCTGATCGGTCGATGCACACTCTACTTCAGTTCCTTCTCATCACCATGCTCCTGACGACCATGACACACGGAGCTCAACCAGGCATGAAACCGAAAGTGAGTTGGCTTTGTGATCAACAAATAATTGGTTACAGTACTCACATCTGTCATTCAGTTTTCGACTCACTACCGTACCCTCTCTGATTCTGTTCAGGACTGTGGCTGGTACGGTACTGCTCCTTTCTGCGACGGTATCTGCCCCAAGGGATACTACCAGCCGGAGGTGTATGTAAAGTCGAAGAGGTGATTTTCATTTTATTTAAATAAATACAAATAAAACATTTCCACTTCGAATTTTCGAAAATATTTGTATTTCGGATAATAAGTCTATGCCTTTTTAAACCATCGTAATCCATCTCGAAAATGGCAATAAATTCTGATATTTTTTTCGGAAGGGATTAAACAAAACGCAATCTAAATTTAGTCAACAGTATGTTTACTTTTTAATTAAAACAATGGTTTGGCCCAGCTTTCGATTGGTTACAGTAATCTCGTCTGTCAGCTCAGTTTGCGACTGACTACCGTACCCTCCCGGATTCTGTTCAGGAAACAAATTAAAACAACTCTGCAGCATGATGGTGAAGTACGGCTACTCGTGCTTCACCGGCAGGAAGCTCATCTGCTGCAGCAAGTGATTGCAGCACGTGCAGCAGCTGCAGCAAGTAGAAAGATGAATGCAGCACTATCACCAATCGATAAAGAATTCTTTTGAGATTGCACGTATTGCCCATCATCATCTGCCCTCCACAATTCTCCCATTCACTGGCATGTCACATGAACCTACGGAACAGGGTTAGGGCGAGAGAGTGTGCAAAAGTGAGAGAGTCCCTCTCGATTTCACACGCTCTCTCACTCCAAAGCCCTTTCTGTAAGGTTGACCGGCCTGTGGAATGATGTGATGTCTCCTGCCTCTTTCTTATTTCAACTGTTCTAAATTTGTCCAAATTGTCTGCTCGCATGGGAAGCTTTCTCAGTCTTACAAGCCCGGAGTGTGATTTGCTCATATCTTTAGTCTAGTAATGTGTACGGTACCGTCATGTGGAGTAATGCTCCGGCTCTCCTCATTCTACATGCTCTCTCATCGATCAGACAGCGCGAGAGAGCATGCAGAATTGAGAGGGTCAGACCATTACTCGTCATGTATGTGTGTGTTTCGAATGTGTGCCAGGCTTGAATTAACATAATTATTAAGTATATTTGCGAAGTGGGAACTTCTCCTCTCCTCTCCATCCTCCAAAAGGGGTGCATGTGCAAAAAGGGGCGGGGGTGAAACTACAACATTGGGTGGGGGTGGGTGTTAACAAGGGACGGGGGGGCGCTTCCGACAAGGGGGCGGAGCCGCGCAGGAACTGCTGCTGCTGCAGCTGCAGCGGCTGCAGCCGCTTTAGTGCGCCAGCAGATCGTCGGTGGTCGGTCGCACGTTCTTGCCGCCCTCGGCCGGCTGCACCTTGGTGATCTCCTCGGCGACCGGGATAGGACCGCTGCAGAGAGGTTGTAACGTATTTATAAACATAAATGTATTTATTTATTTGGTAGAGCGTTACATTCGAAAGCGGACACAAGACTATTTCGATTTTTTCCTAATACTGATTTCCAATATAGAGTGGTTCTAATCCAGAAAAGGCGCGTTGCGAGATCATCAATGCCCATCGTCACCTCTATTCTATATTTTTTGCCCTACCGTAATCTCTCCTCTCATATAACGTATCACCCTACCGTATACTCACCCGAGTCCAGGCTGGCCGGGATAGATTCTCACTGGCGGCTCATTGGGTGAGTTGTCCTCGGATGCGAACGACGCAAGGTGCTTTCCTCCTGAGCAATTAATATCGATTATTTTTATTAATTATGTTAATTAAAATAATTGAGCCTATTGAGGCTCAATTATTTTAATTAACATAATTAATAAAAATTGAGCCTACTATCACTTTTTAAATTTCTCCAGATGAAATGACACAGCCCACTCATGTCTCCAGAGGGGGTCAGGGGCGAGGGACTAGACTAATATGAGAGGGTCGTATCTCCCTCCCTTTCACACACACACTCTCACCATTGCCCCTTTCTGGAGGCTCTCGGGCTCTCTCTCTATCTCGGTATGTGCTTAGTAGAGTGCGCAATGTGAGACCACGGTCTTTTCATTTCGCACACTCTCTCGACCGGTCGGTTGGTGAGAGAGTGTGCGAAATGAAGAGACCGTGGTCTCACATTGCGCACTCTAGTGCTTACCGATGAATTGAGCGACGGTGGGAATGAGCAGAGAGAGGGCGAGCAGGATGGCGCCGCCAGAGAAGATGCAGAAACCTGCGAAACCAAACGATAATTGATTTAAATTATTAAACAAAATAAGTAAGTAAATAAAGTAAATGAAATATTGCTTTTTTAAAAATTTCTTTTTGAATCATTAGCACTTGATTCCAAGCCTAAATAATGGTATAAGGGTGAGAGAGTTTGTGCAAAAGTGATAGACTCTTTCAATTTTGCACGTTTTGTGACAACAAAAGCCCCCTCTAGGGTCGGTGCTGCTATTCTCGCACTAGAAAATTGGCTGCGTTTTTTTCCACAGCTTTTTCGTGACATTTATATGCTAATAATCAATATGACAATGATGAGGAGAACAATTAATGTTTTTGCGAGATACTTGAAACATATCCACTTTTTGGTAAAAAATAGCTTCCCTCACAAAGTACAGGAATAGCAACGCAAATGTTCTAATAACGTAGCATTCATATTATTTATGTGTAAATATTTGGGTAAATCTTTTTTAAAGATTAATATAAATTTTTAAAAATATTTATAAATATCGCACCGGCAGTTTTCCACGCTTTCATCGGGTCTCTCATCACAATGTCACGCATTTCCATCGTCGGCACGTAGTAACTGCCGTCCTCGTCCTTAATTAGTTAAAATTAATTAATTAATTAGTTATTTAGTTAATTATAAAATACATAATTTTTTTCGATCATTATCTCGCAACTGCTTCCACGCATGAGTAACTCATGAGTAACTGTGGCATGATTGGTCAGCGTCGCGTGAAGATTTAATTAAGTATAATTAATTAGCATGCCTGGAAGATGGATAGTCGCTGGACGGACTGCTCGACGGTCTCGTGCGGCCACGTGTACCCGACGACGATCGAGCACGCTCCGGCGATCTTAATTATGCTAATTACATTAATTATTATAGAAATTTAATTAACATTTTCACACCACTGAAGCATTCATATAATCCATGTGTCATAATGGATTTACAACACGATCGAGCACGCACCAGTGATCTGATATTTCTAAAAAATATAATTTTTTTTAAAACACGTTTTCCCGAAATTAAGGATTTCAGCCGCTTTTCTCCGCATCTTTCTTCAATTCTGACAAAAGATTTGATGATTGGTATACTGGAAATTTGAGAAGAAATCTATTTCATTGTACGTGAGCTCCTTGAATTCAGACTTTCTCAGTCCTAAATTTAAGCAGAAATTTTAGAAATTTGCGTTTTTTTCACAATAGAGTTTTTTTATATATTAAACCTTATGAAAATTTTTATTTATTTAATAAAGAGACACTCACGAGCAGGAGCAGGCCGATACAGGTGCACAGACGGCAGGCGAAGAGGCCGCGACGCATCGCAGGAGGCGGCGGAAGGAGGTACCTGCACATCAATTCATGAGCAATTGGCATGGTGCAAAACGAATCTCGTTTTTGCTTGCAGTCTTATTTAATTTTTTTTGGGGCAATCCACTTTCAACAATCGCAGACTATCTATTTTTTTCGGAAATCTAGATAGATTTTTTAAAAATATATATTTTTGATTAAGTGAACTTACCATGCTGACTGGTCCATGTCTTCAACGGTGGGCGATTGGTAGAAATGATGGAGGTACGACTTAATGCCGAAACCCTGAAAAAAAATCAAAATGAAAAAACTCTCATTATTAATAATTTTTGGATAAAAAGTGGAGATTTTTTTCTCCTTTAATAACAATAGTCTCTAAGCAAAGTGGTTACTGGCGCCAGTGGGCACCACGGGGCGCCAGGCGGACGCACCTGGGGCGCGGTGACGGCGTCGACGAGCGCCGAGGGCTTGGTGCCGGGTGGCGACAGCTTGTCGCCCTTCGCGGTCTTCGCCGTGCCGAGACGGAATCCCGTCATTCTGAAAGATCGATTGATTTCACGCCTCCAGGAAGGGTTTAAAAAGTAAAGTTGTTACCGGAACTAGCGGGGTTGTATTGAGGTTAAATGCACTACGCTCTATGCGTACACTACAGTCCTGGTTGTTTCCCCAATGAAAACTTTCCGGCCCGGCCGGGCCCAAGTGGACCCACGCAATTTGTGGCGCGAATAGAGATAAATTCGAGACAAACTCTGTGCAGTCAACGAATTCAAGTCATTCGTCATCGGTAAGTGTCAACAGAAATTTAAATAACTATTTTTTTAGTAATTTTAAATTCATTAGAAAATTTCGTTCTATGAAAAATCAGTTCGTGGTAAATGCAAAAGTCCAAAAGATACTGTAATATTTTGCGTCAATCTCTATCGAAAGTCATTTCCTTGCAATCATTTCTTTCAACAAAATGAAACGTAATAAAGCAAATAATTTAATTTTCAATCAATAACATTCGATGACCAATGACTTGAGCTCGTTGACTGCACAGAGTTTGTCTCGAATTTATCTCTATTCGCGCCACAAATTGCGTGGGTCCACTTGGGCCCGTCCGGGCCCGGCCGGGCCGGAAAGTTTTCATTGGGGAAACAACCAGGACTGTATGCTCTATTTATAGTTCTAGGTGCGGGCTCGGTCCAGGGGGAGCTCGGTAGATGGCTCCAGGTTCGGTTCAGGGGGAGCTGGGTAGCCGGCTTGAGGTTCGGTTCAGGGGAAATTCGGGAGCTGGCTCCAAGTTCGGTCCAGAGGGAGCTTAGAATGTTCGGGAATGATAATCGCTAGAAAGAGTACTGGCTTATTCCATTGCAAAAGGCTCGTGAGGCTGAGAGCGATCGAAAAAAGTTGCCAATACGCCACTTCGTGGCTCCGTGGCAACTTTTTTCGATCGCTCTCAGCCTCAGGAGCCTTTCTCAACGGAAAAACAGGATACTGTGTTGATTTCCCTGGCGTGTTCAGACACGTTTCCGACATCGCAAAACACATTTCCTGTGATCCCCCACGCTCTGCGCGTAAATTGGAAACTTTTCGAAATTTCCGATTTATAACGATAAAACGTGTTAGAACACGTTCAGACACGTTTCCGACATCGCAAAAAACTTTTCCTGTGTTCTGCGCATCAATTGGAACCTTTTCGAAATTTTCGATTTTTCACGTTAAAGCTCGGCAAAACAGGTGAAAACGTGTTTCACGTTATTTAAAAACGTGTTAGGACACCTTCTGACATTTGCGAAAAATGCGGCAAAAGGTTTGCCCGCGGCGGGGGTCGAACCTGCGTCGGTCGGATTTGAATGCCGCGCGCTTTAACCACTTGGCCATGGATTTGGTGATTTAATTTTTGTAAAATTTTAAAGCAATTCTGGTCAGTTATCATATGCAAAAGGTTCTGAGAAGATTGCGTGACTTTAAAGCGATTTATGGCGAAAAAACGAAAAAATTTGCAACGGAAGGAATAACAAAAAAAACAGACAGACAGACAGACGTTAGCATTTTCTAATATATAGTAATCAAGAGGACTTTACGTCGCCAAGCGACCACTCTGCCGGGGCCGACCTACGTATCCCCTGATGATCAGGCTTCTGGAGGCACGTACCTTTCGCAATCAAAGTTGCTACCAATTTTATCGCCACCGAGGAGGACACTTTCACTCCATAAAGGGGTCAGGAGTGAGAGAGTGTGTGTTACTATTGCACGCTCTTCACTTTTCTGAAGAAATTCGGCTGGGGTACAGAGCGAAAATCGATGAATTCGAGGATTTTTTAAAATTTAATTCACGTTATTTTCTACAGAGCCCAATTTTTTTTGAAGAGTGTGCAAAAGTGAGACGGTTTTCTTAAAGCGCTATCTCTCACTTTCCTACGCTCTCTCGTTCATGACCCTTTCCTGGAGGTTCGAATAAAGCACTACTGAAGGTCGGGGAAAACGTTAGTTAGTGTGAAGTGTGGATAATAACACACCCGCTTCTCAGCATGTTTTGCCCCTTTATCCTTGATCGCCACTGACTACCGTAATCCCTCTGATTACCGTAATTTCTCCCTAGAGGCAGGTAACCATTGATAAGGGCGATACTATCACCTATTATCGGAAAACACGATTAAAAGCAATAATCTTCTCACCAAACACCACCTACATCAATTTCCCACTTTGTCAACCTGTTTTGATAGATTACAGTACGCAAGAGATTACGGGAGCATCAAGATTACGGTAGCCACACTCACATTATCGATCGATGAGAGCGGGGAAACCGTAGCCTATCCCTCTGTCAATCGACCTACTGATCTAGCAGATCATCCGAGTTCGAGGTCGCCCTGCAATGCAAAAAGACAGTAGAGCTCGAGCTCGTTGCTAATTGCAGGAAGTCTTTAGGCGGGGCGGGTGTAATCGGCAATGTCCGGAACGAAAAAAATGAAGACGAGAGAACTGTCGCGGAATGTGGAGAAGAAGAAGGGAACCAGAGAAAAAAAGGGAGAGAAATCGCGTGACGCTGTGGGAAATTTCTCGAATCTCTAAGAATTCTCCCGAAGATTCCAGTCTGGCAAAAATTATCCCTATTAATTTCCCATAAATGGAAAGGAATTTTTGCGCGGATGTATTTTCGGACGACCCTCCTTGAGTACGTTGGTTCAAAAGTGGGTTCAATGCCCGCCCTGTGCATGTCTTTTGCCATATTTCTTCCCACAGTACGAAATTCGCGGCGAGACGTATTGAAAGTTACGGGAATTCAACGGGGCCTTTCCTATTCCATTAACTAGGGATTCAAATAGTGCATAAATTGAGACGCACTTCTCCATTTCACGCGCTCTCTCGCCCCCGCCCCTTTCTGGAGAATTCGAATTATTCGTTTAGTGAAATTCTGCCGCTTTGCATGAGATTAGCACAAAAATGCCATTTCGTCTTGCGAAAATACTCGCATTACTTCCTTTCCTTTCCTCTGCTCTCGCTCTCTCTCGCCCTCTCTCTCTCTCTCTCTCTCCCCGCCACTCGAGCGAGCGAGCAATTCAGCCAACGCTCTGACGACTACCTACTGCACCACGTCAGTCAACAATAACACAGGGGAAGGAGAAGAGAGAGAGAGAGAGAGAGAGAGAGAGAGAGAGAGGAGGGGCGGAGCGGAATGGGACATGGGGGAGAGAGACTACAGTCCTGCCCCACAGGAAAGAGACAGCTACGAGCGAAATGAAGTAGTACGGAATTGGCGTTGACAGGCAAAACAATTCCAACGATTGAATCAGAGCCATTCTATTCACCGGCTGCTGCTCCTCCAGAAAGGGGTCATGAGAAAGATAGCATTTAAAATCTAGAGGCGCTCTCTCACCTTCACACACTCTCTCTCTCACTTCTGACCCCTTTATGGAAATTTATAATCGTAAATTCTCTGTGAGTTTGCGCGGGATGAAAGAGGGGGATAAGTGTGTGAAACGCGGCGTGCCATGTGAAAAAACATTTTGTTATTCGGCGAAAGAGTCGCACATCATTGCGTAGTCCAGTAACAATATATTGCCCCCCCCCCCCCTGCCTATAGGCAGGGGGGAAACCTTGGAGAATAAAGATTAAAGAAAGATTAAAACAAGAACACATCATTCCATAGGTCGGCCAACGTCACAAAGAGGGCTTTGGAGTGAGAGAGCATGTGAAATCAAGTGGGACTCTCTCACTTTTGCACACTCTCTCGCTCCAACCCTGGTCTGTAAGTTTAGAATGATGTCCATCGTGAGTAAAATGAATGAAGGAGAGTGAGGGTGTACAATCGAGAGAGAGAGAGACATTCGCAAAAATGCCGAACTCTCCCTCACACACATGATTCCAAACCTACAGACCAGGGTTAGCGCGAGAGAGTGTGCAAAAGTGAGAGAGTCCCTCTCGATTTCACACGCTCTCTCACTCCAAAGGCCTTTCTGTAAGGTTGACCGGCCTGTGGAATGATGTGCACAGCGACTGTGCATGAGAATTTTTTTTAAAACAAATTCAGCATGAGTTCGGAGTTTATTCTGGAAGAGAGTAGGATTTATTATAGAACGAGACAGACACTTTTCATTTCACCCACAATCTCTCTTGGTTGACCAGGAAGTGCGCGAAATTAAAGGGACCTGGTACTGCAAATGAAGTGAATTTCAGATTAAAGAGAAATTTATTCCGATTCGAACGCAAAAAACCGCATATTTTTACAATTTTTTTGAAATTAGTTATGAATTTTCAAAGATCACGTTTCAGGCCAGAATGACCCGGCGCTACTGTGTTTAGCGGCTAAACACAGTAGTGCTGGGTCATTTCAGCCAAAAATGAGACCTTTGAAAATTCATAACTAATTTCAAAAAAATCGTAAAAATATGCGGTTTTTTGCATTCTAATCGGAAGAAAATTCTCTTTAATCTGAAATTCACTTCATTTGCAGTACCAGGTCCCTTTAAGAGGTGGGGACTCGTTTTATTCAAACTTACACACAGAAAAAAAGTCCTATATGAGGCCCATGACCCTCTAAAAAGTCTTATATTTAAGACTTAAGTTCTTATATATAAGGCTCTTGAAAAGGTTATGGGCCTAATATAAGACTTTTTTTCTGTGTGTAGAGGAAAGTGAGAAGGATTCGTCATGTCCCATATCTACTAGTCTCTCGACGAGATTTCGGAACAAACGACGACGCGTTTCCGCTCCATTCCTCCTTCTTTCTCACTCACGCACACCACTTTTGGGTGTCTGCTGAAACCAGGAACCACCAGGAGCGAACCCTGGCGCACTTGATAGAAACCACCCGAAGTCATTTCTGAAGCCAGCAACCACTTTATGCCAGTTTGAAACCTGTAATAACATGGCACCATTTGGAACCGGGAATCGCTAACAGGCACTCTGAAACCAGGAACCAGAACCCACATGGTTTCTTGGTCGGCGCTCTATGGGTGCACTAATTCAATTGGTCGCCACATAATGGAGAAAAGACGGGACTGAAAATGCGCCTCGCCACGCGCTAGAATAATAAAATAGGAGGGGAAGAGGGGGGGGAGGTGAATGAAGGAGGGGAAGAGAGAGAGAGAGAGCAAAAAAAGAGAAAGAGAGAGACAAGTAATGAGAAGATTCTCCTCATTTGACTCATTCGAATGAGAAGAGAAAAAGAGGTAATGGAAAGAGTCTTCAATAGTAATATGAAAGGGGGCTGTGGTGAGCTTTTTAAAAAAATCTCTTCCAAAACATGAACAAAGAACCAGGTACTGTAGTTAGAGTTATCACCTTTCGCCGGACCTCATAACTTTATCTAATGAAGTCCCGTGTCTAATAGTAGTTAATCGTTGTCTTGGTAACAGGAAGGCGCCGTCTCGATTGGGGAAATCGATTTTAGCGTTAGAAGGGATTAGTGCAGCACAAAATGGGCTCAATATAAAAGTATAGCTCTCCATGCTTTCGTTTCTTTGAGAACGGTTCTCCGAAAACCTAATTCCACGCGCTTTTCCATTTACGGAAATTATAGAGTACATAATTGGATGAAGAGGTTAGAAAAGTTTTCTAAAGAGAGCAAGCCCTTCCTAGGATAACCGTTCTCCCTGCATCTTTTGTCAACAAAAGCGCTGCCCAATGCGCTTTTCATGTGAAACCTTTCTCCACTTGAACTTGCTAAATAGTGGTGGAAAGTTTTAGAACCGTAAAAATTTCGTTGTTTGGGCACGTTTTACCAGAACTTGCTTGTGAATTAAAATCACAGCGATAATATTAAATTAGACAAAAAATAGGGAAAGAAAAACACGCGGTGTGCACTTTTCTGTTGTATCACTAAACTCATTACGTGGCGTACGTGCGGAACTGGAAAATACGGTAGAACAACATCATGTGAAATTGGCGCGATCCAATTCCGTTATCTAATACATTTGGCGACCGCAAGTAGTGCGGATATTAGCTTTTGGCCTCGGGGCTTCGATTCTCGTCTTTATACGAAATTGGAGAGGGAGGAAATAAATGGGGGGAGAGAGAGAGAGAGTGAAATGAAGAATTCCAGACTGAGGAAGAGAAATGACCATCTCCATTCATTTTCAGTTCATTTCTGAAAATGAAGGGGACCGGGAAATGGGAAATGTGGCGATCCAAAAATATGCGAAAATCGGTTCATCTTTTTATTGTCCAAAAATATTTATGGCAAGCTTTTTTATTTAAAATCACACGATTAAAAACCTCCAGAATGAGGTTACGGGCGAGAGACTGTGTGAGAGTGAGAGGATGTCTCTCACTTTTGTACACTCTCTCGCCGCTGACCCCTTTCTGGTGGTTTATCCCGCCTGGGGAGTGATGTGATGCGGTCGACGTCGCTGGGCAACAGGAATAGTTTAGTGACGTTTCTCTTGGTATCCTAGGTAGCGAACGGCATAAATAGAAAAGTTCGGATTTAGCATCTCCGGAAAGGGGTCAGAAGCTAGAGAGTGTGAAGTAAGAGAGGTCTCGCTTGCCTCGCACATCATTCCACAGGCCGGTCAACCTTACAGAAAGGCCTTTAGAGTGAGAGAGCGGGTGAAATCGAGAGAGACCCTCTCACTTTTGTACACTCTCTCGCTCTAACCCTGGTCTGTATGTTTGGAATCATGTGCTCGTTACTAATCCCTTTCTGGAGGCTTGGCATATAGACGGTTGCTAAGTGAGATGAAAATTCAGAGAGCGATTAAAGCCCCGCAATGAGGCCATATGTTATGGGATAATCTCTGATATCCGTATGATGGAAAAAATATGATGAATCGTATTTATAGTATTTACCAATGACGCTTTCCGATTTCCGTGAATCTGTTATAAAAATACATAATGAGATTGAAAAAGCGTCCCACGTACAAAGGTGAACAAATGAAGGGAAAAACACACGTATGAAGTCGGATATAATCAAGCGTGGGTGTTAACGGAAGGTGAACTTTCTTTCGCCATCTCTCTCATTTTCGCACTCTGTCTCACCCGGCCCCTTTCTGGAAGTATAGAATGACGTGAATAGTGAATAGCGCAGCCGAAAACAGCTCGTCTATTACGTTATTCCTAGCGTCCAGCATGGGCGAGGGGCGAGGCAGTGTGTGAAATTGAGATGACCCTCTCACATTCACGCACTCTCTCGCCGCGGCCCCTTTATGGAGACAGTGGATCGCGTGGGCTAATGCAATTATGAGTAAGTCTCCGCATCATTCCAAACGTCCAGAAAGGGGTGGAACTGTCCCTCTCGATTTGGAACGCTCTCTCGCTCCCGGCCCCTTTATGGAGACTTGGAATCATGTGACAGGGGATCAATAGCGCGGAATACGGCTCCACTACTATACAATACTGAGAGAGGGAGGGGGTGAGGGGGGGGGGGTAAAGGGAGAGAGAGAAAAGGGGAGGAAGGTCTACGTCGTCTGGTATTGAAAGGAGGCTGAAGGGGTGTAAGGGAGGGGCAGAATAGTCCGCGCCGAGTCCGTATCGATTCGGCAGAGAGAGAGAGAGAGAGAGAGCCTCTCTCTCTTCCTTTGAGACCCACAAACACACGTCATTCGACGTCAACATCGCGCGTAGATCTCTAGATTGCATGTCGAGTTGGGCGCTGGGAGATTCAACGCAGCGACCAAACCTGCGCATAAAAATCGTTTCGGAACACCGATTGAATTTTTTCGTTTGACAAATTACGTGCGAAAGAATACGTATTTTCAAAGGGAAGCGAGCTCTCTCATTTTCACACACAATCTAGCTCCTAACCACTTTCTGGAGGTTTCACCGGTACTTCCAGAAAGGGGAAACGTCGACATGGCCTCCTTCCACATCTTTCAGCAATCCAAGACTAATCTCCATAAAGGGGTCAGGAACAAGAGACAATAAGAGAATTTCCTTTACTCTCTCACTTCCACACACTCTCTCGCTTCTGACCCATATCTGGAGGCGCTGAACTATGTGCTTTCGTGTTTCATGTCTTCTATGAAAGATGCAGAGAGTCGATATGGCGTCAAAGAGATGAAAAGCACGCAAACCCGCGTTTAGACGTATGTATCTCACGAATGGTGTGTGGACACGTCAGTCGAATCTTACTTTACTTTAGGGGGTAAGCCCCGCCCCTTTCCCATCTCAAGGGGTAGGTCAAGAGATCAAGCGGGGAAGAGAGGGGTGATAGTGGAGGGATAGTGGTGATAAGGGAAAGGGGCGGGGCTTGCCCCCTAAAGTAAAGAAGTCCCGACTTTTTCTCTGGGGTCCAGTGAGCAAGCAAATGAAAATAGAATATAAAGGAATGATCAGACCCTCTCAATCCTGCATGCTCTCTCGCGCTGTCTGATCGATGAGAGAGCATTCAGAATGGGGAGTCTGACCATTACTCCGAATAGAGCTGTTCAAAGTGTATTCTACCCTTTGATACCAGCTCTCCGAATGCACTACCACATCAATAAAAACTAGTGTTATCAAAAAAAAACTTTATCAACAAAGACAAATCTCAATAACAAAAGTGTCAAACTGACCAAAAGAAAGCAGGACTTAAGGAAATGAACAAAATTATGGAAACAATAGAGAAAGAAACAATCAAAAAAAGTTAGGGCTCATGTTGGTGAATAAACTTAGAGAGTGAGAATGAAGGAAAAGTGCACTAGAGTGCATACGGAGTATGTAATTAGCCAAGAAAGGATGACTTTAGGGGACACTGTAACATACTGTACTGTGGGGATACTGTAGCATAGGGAGAGGGTGGTGGGATCTATCGACAATCACAAGAGGGTACATCTAAAACAATGGGAACCAATCGATAAACAATCGATGATAACTACTATGCATGGGGAATAGATAGATAGTCAATAAGAAATGAAGGAGTGTGTACAATCGAAGGGAAAGCCACAGGACAATTGTTGTGAAAGAACCGTGATCTAGTTCACAACGCTCAAATTCGATACAATTTAGATAAGAGAGCGGCACATACTTAGCACAAGTAATCTATGAAACAGATAAGCCAAAATTGCATTAGATATCGATAATGGAAAGTGGAGGAAATGGATGGTGTGGTGTACGGTAGACAGTCGATTAGTAAAACGGTGTACGGTAGGGCGGGAGGAAAGGGGCAATAGCAAGAGTCAATATAAGGTGAGTATTGATTATCAATCACACCGGGCGGGAGGGAGTGGACAGACTAATCGATAAAGGGGTGAATAGGGAGAGAAAGCAAGAAAAAATACATCAATGAACGAATAGAATACACGTGCGAGTGCACATAATGTGAAAACGTAGCAAAGAAAATAAAGAAAATAAGGAAATTGAAAACTTACGTAAATTACAACTTTCAAATACAACATAACAGTCTCTAAAAATGTGTGCAATCATACAAACATCTCAAATCGGACAGTAGATGTGCTAATCAGTCAATGAAGATGCCCTATTAGACAGGGGAATCTAGAATCGGGCGCCAAAGGCACGGTACTCGGGCCAGGCAACGGGCGAGTTGTGGTTGGCGTTGTGGGTAAAGGCGGGCGCGGGGTTGGCGCCGAAGGTCGCCGCGCTTCTGGGCGCACGCGGCGCGCAGCGTCCAGTGAAGGCGGCCGGCATGGGAGGCCGTGCGGACGGGGGCGGGGCCATCGCGTGATGAGAGGAAGGTCTGAATCTGGACGGAAGAGTGGCCGAGACGTCCGAGAAGTCGAACATCGCACGAGTGTACTGCAATTGGACACGCGATTGCAGTGATGACGGCACTCTTTCAGTTAATTAATGGGGTCGACCATTTTAGATTTGCAAACATCTATACCAATGCAACAATGTAATGTAACACAATGTAACACTGGCCTAGCAGTGTTCTCCCGCGAGCCCAGCTCGAAGTCGGTCGGAAAGTTCTTTTACCTTTTTTATACCATTTCTTAAAAAATATTTTCTAAACCAACTACATCCAAAAAAAGGGTGCGCCCCAAAATATTTTTTTTCTTCAGGAATGACGCAAAACGCTCTTTACATTGGAAATTTAGCGATTATCTACACTTTAAATGGTGTGGCTACCGCACCTGTCCAATGGGGGGCGAGTTGGGAGGCAGCATGCCTCCGAGCGAGAGGGGAGTCGGCGCCGCACCCTGCGGACTCAGCTGCGCGTCCGTCGCGCTCCCGCGGTACGCCTGCGGCACCGAGCACGCGCCGTACTGCAACGCCAGATACCATTATTGCATACCGTACCCTCCCTCGAACACTTCATGGTACAGTACCTCAAAAGGTAGCCACCGTAATCAATCGATACTCACCTCAAACCATGATCTGCCTCCGGCCGTGCAGGGCGGGCTCATGAGAGAGACGGGCGGCGCCACGTGCTGCTGCTGGCGCCACACCACCTCCTCGGGCGCCGCCGTCGGCGAGAAGACGCCATGGGGCGCGGCGCGCATGGCGCCGCTAGCCGCTCTGTAGCCGGCGCCACCCGTCGCCAGCTCGGGAATGAGCGGACGGGGCGAGCAGGGCGCGACGCCGCCCATTCCTCCAAAGAAGGACGAGTGGTTGAAGGGAGAAGGAGATATGCCTGAACCGGGAAAAAAAGGTTAGACACTATTTACTTTGATCTAAAAAAAACAAAAATTCCAAAAAGGTTGATGTTTGTCATCTCTTTCCTGCAAGCGCGATTTACTTCTTTCTAGAAAGCCGTGGTTTTCGGATAGGCTTGTCCGGGGCCGTGACATAGTTCCTTTTCCCGGTTCACTTACCGTATCCGGGCGAGGGCGGGATCATCTGCGAGAGCAGGGAACGAGGTTGTTGCGGAGGAGCGGTAGTGCCGGCATTGTGCGGCGTCACAAGGTTAGCGTGCGCCACACCGCTACCGTATCCACCACTACCGTAGTCGTCCTTGAAGTAGCGGGGCGCGCCGCCCTGAGTGAGCAGTGGCGCCGGAATCGGGCCTGAAAAGCATGGGTATTAAAACCAACCACGATAATAAAATCAATTGTCGATAACCGTAGGTGGTGAAACTACCGTACCTCTGCTGGGTCTCCACGGCTTGGTGCGGAGGCTGCCGTGAATGGCGGCCGGCGGCGAGATCGAGTGAGGAGGCGACGAGCAGACTGACGAGTACGAGGATCTGCAACACGGCTACCGTAATCCCCTTTTCCAGTCAGGACCTCCTACAACGTACCTCGATCCCACAGTGCCGCCGCATCTCTTGTCGTTATCGATCGTCATCTTTTCCACGCCCGCATCGTGCGCGTCCGCCATCGTCCACACGCACGACGACGCCGAGCCTGCCGATGACACCGCGTCCCAGTTGGCGCGCGGCTGCAACCGTGCGGATTACTGTGGGCACGACACAAAGGATACGGTAGGAAATCGATAATCGCAAACACCACACGCATGTGTGTGCTATTTCACAAGACCAGAACTGTGCAGTTTTCGAAAGAAAAAAGCTGGTCTTGCGAAGAAAAAAATACTCTCTGAATACTGTAGGAAATCGATACTTGTCGTGGTGGGATACCGTACCTTCTTGAAGTCGTCCGAGTGCTCCGAGAGGGCGCCGTCCAGCGAGGTTACGGTGGTCGTGCGCTCCTTGGGCGACGATCCCGACGTGGGATACATGGTGGAGGGCGGCATGAGGACCGCGTGCGTCGACTCACTGAAGGAATCGATCAATAATCAATCGATAACTGAGTAGCTTACATATTTTTGATAACATGAATCACAAACACATTAGATAACGGCGTGGGTGGGGGTCAGGACCCTATTTTCGGAAGTTAAGCAAAGGGATAAAAAGGGGAATGTATTTCGTCAACACGTGAAATAGTCTGCGAGAGGCTTGGGAACAAGGGACGAAACAAGAGGCAAGCGAAGGGGCAGAAATAAACAAACCAATCGATGACGGTGTAGTTGTTTACCTAGTTATCTAGTTATCTAGTTTACCTAGTTATCTAGTTATCTAGTTCCAGTGTATACTACTCACAAATACGGGAGGGAGAGAGTTAAGGTACCGAGACATAAATCAATCAATATTTCCTCACCGAAGGGGTCGGAGGCTGATGGGTCGTCCGTTCAGCTCCGCTCCCTGCAAAGTGCTCATCGCCGTCAGCACAGAGTCCACGTAGCGGAACACGATGAGGCAGTGCTGCGGGGTGCCATCCGCGTACTCCTTGAAGATGAGCTTCTCGATGGGACCGATCTGCAATCGACAAGACGCAACACTAAGCCTTAACTTAGCCTAAGCCCCAAGCGCCTTAATGTCCACATCATCCCAAAGGTTCAGAAAGGAGTCAGGCGTGTGTGAGACCTTCTCCATTTTATCGCACTCCCGACCTCCTTATGGAAGGTAGGCCGTGCTGTGGATCAATTGGTGTCAAGAGCGTACCCTGGAGAAAAGGCTGTACAGCTGGTCGTCCGTCACGTTGCGCTCCAGCATCCACACGTAAATTGTGCGCTCGCGACGGTCGAAGTGGTTGTCCATGCTGAATAATCGATTGAAAAGGCGTTAAAAACACAGAGTAAACAGAGAAAAAAACATGTAATTGCGTGGCATGATGACATACCTCGGCGGTAGTGTTTGGCAGAGATGGGAAGGGGGCGGAGGCTGCTCGGGAATACACCGGGAATCACGTGAACGCGAGTCACGCTACGACAGGATAGGAGTTGAATAACTAGAAAGAGGACGGAATGACAGAAGCGATCTCGAGAAACGATGAGGAAAGATCAGAGCGATTATGTGAAAAGAGAAGCCGCAGCAAGCGGAAGTTAGACGTCTTGAAATGAGGGAAAGCTTGAAAAACACTGAAACTCCCGCGCGGTAGATCAACCGAGAACGAGTCGCAACCGGAAATGCATCGATCAATGCAAGGATGTACGGTATGAGCCACACCAGGAGCGGCAGAGGAATTAAAATCGTACTCAAATAATCAGAAAGTAGGTTAACACTATTATTAATTTTGTTAAAACATGGCTAGGGAGTTTAGCTCGTGATATACATATTTACGAAATGGAAAATGTAACCAAACAATGCAATTAAACAATAAGTAAGTAAAAACGTAGTTCATGATACTTCCCAGCACCGTAATCTTAGGAAAAGGCGGGAATATTTCCCGGACGAGTTTGAGGAGGTTCCTTAACGTTTGTATTTATTTTATTTTCGTAAATAACTCGATATTTAATACTATTTTTAATTGTGTTTGTGTTCATATCGCATCGGGTACGTGCCGCCTTCAGTTCAAACGCGCTTACATTAAGTCACTGCGTCAAATAAAGTATTTTTTCTCTCAGAATGATGGAGTCTCCTCGTGCTTCGCCCGTCCCTTTCCATGCTGATCCCGAACTCGAGAAGAAGCACCAGCTTGAGAAGCAGTTCCACGTGAAGAACATTCCAGCGGATTTCGATGAGGTGGCGTGCAATGCATACTATTTTAAATATACTTGGTTGGAGTGGACGGGACCTGGCATTTTAGTTTGAGTTCATTCCGCCATTGAAACGTTATTCTATTGTCTTCCTTTCAGTGGAAGGTGTTCCACTCCTTCCGCGAGTTCGGCCTCGTCGATGACATTCGCCTGCCGTCGTTCAACCCTCAACAAAATCGCTTCCGCTACGGGTAAATATTTTATTCCTCTTTCAATATTCGATTATTTAAATATTTATGTTACTTTTAGTTCAATAGCGTATAAATCTATAATACATGATTAGTTTCGTGACGATGTGTACATACGAGGACGCCGACAAGGTGCGCAGCGCGATTCGCGACGGTTCGCTCAAAGTGCTCGACGGAACTGTGTTCAAGGTGCGGTATCGCTCATTTTATTAGAAACTAACATCAATTCCAGGTCGAGAACGTCAATCTGAACAACTTCCGCAACTGCGACAACAACAAGGAGAACAACACGCGCCAGCGCGGATTCGGCCCCACCAACCGGTGATTACATTATTTAATTAGATTGCTGTATTTTTTCAATGTTCTATAACTATAATTATAAATAATACGCGTTTTTTTTGCAGCAACCAGAATGCTCGTGCTCCCTTCGGCAATGCGAAGAGCAACGCGACGAATCAGACTGTCAAGACGGACACGAAGGTAAGCAAAGGACAAACAATGGTTTAAATAAATAACTATTACTTTGAAAAAAAACTAATGCTTATTCATTACGTACTAAATTCTACCGTCCAGCCGAAAGCCCCATCCAGCATAAGCGATAGAAAATTCAGCAATAGGATAGTATAGGAGGGGAATCGAACTCCCGACCTTCTGTATACCAGTCCATCTCTTTACCTCCTCCTACCACTCTACTATTACAGCATTAATGGGAGTGAGAATTCTATGGATCTATGTATAGCGGTGCTGGATGGGGCTTTCGGCTGGACGGTGGAATTTCATACGTTTATTAATTACGAACTATTCAGCCGGCCTTTGCCCAAACGATCTCGCCTGGCAGACTCTCTGTGGTGGGAGCCGTTGATGTGCGTTTGTTATCAATCAATAATTTTTTAAATAATCGATCAAGTTAAAAAATTATAGATTTCATTGTTCAGGCGGAGATGGCGCAGCTGCCGTCGAACACGCCCGAGTCGCCCTTCGTCTTCTACGTCAAGGAGAAGAACAAGACGAAGGACAACAGGTCGGTTAATTAATAAAAATTATGCAAATTCATTACCGATTAAGATTCCTGCTCATGGAGTCGCGCATGCTCGAGGTGGTCAAGCAGCCGCCTCTCAACGCTGACATCGCGAAGGTTTGGCTATTCCAAGTTCCATTTCCGGTGCAATCACGGATTTCCTTTCGCATGTATAATAATCGAATGAAACAGGAATTGTACTGGCATGCTTCTTTATTCTTGTTTGTTATGTTTATAATTATTTAAAAAAACCGGCCTATGATTTCAGGAACTCACTTGCGCCATCGTCATCTACGAGCAGCGCCCGGCGCGTGCGCAGATCATCAGAGACGACTCGAAGGGTACGTTGGATATCCAGGCGATCGACAACTAACTGGAATACGACCGTCTCACTGTGGTTACTGTAAAATGGACCTATCGATAACTGCTTCTATTTTAATACATTGCAGATACGCCCACCCGCATGGCCTACCTCGTCGACGAGGGCAAAGAGGTGCGTCATCCTATTTGTTTCGAAAAATCTGTAATTGCTATTGTTCCAGATCGCATTCCTTCCACACGCTGCATGGGCGATGCCCTCTGATGTCGCCATCGTCCCCGCTATGGTAGGAAACGATGATGGATTAGCCGATGGCAATATTGTTTCCCAAATGTTGATAAAGTGTGGCCGTAGCCCGTATCGTGCGGGCAAATGACCACTTGTTAGATTCGCATTTCATCGCTTGCATGCAGGTGTGCGAGTGCACGTTCGCAGGCACGGAGATGATGACGGGCCAGGAGCGCGCGATGCCCTCACTGAGGACCGTACTCGAGCAGGTAAGCGATACGGTAGGAATACGGTAGATGGTGTTTTGTACTCAGTTGACGATAGACAGGAATACGTGATGATTGTGTTTGCAGATTTCGACGAGGGCGCGTCTGTGCCTCAACACGATCTACCTCGAGGGCAGATTGAACTGCGTCACGGCGAGATCCATCTTTGGTGAGAATGTTGACGTCGAAGTTAAGATGACGGAATCCGCATTGCGTACGGATATTGTATTACGGACTAGTGCTCGTATATTATTTCATCATTGTTCAGCGGGGTTCATTTGGTTGTGGGTAATTGCTCTTTCGTTTAGTGCACCCCGCCGGCAACGTTGAGGAGGCGGATCTCGTCGATGGTCTCGTCAAGAAGAAGCTGTTCAAGTGAGTAACTACTGTAACTCGAGCTGATTGATTATCGATTGATTGCAGGATCGATCCATCGGCGGTGCTGCCCCGTCTGTACACGCGCGACGACATGCTCGCCATCCAGCTGGAGTGTAAGGAGGTACGGTTGTTTCATGTTTAGATACGGTAGAATCGATCGGTATTTGCAGGCCAAGCTGGACGAGAATATTGCACGCGAATTCAGCGCACTAGCCGTCTAGAAGGCAGACCCCCTGTAAATGACCCTTTCTGAATTGTAACTGACTCTTTATTGATTGTTCGATTGATTTTGCTACGCTTCTATGTGAACTATTTCTAATAACTGATTGTATTCATTTTTTTGATTGGATTTGTCTCACGTTAACATTCCATCCTGATCTTTTCCCCTTTCCCGTCAGCTTTCGTTTCTTGGTGAATTTTAGATCTCTCTCCAAGCTCAGCTTCGATTACCGTATCTCACAGTATCCACGGTTTTCCATCGCTCGATCTAACGCTTTTTCAAACATATCTCACCGTATCTCATCATATCGATTGCTTGTAAACCCTTCAATGAATAAATATGTTTTCTTGGAATCGAAGAAAAGTTGTTCTGAATTCGGTCAAAGGATCCTGACATCTGTCTACATCTGAAAATGGAAAATCGCTCCTATTCGCGTGAGTGAGAAGGATACCGTAGTAGTATGGCAATGGTACGGTATGAGGAGTAGTATCGATCGGGCTATCCCCTTCTAAATGGGTAGATGCATTTATCGATCAGTATACCCCCCCCCCGATAGATCATTCGTTGGAGTCATCAGTCTGATATCGATTGATTTATCGCTGTAAATATGGGAGGAGCCCATCTTGGGCGAGGGTAGATCAAGCGCGTTGGTTTCTCTCTCCCATCCCTCATCTCTACTCCCTCCCTCTCAACCATCATCCATCCATTCCTAGCCTGGGCTGACCACTCGATTCCCCTCCCAACGGTTGATTGCTTGTTTGTGTTGTGGAACATCACTAGACGATCGATATTGACGCGCGATTTGAATCGGTTTTGGCGCCTAGTCTTTTTGAACCTTTGACGTGCCTTCTTCTGGTTGTCGCATGTCGTGGTCCTTCTTCACAACATGTTGTAATTGCGAGTCCCTGTCCCCCCCCCCCCCTCATTCGCGCATCCACACATGGGCTAGGGTATGTCCAGCAACATAATCCTCCCTTTCCCCCCGAAAACCCACCCGATTTCGGTTCAATCTGTCACCATTTTTGGATCAGATCCTACCGGTTTTCGCTTAAATTCACTAGGATTTGTCACTTGCCCTCCCGCGTTTGACCTACGTGGACCAACCCTTGTGCATCTATTCTCCCGTAATTGTGATCAATGTTTGCTGTGATCATGCACTAGTCTGTTCTTGTGAAGTGATTTCGTCATCAATATCAAATGCTTGTGTGTTTGCAGGTCGGGTTAGCCTCGTGTGATCGTCTTTCGACCGATCGCTCGCTCGCTTGTCTCTCCCTCACTATTCCTCGTGGCACACACATTCCTCCAATTGGAAATCGTCGCCCACGACCACCGCACCGCCTGCACGCACGGCTACACCACCACCACCACCAAGGACGATGCAAGCATCCTCTACCGTATTCGCGACGCCCCGTCGACAGTCTCTCAGCGGCGGCTGCAACGCCTCCCTCGCCGATTCGGGTACGATAGTGTTCATCGATATTTCATAAACTGACTAGGTTACGGTAAATTGCCGATCGCGGACTGGCTGTATTACGGTACATTTGTTAATTCAGTGCATGACCTACACGCGGATCTGATGCTGCCGCCCGGCTTCGGTGGCGCCTCTCGTGCGCCCGCTCTCACGCCCTCCATGCTGAACAAGTACTACGAGGAGGTACGGTAGTTGTTATCGATTGAAATCTCACCGGAAGTGGCACTAGTTTACTTTGCCGGACCGAGCAACCCGGGGTGGGACCTTCATACATCATCTCACTATGTCAATCTGCCTGTCACCACTCATTCACCCCCTTGGTCCGGTACAGTAAACTAGTGCCCGGGAAGTAAGACGTCATCGTTTTATCGATTGCTTTATGCAGCTGGAGACTGCCCGCGCGGTGCAGTCGCGTCTGCAGCAGCGCGCATCCACCTCGAACGACGCTCGCATGGGCGGCGCCATGCACTCGCCCGTCTCGGCCGGCGCCTTCTCTTCACCGCGCATGGCTGCGGGCGCCGAGGCACGCCGCGCCAGCGCCAGCGCTTACTCTGGCGCCAGCCTCGCGTTCCCGACTTACGGCGGCAGCACGGGCACCACGACCATCTCCAGCCCGAGAACCAGTCCCTGTGAGTGTTGGGGGCTGTACGATAGGTCATTGGGCTGTTAGTTAGATGAAACTATTGGCACAGGTGACACAAAATATTTTTATTTGCCAAATGTATGTTGTTAGGAGTATGTTTATGAAAAGTTTTTTTTTTCAAAATTGTTACAGATTAGTTTTTTTTTTCATTTTTTGAAACTTAGTTTTCTGGATCTATTCGGTGTTTCGCAAGTATGATACAATTACGGTAGTTCATCTTACGCAGGTTCGCTGTCGCTCTCGTCGATGTCTCTGTCGCCCAGCTCCGGCGGCTATGGAGGCGGCAGGGACGGCGCGTCGTCTGCTGCAAGTGGCATGCAGCACAGCTGCAGCAGCATGAGCAGCAGCAACGCCTCGGCTGCAGCAGCTGCAGCTGCAGCCGCAGCCAATGGTGAGTGGACGGGAAAACTAAGAACTTACTGTTCAAAATTTGTATTGGGTTATTGGCTTATAATTCTTTAAATTATTGGCAGGGATTATGTCTAAAACAACCGGATAAAATGTAGAGGGTTACTTCTATAATGTGAGCGCTCCATCCACTTAGAATTTATCGATTTTTAAAAAAATATTAATAAAAATCGATTTTTCCAGCTCTTCTGGGCGGCGCTCCGCACCCGCCCTCTCCCCCGATGGAGTGCACTATGGAGTACCTGGCGGATCTGGTGAAGGAGAAGAAGCAGCTCGAAGTCTTCCCCCACGCATTCACCCACGTTGACAGACTTGTCGAGGAAGGTACGGTAGTAGCACCCGGATACGGTAGATGACGATGAGTGGGGTACGGTGGGTGGTTGGGTGGAGAATAATGTATGCTGGAGAATAATGTATGCTTTTGTTATGTGCATGTGTTTCAAGTGTTGTTACGCAGATTGAATGCCGCTTCTACAGTACATAGTTTGCTTTTGTTGTTTAGACTTTTTACATTTCCAACTCTGTTTTCGTACTAGCGTACCTCGCATCACAACAACATGCTTGCCTCACTCGTCTCCCTGCATCTGCACACGAGCGGTTCCTCGTCACCAATGGAGAGCGACGCTTCACGAAAGTCGTCCACCGCGTCGCACCCCGGATCACACCACAGCAGCGACGGCTCGGATGCGCTGTCGTGCCGGCTTCTGCGCCAGGGACTGGGTGACTTCAAGTCGTATTCGTCCTCTGCGGGTGACATACAAGCCACTATCCCGGGCGATTCGTGCTCTGGCGACCACAATAATGGAATGGGAAAGGAGCAATCGGGGCTTGAAGAGAGGAGTCAGAGTGGTGATTGGTTGATTGATTGCATGTTGTGTTGTTTCTCTTTTTGCACTTTAGAACTATCTCAATGTTGTGTTTAATACATTGTATTGTTTAATTTTGGCTGGTGGAAGTGGAAGTTTTTTTTTGGTGGGGTGAGAAATTATTGTTATCTGATACTTGCATAAATAATCAATCGATAATCTTGCAGAGATCAATCGTGTGCGCCTGGCGCTCTTCCAGTGCGACTTCGCCACCGACGACCTGCACCTGCCCGAGCCTGAGGTATACTGTAGGCGGGTTGTTATGGGGTACGGTGGTGTGCCGGGGATATGGTATGAGGATTACAAAATATGCTAGAATACTGGAAAGACATTCAAGAGCCCCTGATATATTATGATGGTGGTAATGCTATTTTTTGGAGTTTGGGGCATCTTATCAGTTTAGTGTTGCATTGGCCAGTTATTGGTTATACTTTATTACGTCAATTATATTGTTGGTCAAAATGCAACATCTCAGGGCGAGGTGGTTACGATGACTGAGAAGCTGTACGTGCCGCGTCGCGAGTACCCCGAAGTGAGTGTACCCGGATAGTGTGTGGTACCGGACCCGAACCCGGAAACGGAACCCGAATTGGCATTCACGGTTATATTGATTATTCCCTTGCAGTACAACTTTGTCGGCCGCATTCTGGGTCCGCGCGGCATGACTGCCAAGCAGCTCGAGCAGGAGACGGGTTGCAAGATTATGGTGCGCGGCAAGGGCTCGATGCGCGACAAACGCAAGGTGGGCGGAGCTTCGTCCTCCTTGTTGCTGGTTCGTGGTTGTGTGCACGCTTTAACCCCCGCCTCCTTCCTCTCCTTCCTCTCGGTGATGGCACTGATTGGAACTGTAGTCAAAATGTGAAAAAGATTTTCCGATATTGATCAAAATAAATTATGTGGAGCTATTTATTGAGTTTCCAAACCAGTGCCATCTCCTGACCTTACCTGCTTCTCTCCACATTGGCAACGCAATCAATAGTTGGACTGCAGGAGGAGGCCAATCGTGGCAAGCCGAACTGGGAGCATCTGGAGGACGAACTACACGTCCTCATTCAGGTATACTGTAGCTGTCGAGATACTGTACTCCTTGGGGATACTGTAGCATGTATACTGTAAGTAAGGTTTCTGAATGATGTGCTGCAGCGTAAGGGTTGCGGGAACATGTGCGCTGGTGTGTATGAATAGCTCATCGATTGTTCTTTATTTTCTACAATTCGTGTAGTGGCTAGGAGCAGCAAGCAGCGCAAACTAGTTATGTAATGAGTCGTATAATCTCTTTGAAGTTAATCGATTACATTTTTGTTAATTACAGTGCGAGGACACGGCGAACCGCGCGGCGGTGAAGATGCAGGTGGCCGCGGAGCACGTCAAGAAGCTGCTCATTCCTGCGGTTAGTGGAAAGGGGCGGGACTTGGCAGGGTGCCAATATTCTTTCTTTGCAGCCCGAGGGCACGGATGAGCTCAAGCGCAAGCAGCTGATGGAGCTGGCCATCATCAATGGCACTTACCGTCCCTTCCACGGCAAGCAGACTAATGGTGGGTGGTCGAGGGGAACGGGGGAAGAGTACTGTAGTGGAAGTGGATCGACCGATCGAGTTGCGGCCTTGACGCATGCTCTATATTTCGACCGTTACTGCTAACTTGATTGATTTATTGTTCCGGATGCATGTTATGAGGGATTGTGGTAGCTAATTGTTTCGTGCCAAATGTATGCATGTTATTCGCAGGTGGTGGCGCGCATGTTGCCCACGTGAATAGATCGCTGTACCATCCGTATCGAAGAATGAATATGAATGCAAGCACGAATAACTACAGTAACCACAACAGCTACAGTAGCCTCCTTGACCTGTCCTATCACGCGCCACCCTCAGCTGACTACTACGGTAGCTGGTTGACGCGCAGCCTGGCCGGCACGATGCCTCTACAGCCAAAGTCGCGCGTGCGCCATCTGGGCAATTTATTGGCGCCGCGCTTTTGATGCGCTTCTGGACGCCAACTCCCTCTTGCACCCTTGTACAAAGTCTGACCCGCCGTTCTACCGCACTACCAGACACGAAGAATACGCTCCTCTCCTCTCGTTGATAAAATGTTGCAATTATCTTTTGGATTGTGACGAAGTTGCCATTATTGCAACAAAATGATGAAATTGTGCAAACTGTAAATTGGCTGAGTAATGATATGAGATACATTTGTTTAGGCATGCTCGACCAGCACTCTCGCATGCTGTCGATGGTGCCGCAGAGCGCGCTCCGCTCCTCCATCTACTCGGTCTCGCCCGGAGGTAATTTGTGGCAGCGAGGAAACACGAAATCGCCTGGTGTCGGCTTTTTAAAATCAGATTATTTAGTGTGCTGTAGATGGGTTACGGTAGTAATTTTTCACTTTCAGTTACCTTACATGGGAATGACCTGAACTCGCATATCCCGATCTTTATAAAATTTTTATGGTAAATTCAGCATACAATTCTAACCATAAAACTTTTTCAAAAGTTGCGAAATGTTTTTTTAAAAATTATAGTTTTTAATTTTCATAATTATCGAAAAAAATAAAAATAAATTTATTTAAACATTTTACGGCAGCATTCGACTTCAAAAGTCGTAGACTGTATATCTCTATCAAGATATCCATTTTGGGTTTCTAATTTTGCTTATTAATTAATTAAATAAATAATTTTTTATGGATGACGAAATTTCAAAAAAAACATTCCGCAACTTTTGAAAACAGTTTCATGGTTAGAATTTTATGCTGAATCTACCATAAAAAATTTCAAAAAGATCGGGATATGTGAGTTCAGGTCATTCCCATGTTAATCCTGTGTGTTGCAGGTTCCCCTGCCCATGGCGGCAGCTCGAATCTGATCCATCCCTCGCTCACGTTCCCCTCGGTGTCGTCGTCCTCCAACATTGCCGGCCTCGACTTCTCGACCGTCATGAAGTACGGTAGACGGGATACTGTAATCGTAGTAATATCGTAGAAGGGATATTGCAGTCGTAGGGGTACGGTAGACGGGATACTGTAATCATAGGAGCGGTATAGCACTGATGGGTCATATGGGTATGGTAGAAGTGATCGGAGGTTACGGTAGCTCGATTTTTACTGCGGGTGCAGGAGTTCCGCCGGAATAGGGGTACAGTAGCATGGCGGCTACTGTATATTTCGGAATACAGGACCACAACGTAAATTTTCAGTCGTAGTAGCACGGTATTTCGTATACAACGATGTAACGTTGTATCCGTTGTATAACGATGAGTTACGGTATTAAAATAGATGTAATAATCTCGTTTCGCTATTGCAGCCAGACGCTGCTCGACTCGTTCATCTCGACGTACAATCTGGGATCGTCGACTGGACTGGGCGGAGGACTTCCGAGCTCCATTGGAGGTACGGTAGAGGAGGGAATACTGTAAGTCGAGGGATTACTTTAGGATTCGATTGTATCGATACGGTAAAGACGGTACGAAAAGGGAATAATGTGAAATGGGTAGTTCTTGTTAAACTTGTTGATAATATTCCAAAATACATTCATGCATGGAACTTCACACTCAAAATTGAATTTGTTTTCATTCTTTAATACAGAGCCTTACTACTTACTTACTACTTACTTGCTAATAGTACTGTTGTGCAGGGACGTCGTTCAACGCGACGTCCTCGTCTCCGCTGTCGACGCTCACGTCGCCCACGGCTACGGACCACCCCGGCGGCGCGTTTGGATACGGTAGCGGAGCGACGACGAGCTACCCCGGCAGCCTCCTCCAGGTAGTTGGGTACGGTAGCGAGCCCCGTTAGTTGCATTGGGTGCGGCAGTATTGGTGAAGAGTTGCGCAGCGTTGAGCGCCCTGTACAGTGTAGGCACGCTAATGTTTTAATAAAATCGATTGATGACGTCACGCAAATGCTACCGTATCACTGATTCCTGTTACCGTATGCCTCGTTGCAGTCGCTGCCCGCTCATCTCTTCGACTCTGCCTCCACGTCGTCGCTGATCTGAGTGCACCCGACCGATCAGTTATCGATCGACGTTCCGACGTCGACTACCGTAATTTCTGTGCACACCAACTCCCTCACTGCTGTCAATCGATTACACTTCTGTGAATATCCCTCTTGCACCTCCTCTCTTTTTCTGATTATCTGTTATACGGAGTATCTCTATACCGCTTCTTCCCATGAACCACACTCATTCCTCTGTCACTATATAGTATGCGTCCCATCGTTTGTGAACAATCCATCGTCTTTAGACCCCTTTTTCGTATTTTCATAGCTCACGCTTTTTAGCCTACGTTTGTCCTCTAATCGACCCCCTCCCTTATCCGATTACCGTATCCTTGCCCACCGTACTATCTCATTTCCCGATTATCGATTGCCCGAATGATAGTTACTATTTCGGCTTTACACTATTTCGTACGGTTGTTGATTCTCAAATCATCGGTGCTTGTTGTATTGTGCCCTCCGCCTACCGGTTAGCCGTATCAATCGCATAATCAATCTCGGATATATATTGCCAACGGTTAGATGCCCCCCTTAATTTGTGCTTCCTCCATCATATCACGTAATCGTTACTGTATGCCCTGTGCCTATACCGTATCCTCCTCGACCGTATGTGTCCCCCTCTGTGCCGCCCGTCCGGGTTCCAATTCCCGGCTCATGTCAGAGGCTTTCTTGTATTAGTAATATGCCGGCTCCCCCAACAATTTACTCCCCTCAACTTTTCTTACCTTTGCATTGATAATGTTGCTCTACCAGTTAATCCTCTTTTTTTTCTCACTTATGCTGACACAAACTTACGTGCTCAACAAAGTACTCATTTATTAAGTTTTCTAGTTACCCCCTTTTTTCCCTCGTTTCCTCTCCTCTTTATAGAGTCTATGCTTTCATAATAAGAAACTTTCCTAATTAGTAAGATATTAAATATTGTTTTTTTTGTGTTTTTCGTATGACATTCTCCCACCACTTTGACACATTGTCAGCTTGTTAGCTAGCAAACAACACTGCGTTTGGCCGGTAGCTCCGCCCTCTCGTAGCCCCGCCCCCTTCTTTCTGACCCGCCCTTTTGACTCTGTCAAATAGCCATGTCACTGTGACTATCAAGGCCAAAAGGTCGATCCCCCTCCCTACTCCCCGTTACTCCGCCCACTTCCTATGCACCCCCCACTTTCATGTATGACTGTGTTGTCCCTCTTATAAAATGAATAAATGTTTTGAAAAATGTTGTCTATTCGCATTACATGTGTCCGGTTCTAAAGGACCGAATAAATTTTTAACACTATTGGATTCAGCTGAAATATTCCTCATTAGCAACACCTTTCAAATGGTGCCGTTGTGAGAAAAAAACAGCTGTTACTGCCGTTTATTGAAACAATAGGCGAAAACGAAAGATAGTAAAATGTGCCGTTTCAAACGTTGACGACTCCTTCGATATTCTTCTCGAGAAGATCCAATTCAACGTATCTGAAAGAGATCATTTCATAGTCTTCAAAAAAAATCTGATTTTTCATCTCTAAATTATGGACCAATTAAATGATGAATGAATGATCATTTTAAATGATCACCTCGAGTTGATAGCCTTTCTCATCTCGGGATTCAATCGGTGGTAGTCATCTTGCCGCAGAATCTTGGCACGCAGCTCATCGGTGGTCGCGATGCGCTCCAGAACGATCTGAAGACAGACATCACTCCAGAAAGGAGTCAGATAAAAATGTATGTCATATATGGCTCCTGAACTGCGTTTGTATGTCATATGTAACATACTGTATGTTATATATGACATACAAACGCAGTTCAGGAGCCATATATGACATGCATTTCTCTGAGTGGGGTCAGAGAAGAGATAGCGAGTGAACGGGAGCTTGCACGCTTACGCACTCTTCCGACCCCGTTTTCTGGATCGTAGAAGTATACCAAATGTACAGAAATAGCACATAAAAATGTCTCGACCATCTTTTAAAGATGATTGTAATGAATGTACAGTTTTGATAGCGTAGAGTCGATAAGTGTCAGCCAGCAAGAGTGTCTGACACTCGCTTAGAATGTGCGCCGTGCGGTCGTTGAGGAAGATCTCGCACCGGCGAGTGAGCTGCAATCAATCATTGATTTTTCTTGCGAAAATATCTAATAGATCAAGTCTACAGAAAGGGGTCAGGCGGCGGGATCTCTGGACAGCTTTTCTTGATCCATCATCTCAGGTTCGACCCCTTTCTGGAGCGTAATCGACCTCTGGCATCTTCAGTTTGTGCGCCAACTCCAGCAGCAAATCGATATTCCACGCGGTTATTGGCTTGCCAGACGGGTAGATCACCGCTAACATCTCCTCAAAGTCTGTCGAGGACAAGTCCTGCAAAAAATAATAAAAGAAGGTAAAGTGCACAGCATACGAAAGTTTACGGGGAGAAGAGAAAGAGCGAATCATTGAGAGAGACAACGAGAGATGTTCTTGGCATTGTGCCAACTCGATTCCGTGAAGTGTTATTCAAAATTTATTGAGCACTTAATTACTGTTAATTAATTACTTGATAGACCTCATTTCTTCGGGGGGGGGGGGGTAGGGTTGCCCGTTCGGCGTCGGTTTCGGTAATACGACGTCTCTTTTTCTCTAATTCTCTCTCCCTTATCAGCCGTACTACCGATATCTCGCTGAGAGAGTCGTAATACGAAAACCGAACTTGCATCCCTAGGGGGGGGGTTTATTTAAACAAAATGATAAGTCATCATTTTGCCCAATCTCACCTTGATCTCTTTCCTCTTTCCCTGCAGATTTTCCCTCAACTCATGCGACCAGGCGGAGAGGTAGCCGACGTGAACGAGCATCTTCTGCACGACAACCATAATTGTTTAATATTACAAAATATTTTTCGTTTATTATAACGTGTTCCTAAGTAGGTTATGACCAACGCTAGCATAGGAATGACACTGACTTTACGCACTTTTTTAACGATATTAATAAAAAAACGAGTAGTACTCGCCTTGCCTCCGACGTCCACCTCGCTCATTTCACTGTCGCTCTCGCAGATTACGGTAAGATTGGGCTGGAATGTCCGCACGATTTTGATCCGCATTCGGATTTGCACCGTCTGACCGCGCAGCTGCGCCGCGTATTTCTGAACAATTTCAGTATTACACCTAGACAGAAATCGGAAAAGCAAGAGAGAGTGTGAAATAGAGACTTTTTATGGAGGCTACTGGGTGCATTGGAATGTGAGACTGACGCTGATTCGCCAGGCACAGTGCCGTTTCACGCATGGTTTATCTTGATTTAAAAATTCTGAAATCCGCTTACCTGTGCCCATTCGGGTACTGTCGTTTTGGCGCACTGAATGAGGCGTCCGGAGGTGGCTCGAACGAGCTCAGACCGGAGTTCGAAGATCTTCTGAGATGATCAATACTATTGCCCGGCGCCGGCTCCAATTCCCGGTCTCATTCCAAATGCGAAACGGATGCAGGAAAATGTGTAAAAGTGAGTTATTGTTTTTTCCCGAACTCATGTTAAACTGAGCTAATTTGCATATTCTGGCCAACATCTTTCAATGAGATCGTTTAATTCTCTCAACACAGCCCCACACCCGAATATCCATTTGTTTTCACTTTTTGATAATTGAAAATCAATACAAAAAAATTGAGAGAAAAAACGTGAGATCTCACCGGCTTGTTGTACTCACTCGACCCGGGTGTTAGTGTAGCCAATTGCAGTTCCGTGAAGACGGTGAGGTTGTAACACTGGTCGCTCACAAGCTCCGCCCATCTGGAATTATGCAAATTACTCATATTATTTTATTTGAATATTATAATAATAATGTTTTGAATATTCCGAGCAACAAACATTACGAGTTCAAGAAAAATTTTCAAAACCACTTCATCGACATGTCATAACGAATTTCACAGGGACTAAAGTGAGATCTACTTTTGCATTTCAGATTTTACTAAAAATATTTTAAAAGATAAATGAAATGTAAGAATATCCGAACTCACAGTTGGATCTGCTCCGCTCCGTTCGAGTCTATCACCTTTTGAGCAAAAATTTCCGTTCGGATGCCTTCCAACTGAAGGACGATCACATTTGAAAAGTCTTCATTTCGCACACACTCATTCTCATCAAATGTTATTACAATTTTAAAGTGATACGTTCATGAAATGTACTACTAGTGGTGTACTCTCTTTCTATCTATCAACGGAACGTTTTATTATTTCGGACGAGTGCTCGTAAATCTGTAATAGGTGTAGAGAGAGAGAGTGCATTAAGAGAGGCAGCGGACTCGAACACTATCCTGTATGCATAAAACAAAAGAATTTGTTTTCTCTCGAATCATATTTCTCAAATCTCCACTCATTTGCAAATTCTTTTTGTTTTGAAAATGGCTAGTGATTGAAATATAGATTAGCTCGGCGTTTTGAAATACCAAATTTGAAATTGCTGTTTGTTCGCTTCCGTACCACTTGCTACATTCATGATAGGAAACCGCTTGCTAAGCATTTCTTTCCCTTTTCAAGTGCAAAGTGTTAAGTGTTAAGTTTGAATTGCTAAGTGATAAATGTTAAGTGCTAAGTGCTAAGTCACCTCGACAGCCTCGGACTTGACTGGATCTCTCTTTCTCTCGTCTCCCTCCGCGGGCACCTCGAAATCGAGGGCGAACGTGTACTCACTCACGTTTGGCTCATCAGCCGCATGCATTTTCTTAAAAAAATACAATCTTTTTATTAAAAAATATTTTTAAAAATTAGGCTAAGCCGGTTGCACATGCACATGAAATGCACATGAAATATATGCACAACTTTATTTCAATAATTATTTGTTGCACCACGTATCGTACGCCAATAACACTCTGTACAAAGGTGTGGCACTTTTTAGCACTTTCTGATTTCCACCTCGAAAGAAGCTAATTTTGTGGTATATCTTGTTACGAACCTTTTCCTATCTCACTTTCCTCCACCATAGCAGGAAAAATTAAAATAAATGAATTAAAATAGCAAATTTAGAATGATTTTTTTGGGTTCGAAAAATATAATCAGTTATCAATCACCCCAAATAACGTAAACGACGCTTCAAAGGGAGCGCGATTGATAACTGATTGTATTTTTGGACGTTTACTAATTAACCATTCTTACTCCTTATTTTTATTTATTTATTTATATTTTTTGTACAATTCGATAGGAAAGTGAGATAGGAAGCGATTGGAATCAAGATATGCCACAATAATGGCTTCTTTCGAGGTGAAAAACAGAAAGTGCTAAAAAGTGCCAAACAGTGCCACACTGTGCCACACAGTGCCACACCTTTGTACAGAGTGTTATTGGTGTACGATATTTTGGCATGATTTTTTTAATTAGAAAAACCTGATCAATCGCGGTTTCATCACGAGATTATTGATTTTCCAGTAGTTATTGATTATTGATTTTGAAAATAATAAATATTTATACCTCTTTGAGTACTTCAATTGTCGCCTGCTGCTCGGCGTGCTTGCTCTCCATCAGTCGTCTTTCCTCGGCCATCAGTCGAATTTGCTCGCGGAGTCTGCGAAATAGTTTAAAGGGACAGTAAAGGCGCCGTTGAATTCCCGCAAATTTCAAGGTCTCGCCAAGACTTTCGATCAAATGAACAAGAATTTGTTTGTTTACTGTCCCTTTAAGATGCCATCATAATGTATACTCCTTTGGCCGGAATATACTTCTGGTTCTTCTGTCAGGAAGTATCCACAGCCACACATCTCTTCACACAAAAAGAATGTCAGACAAAAACCGAAGAGTGCGGCGAGCATAAATGAGGCTGTCTCGAGCAAGCCTTTTCACGCTTAGACGCCTACTCTTTCGCTCGCCTTTGTAAAGCATACCATTCCACACCCCCTCCATCCCCCTCGTTTGCGGTAAAATTGGTAGCAACATTAATTGCGAAAGGTAACGTGCCCCAGAAGCCTAGTCAGCATACGTAGACTTGTGCAGCAACCGGCCTCACCGGTCGGCCCCGGTAGAGTAGTCGCTTGTCGACATAAAGTCCTCTTGATTCCGGTAGCAACTTTACCTTTATTCCACACGCCGGTCAACATTACAGAAAGGCCTTTGGAGTGAGAGAGCATGTGAAATCGAGAGAGACCCTCTCACTTTTGCACACTCTCTCGCGTAAACCCTGGTCTGTTGGTTTGAAATCATGTGAAAGCTTTCGTGGATTGGCCTATAGATAACCAAATTCACATGAAGAAAACTTAAATAAATAACAAACCCCATTATCAGAGCCATAGTCAGACGAATCGAAACGAGAATCAATGAATCAATAAATAAATTACTCACTTCGCCACCTCGTCTTCTGCCGACATCTCTCTTTTTTAAATCTGAATTTATTTATTTTAAAATTAGGGTTTGGAAAAATCAGGAAAGATGGACAGAGGTGAAACCGTGGGGTGCATTGATGGAAAAAGCATGAAATGGGCGCTAGTGTTGAAACCAAGTGAATGCGAGAGTGACTAGTGATAAGGATACGAAGACAAAGCGAGTGATGCGTCACATAGGGAGAAGTGGAGTAGTGATCTGACCATCTCAATTCTGCATGCTCTCTCGCACTGTCTGATCGATGAGGGAACATGCAGAATGAGGAGAGTCTGATCGTTACTCGAGAAGTGCCTATACTTTGATTACAACTGAATATTAGATTAAGATCTCCAGAAAGGGGTAAGCAGCGAGAAGTTTCTCTAGTTTTCACACAGTTTCTCGCCCCTGACCCCATTCTCGAGTTATGTAACATGAAATTACCAATAGAAGAGCGGAGTGAAGGATTATTAGGGATATTTCAATAATCATGGTATTATAAATAATAATATTTGTGACTCTTGAGTTTCAACAATTTCTGAGATGCAATTCTTGTAAAGACACAGCTCTAAAAGTCCACTCTGATCTCATTTTGTTGTAGATTAGAATATTTCGTGTTTCAGCTTATTTCCTTATTCTTTGGTACCTCGGAAGCGGCTTGATTCGATCCCTGCCATCCATTATTTAGGGTAAAAAAGACCTGTTTAAGAAAAGGTGTTTCTGCAAAGTAGTTGCCTCTTCCTTGCTGATTCACTGTTTGTGTTTTTTGCTGTGCTTGAAACAAGCTAGTCATGAGTAATGAGAGTGGAAGGAAGTGGGAACAGACAAAGACTGTTTCCCTTTCTCACACGAAAACTCCATTCGGACAAGCACTGAGTCTCCCACACTCTGCTTCTCTGGTCGCTCTCGCCGTTTACCACGATGGTGTGTTTTCTAATTTCAATGAAGTAACCCTCCACATCATTCCACAGGAACTAAACACACCCTACTGTATGTCTAGTTTGTTTGCAGCCCGTACTGCACAGGGCGCGAACTCTATAGCATGTGCCTCTCTAGAGAATTAGATTCTCTAATAATCAAGAGAAATCGCTCCCATCTCTCTCTTCAATTCATACAGTATCTCGCCGATTGTCTAAGAGGGTTGCGTTTGCGTTTTCTAGAGGGGCACATGATAGAAAATTCGCGCTCTGAGTGTAGTACAGAAGGATAATTTTTTAGTGCTGTAGGTTACTGTACCTGAGGTATCGTAGTCCACTGTAATTGCACTGTAATATCCATGAGTGTCGTCATCGATGCCAGCAGGGCGGCAAACGATTCCCGGGTACGAAATATTGCGAAATTATCGATTTTCTTTATTTTGATTCAATATTTAGATGCCTTTTACCTTCTATACACAGTGCTTTTTTCATCCATCCATCTGCTATTTTTGGTTTGACTTTGCATGTGTATAATTGCAAACTTTATTAAGTAAAATATCTAAATAAAATCTAAAAAATAGGTTTAAAAATAATATAATGTCTTTAGCTTCGTCAACTTCGTTTCTTCGATCGTCTCACTGGCCGCGTCTCAACGCGTTGGCCTCGTAATGACACGGAGATTGAGGAGATTGAGGAGAAGAAGACATGGTTATTACAAATTTACGAGCACTCGTCCGAAATTATAAAACGTTCCGTTGATGATCTGTGCTAAACAACAGATACGGCTGCGAGAGAGTGCATGGCAAAATGAGAGACACGTCGAGGTATAGAAAGAGAGTACACCACCAGTCATACGTGTCCAAACCGCAGTCCCGCTTGGGGGGCAGTTCGCACCCATGATGGGGGTATCATGGAATCTTGGGGGGCAGTTCGCACTCATGAAGGGGGTATCATGGTCCAAAATTGGGATCGGGGTTGGGTCCACCAAACCAAAAGTGGCCTATGGTAACTTACCCGCCGGGGTCCCGCAACCTCCAGTTGACATTGCCTGAGAAGGATACCGTAATCATCCTACCGTACTCTCGGCTGCAGTAACCCTACCGTAAGACGAATGTGAAAAAGTGTCCCAATCGGCTCGGTATTTTTGTAGAAGATAACCCTCGAGTAGGCAAAGTGTATGGGGCATAAAGCATCTCTTTTAAAGCATCTCGCATTTCTAATGATGACAACTGTGTACCCGAATGGTCTGAAATGGTCTCATCATTTCGCACATTCATCGACGTTACCATTTTAGACTACACAGAGAAAAAACATACCAGGAATACGACATCAAGTTGGCACTCCTACTAATATATTAGTTGGCGTGCCAACTTGATGTCGTATACCTAGTATTTTTTCTCTGTGTGTAGAAGGGTGCACTGTTCACTGTATAACTGAACAGAGACCTTGCGCTTCTACTCAGCAAGTCATAAGCAAAGTGGAACCATTTTTAGAGCATTGTTTTCCAGGTCGGAGTTTTGTCCGGCGCCGCTTTTCACTTCTTCACATCGTTCGCTACGACGAATGAGGAGATCATCTTTGGTAAGTCCAATTTTCGCAATTTGTTCAGAACAATTGGAATTATAATATGGTAATATTTATACGACTCGTGAGGAAACGCGGTTCAATAACATGCATTAATAAGAAAGCTCGAAGCATCAATAGACTCCAACAAAAATATTTTGCCCCAAAGTCCGATTGTATTTGTACGCACTTGTTGACGTACCCTCGGAATATACGATCAAATAAAACGTCAAATATCTAAAGTTTCTAAACATTGAATTTTTTTCCGCGACAGTTTTAACCCTGTTCACTGGTGGAATCTCGCCCGGATATCGCTCTTTTCTTCCTCGAATGGTGCCGAAGGAGCAAACTGCCCGACTGCTTACGGTCAGTCCTCGATAGCTAAAGATACAGTAATTAATAGATGCTTACGGTAATTAAAATTGTTTACAAATATCTATAGTTAATTTCAGGTTCAATTACCGATTAGTCAGTTCTTTTTTGAATTAACAAATAGTTTGCTGAATTCAAACTCGCACAATTCCATATTTACTATCTCAATAGTTAATTTAATTATTGTTGCATTTTTCAGTGTGTCTCACTAATCATATCCCTCTGTCCTATTCTCTCCTCTCTGGTCTTCAACAATTTGTACAATTGGTACGTTCTTTTTATATTTGCATTCAACTGTCATTATTCTTTCCACATTCACTGTAGAATCGGAACAAAAACAATCATTATCAAGCAATGATGAGGATGATTGATTTCCCCCCCCCCGAATTACAGGGACTAGAAAGAGTTTGAGAGATTGTTTGCTATATACCTCTCACGTTTAACGTGTTCTCTCGCCACTGACCCCTTTCTGGAGGTGCGTGAACTTGTATTCGCAGGTCTCTCGACTTCTGGCCAGGTCTTGCTTTCTTCGTTGGCGGCGTCTTCCAGATTGTTGCATTTATGGGTCAAATGTGAGTAAGAATAATATCACAATGCCTACACAAGATTCCCACGTCTGAGAAGAATCTTGATTCCTTGTAATTTTCATAAATTTTGCGGTGTTCGTCCCAGCGAGAATCTTCCCCGGTTCAAACATCGTGTTTCCCAACTATACTCCCACTTTTTTTTACTCGCATTCTCCGCATTGACTTAATCGTTCATTTTTTTCCTGCGAAACCATCCCTACTCTGATAAAAGACACTAGGATCAGTAGACCAAGTGAAAATCTTCATTGTCTGAAGAGATATGAGACATTTCACTTGCAGATAAGTGAACTTTTTTCACTTGGTGCCCTGACTCTTTTTCTGAATGTAAATTGTTATAATTGAAGTCTGATCCACGTCTTGAGGCGACCGCAGTGGATTCTGGCGGAGCAACTGAGAGGACAGTTATTGATTGAAGACGAGGACGACTCACCCGATAGTGAAGAGAGGAGAATAATTTCATGAGCAACTCACGCTGCAATCCAGACTGTTGTATAGATAGGGACCACAACGTGGGTAGCCGATATTTCACTATGGGGTTGAAAATATATTCAAAGTATCCGCTGAGCTCTCAATAACATCGCCCTTTTTGCCGTTTGTCGATATCTTGTCTCCGAGCTGCGCTAGAGCTCAAAACGTGCGCGCGCCTCCCCCTGTGTGAGAGGGAGTAAAAGCGAGCGAGAGAAAAAGTGGGCGGAGTCTATCTCCTCTCCCCTCTCCCATTCCCCCGCTCTCATTACTACTTAACCTAAAACGACAAGCCCTGTCCATCTGTGAGTCTGTGAGTCTGTGAGTGAGTGAGTGAGTCCGTCCCGTCCGAAACTACGGTAACAATTGCGCTGGGGCGACCAAACGTCCTTGGGTCAGATACATGCTATTTGTCAAAAACATGAAAATCAATAAATCAATAATCAATAAATTAATCAATACTACCGTAACCTACAGTACCCCTCAAAAAGTTCACTGGGGCAACCACACTTCCTTGGGTCAGATACATGATTTTTGTCAAAAACACGAAAATCAATAAATCAATAATCAATAAATCAATCAATACTACCGTAATCTACAGTAACCTCAAAAAAAGTTCGTTGGGGCAACCACACTTCCTTGGGTCAGAAACATAATTTTTGTCAAAAACACGAAAATCAATAAATCAATAAATACTACCGTAACCTACAGTACCCTCCGATGAGTTCGGTGGGTCAGACCGCAGGTCAGATTCATGATTTTTCTCAAAAACATGAAAATCGATAAATCAATCAAAAATACCGTAACCTACAGTATCCTCCGATGAGTTCGGTGGGTCAGACCGCAGGTCAGATTCATGATTTTTCTCAAAAACATGAAAATCGATAAATCAATCAAAAATACCGTAACCTACAGTATCCTCCGATGAGTTCGGTGGGTCAGACCGCAGGTCAGATTCATGATTTTTCTCAAAAACATGAAAATCGATAAATCAATCAAAAATACCGTAACCTACAGTATCCTCCGATGAGTTTGGTGGGTCAGACCGCAGGTCAGATTCATGATTTTTCTCAAAAACATGAAAATCGATAAATCAATAAAAACTACCGTAACCTACAGTACCCTCCGATGAGTTCGGTGGGTCAGACCGCAGGTCAGATTCATGATTTTTCTCAAAAACATGAAAATCGATAAATCAATAAAAACTACCGTAACCTACAGTATCCTCCGATGAGTTCGGTGGGTCAGACCGCAGGTCAGATTCATGATTTTTCTCAAAAACATGAAAATCGATAAATCAATAAAAACTACCGTAACCTACAGTACCCTCCGATTGATTATTTCTTTATTTTTTATCATAAAATGACCACATAGACCATATTTGAAAATTACTCCGTGCGCACGCTGCAATTCTCTCTGTAAATGCTCTAATCGCCTACTCTTGACCATTCTTGCCAGATTTTGACCTATTTAATGCGGACAGATCATGATGCGCAAACCATATGTTGTGTAACTTTTCAATAGCTCCAAAATAGGCCGCTGAACGACCGATTTGATAGAGAATGAACGATGTTATTCGACATTCGCGCCTCTTCTCTCTCATACACGACGCCCGGAGTGGGCGGAGCCGGTGGACCCTATGTATAGACCTCAGAGTGCGCTGAACACACTTTATCTAGAGCGCAAATGTGCAAGGTGAACGATTCAACATCCTCCTCTTTCCACGTCCTAACCCGTTTGTGCCCCGAAATGAGGGGAAGAGTGTTGAAGGAGGAGGTTGGAGAACCGCTCTCTAAGAAATTCATTCGTTCTTCTGGAAAAATTGCTTTATATACAGTAGCGGTCAAAAGTCTTCGGACACTTTTTCTTTTTCTTATAACTTTTGAACACGAAGAGGTTGTCATCTGATAATGGTGGGGTCGTATGTGAAATCCATTGGAGAATATGATGTCACTATTGGGGCATTGCGAAATTTACCAATTATTGCGTAGTAATGACGCAATCAATGTATACTTTTTTGTATGGGCATTATTTTTACATGGAATTTTTCCTGCTTCCCTAACTTTCAGAGTGTTGAGACATGCCATCGGTCTACCCATAAAATTTTTTTCAATTTGCTGCGGTGCCGCTACGTGGCTGCAGCAACGCTGCAAAATCGAGATCAGAAAACCATATCTCGCCTTTTAGACATCGCACAGACCCGTTCAAAGTATCAAAATGATCGCCATCATGACTGCCGATGATCCTGAGAATATGGTCACGGTAGGCCACCATTTGCCCTCAGGGCACAAAAAAAATCACTTTTTTGCATTATTGTGGTCTGACGAGGGGGAAGTCTATAGGACGTGCTCTAAAGATCTGGTTTGGGCGTGGATTCTGTTGAGAATCTGTGGGAGAACCGATTCCTAGCTGCAATAAGCGTTTCGATTGGTTTCCTACCCGCGGTGATCGATTTCCGGAAGGACACTGGTTTGGCCACGCCCATTTTCTGCCCGTTGGCAACGATCATACTTTTGAGCGTATCTCAGCACTGAGCGAACGGACAAGGCTGGCATACCCATCAATGGAATCAGCGTGGCCGGCTCTATAATCTCATTCACAAATTGCATCATCACTATGCAATATTTCATCATCCATAAGCAATACTTCTATTTTTTGTGTATTCTTTGCGGTAAGTCAACGGAAAAATATGGATGAGGTGCAAATAATATAAATTTGATCTTTCCACCACTCAAATGAGCAAATTACGTCATCAATAAGCAATATTTTAGCTCTTTCTGAATTGTTGCCTAAGGATGATGAAATATTGCATAGTGATGATGCAATTTCTGAATGAGATTATAGAGCCGGCCACGCTGATTCCATTGATGGGTATGCCAGCCTTGTCCGTTCGCTCAGTGCTGAGATACGCTCAAAAGTATGATCGTTGCCAACGGGCAGAAAATGGGCGTGGCCAAATCAGTGTCCTTCCGGAAATCGATCGCCGCGGGTAGGAAACCAATCGAAACGCTTGCAGCTAGTAATCGGTTCTCCCACAGATTCTCAACAGAATCCACGCCCAAACCAGATCTTTAGAGCACGTCCTATAGGCTTCCCCCTCGTCAGACCACAATAATGCAAAAAAGTGATTTTTTTTGTGCCCTGAGGGCAAATGGTGGCCTACCGTGACCATATTCTCAGGATCATCGGCAGTCATGATGGCGATCATTTTGATACTTTGAACGGGTCTGTGCGATGTCTAAAAGGCGAGATATGGTTTTCTGATCTCGATTTTGCAGCGTTGCTGCAGCCAAGTAGCGGCACCGCAGCAAATTGGAAAAAATTTTTATGGGTAGACCGATGGCATGTCTCAACACTCTG